>CM058041.1:16819268-17067473 GCA_030169165.1 Centaurea solstitialis
AAATTATAGCTATAAGACATCAACTCTTGATAACTTAGGGGCTGTTTATCAAATTCTGTATGGATAAATTTGTCTGTCTGGATAAATTGGTCTGTCTGGATAAATTGATGCTGGCGTTTACCTTTTTATCTGAATCAACAGTCTGAATGTCAAAAATGACCATTCTACCCTTAACATGAATTATAACTATTTAGTTGATCTGTATACATATATCATCAATTCGTCATCCACAAATAAACTTTTATCATCAATTTATACAACGAACTGTCAATAGTGATTGCTTGAGTTTATATGTACCAAATTCTTTTAATATTGGCGGCCTCTCCAAACCTTAATATTGATCCTTTAAGTACCAAATCTTCCAAAAAAACCAAGAAGTTCAAATCTGTAAATTCAACAACATATCAAAACCCAAGTTCAATTTTCTAAATCTTAACTTCAAAATAGCAAACCCAGGTTAGCATTTGGTTCAATTTTTGGGTAATAAATTGGAGATTAGGAGGGAATAGAACAGAGGAGAAGAAAAAAGAGAATGATTGGCGCCGCAAGGAGGTAGAGGATGACCGGCGCCGGAAGGAGGTAGAGGATGACCGGCGCCGGAAAGAGATAGAGGATGATTGGCAGCAGAAATCAAACCAGTAGAGAGAATAAAAATCGAACAGCAAGAAGAAATCAAACCAGTAGAACGGCGACGGCGAGAGGTAGAGGATGACCGGCGCCGGAAAGAGGTGGCCGGTGGCTTCCACCGATGAGCAGCAAAGCGACGCGAAGGTGGAGCTGCCTGCTAGGGTTTGAGAGAGAGGGCACGGTGGAAGCGTGAATGGAGAGACCAGCGTTTTTTTTATTTAAACCCCCTCTATAAAAACAAGGGTATTTTGGTTCAAAAATCGTCTGAATGGGGACAAGAGCACCTTTGTTGCTGTGCGAATAAGCCCATTTCTGTGCCATTAAGTCATAAGTAAACACTCTCATATGTCTGTGCGAATAAGCCATATTTCCTATTAAGCCCATTAAGCTGTTAGTAAACACACCCTTAGTGACCACAATTGTTGTGCACGCCTAGAATGGGGCCATGGGGAGATGATATATCCTTTAATGGGGTCAAGTTCCTAGATGCCCCGGGCTGCATGCTTTAGCAGTCGGGCTTTGGCCCAAAATTGCCGAGAAAATCTCTTCCAAAAAAAAAGTACCTAGATGCCGAAGAGGAAGGCCTTATCCAAGGGAAGCTATGACCAAGGAGCCAAACTAGATTGTTGAGGCCCTGTAAGGAAGGGTTCCTGACACCTTGGCCATGACCACTTGACGAGGGTGCCAACAACCCTAACTTTTCTGTTGGTGAATTAAAAGAGAGTGCAAAAGAGTCCATCTAAAATTCTCCAAGAATAACATACTTTGAATGCATAGAAATCTATAATTTTGGCTGGATGGATAATTAAATGTTCAGTTTTGACGAGAAGTTGAGGTTAACATGAGAAGCATGCGAAAGAATTATTCATTGTTGGATGAAAAATGGATTTGCAGCCAATAATTACCGTGAAACCGTTACGAGTATATGAGCATATGAGTATATGAGATTAAATTGCAAACTTACCACCCACCCATTACCATTGCAAACAAGTCATTAAACTATTTTTTTGAATGAAAAAACCATTAAACATTCTTATTTTGATTAAATAAGCCCTAAACAGTTTTTTCCAATAAAAAATCATCGAATTTTTAGAAATTTGCTACTTATATTAGTTTAATCTAATTAAACTAATATAGTTATATTTTACCTTTAAAACTTTCATAGTCAGTTACATTTTTTTTTTAATTTTATTAGAAGGGCTAACCGGATAAGTAATCAATTTTTGAATGTTCGATATTTTATTTATCGAAACAAAATTGTTCAAGGACTTAATTATTTAAAAAGAAAAAGTTTAATGATTTTTTATTTAAGAAAATACTTAAAAACCTTTATCATTCAAAAAAAGAAAGTATAATGACTTTTTTATTGGTTGGTTGAACCTAGTATTAGGTGGTATTTGTATTGGTGTTGTCTTTTACTTTTCGAGTGTAACACTCATTTTCCAAAATACTGGTTTCAATAATAATCTTAAATAAAAACCATTTTTTTTAGTGCCAAAACTCATAAGTCATTAATTAAAAATCAGAGTATGGATCATTAAACATAAAAAAAATCATCTAAACTAACTCCTCAAAATAAAACGGGTTAAAACGGTTTTATATCAACTGCCGTCAAAGGTTCGGTCGGAACTGTCATCGCTCTCGGAGTCAAGTCGAGGCCTCGCCCTTATCTGTACCCGAACCGGTACCTGAGAAAAATGGAAACAATAACGGGTAAGCGAAACGCTTAGTGAGCAGACACTATATACAACTTACACTAGCACACGTATACGTACCCATGATAGGTACCACACACACTCGCAAGCATCATACATCTCATACACGCATACCCATGATAGGCACATAATCACATCAATGAGTCAACCACCATATCATATCAACATACACATATCACATGACACGTAACCAACACTCGACTCTCATGAGATCGATATTAAATCTCCCGTCAGTTTGGACACGGGTCGGCCCCCACAACTTATCAAGGGCATGTGGTTCCCTCTCTCCCGTCAATTAGGACACGGGTCGGCCCCCACAACACATCAAGGGCATGTGGTTCCCTTTATTCGCTCGCCAGACTTAGGACACGAGTTTGCCCCCGCAACTCATCAAGGGCATGCGGTTCCCTTTACACGACACTACTACGCATACATACACACATGGTAGTATAAATCATATATAGTGAAAACTCACCTGAAGGAAGCGTAAGTAAGTCTCTGGTATCCACAAGATGATATGCTAGCTCACCTAAACAGTAAAAGCATTTAACACATCACATACTGCCAAAAGACAACAAAACTCGATACCAAAACGAGAGTCCTAGGCTTAGCTAGACCAGTCCGTTTACCTCCAAAATTCATGCCTAGCCATCTTATAACATCCCTAACAGTAGCTCAGGGTCAAATCATGAAATTGGTCAACTTGGAGAATCGAAGTTTGGACAGCTCGGCCCCCCTGACCTGCTCGCGGCGTGAGGGTGATGGCTCGCGGCGCGAGCAACCCTTCGCGCCGAGCCTCGCGGCGCGAGGCGGTGGCCGATTCCAGTTTCGATCCCAGTCGTGATTTTCCTCGAAAACTCAATATCGAAAACGATTTTTTTGGCATAAGGACTGCTATTAACCACTATTATGCAACCCCAAACAAACCAACACAATAGACTAGCATTAATCAATCCCAATAACGTTTAATGCTACGAAATCATCCAAAAATTAAACCCTAATCTTACATAAACGAAGAAATTAATAAGGGTTGGATAATATACCTCTCATAGACGACCACCGACTACGAAAAACACTGAACCTTGGCTGATTTCTCCTCTTTCTTCTCTCTTTCTCGTGGTTTCTCTCCCTCTCTGAATTCTAAAATCTCTGATAACTGAATAATGAGGAGAGAGCTAGGTTCCAAGGGTTTAATACTTGGGCCAAGCCCATCTCACCCCACTTAATCCAACCTAAGGTCTACTATCTATTAGGCCCGAACTAAAACTAGACAAATAATTTAAATAAACGTAAATAAAAAAACGGGGCGTTACAACTATCCCCCACTTACAAGGATTTCGTCCCCGAAATCAATCTGTGAAATGCTCCGGGTACAACTCTTGCATCCCAACTTCCGGCTCCCAAGTCCACTTGGATCCTCTTCTAAGCTGCCACTGAACCTTCACGGTTCCACTCTCTTTGTCCCGTAACCTTCACCTTCCGTTCCAACACCTCTACCGGTCCATCCACACAATTCAGGCTCTCATCCACCCGAATCAATGGAACGTGCTGCGAATCTGACCCAAAACTTTCGGTAGCTCTAAACGATACGCCACCTTCCTCACGCGAGCGAGAACCTAAATGGTAATCCTCTCCTTCGGAAATGGATCACCCCCTTCCAAGGTGAGACCCTCAACAGAACACGGTCACCCACCTGGAACTTTAGGCCTGGTCTCCGTCTATCCGCGTAGCTCTTCTACCTACTTTGCACGGTCTGTAACCGCTCCCTAATCCTCCGAATGCCCAGAGGTCTGCTGTACTACCTCCGTGCTCTCGTGAATACGCTGACAACCTCGCCCCAAAGGATCGGGGTTCGACATCTCCTCACTCAAAGCATTTCATACGATTGCATCTCAATACTCGGGTGAATGTTGCTCCTATACGAGATCTCAGCTAAGGGCAAGTACGTCCCAACTACCTTCAAAAACCAGAACACCAGCCCGTAGCATATCTTCCAATGTCTGGATCTTCCGCTCGCTGGCCCACCGGTTTGCGGAAGATAGGCGGTACTAAAGTGAAATTTAGTACCTAAATCGAAATGAACCGCTCCCAAAACTGAGAGGCGAAACGAGTGTCTCTAACTGAAATAATTGACACAGGCACCTCCTGCCTCACCACCACTTCTCTCATAAAAGTATCCGCCAACTGCTCTGACGAGAACTTTCCCGAGAGGCTAAGAAGTGGGAACTCAAGGTTAACCGATCTACTATCACCCTGAACTGGTGATTAGATCCAAGGTTTCGCTCTCCTACTTCCACATCGGAACTTCCACAGTCTGCATCTTGCCGTAAGGCTTCTGATGCTCGGCTCTGACCTTCAGACAGGTCAACCCAACTCTACATATCGCGCCACGTCACGCTTCATTCCTGGCCGCTAGTAATCGGTCTTCAGACCCCTATACATCTTCGTGGCCCCGGGAAGAATGGAAAACCTCGACTGATGAGCTTCCTCCAACAGTGTCTGCTAAGTACCACCTGCAAGAGGAACCCACACTCAATCACATCTCGACCAAAAGCTCCCTGCTATCTCTGTTCATCAACGACTGCTAACCTCTCACCCGTTCCTTGTTTTGGTTCCCGTCTCGACTAGCATCGTCTTGAGCTTGACGAACCATGTCGAGGGCCGACGTAGTCATGGTCACCTAAAGGAGTGCTATCCGAAAGGGACACACTATTCTGCTTACAGCTCAACGCATCGGCCACTACATCGGCCTTGCCCGAATGGTGAAGGATCTTGCAGTCAAAATTTTCGACCACGTCGAGTTATCTCCCGTCAGTTTCTAAGCGTAAACTAATACCCGACCTCTCCATGTAACAACACCACCCAAACTAAAAGGTGACGCGTCGCAATACTCCTTCATCTCCTTAACGCCCTTGGGAGGCGTCAAAATCAGCACCTTACACAACTCCGCTGCAAACCTCGAATGCCGATTGCTGATCTGCACCCCAAACACCTAATCCCGATAGTCCCCACTTGACCCTTGAAGCCTACGAGTGTAACCACTAGTGCAGGAAACACAAGTGTCAAGTAAGACTAGTCTGGACCACAACTCGACCTCCACATATCCCACCGTACCTAACTTCTTCCAACCCCAATTATTGTAACAAACAACAACTTCGTACGAATAAGCGTCCATTCCATGCTTCACTACAGTAACATTCGGAAACTATCATCGATCTATCCAGCATCGGCCTATAGACCCGGTTCATAAATCCGCCAATGCAGTTGGGCAGCAGCGAGGCCGAAAGGCCTCGCCAAGAACTCACAGTGCCCGCATTTGGCTCTGAACGCTGCCTTGTGGATGTCTTCCACTTTCACCTGGAGCTGGTGCTAATCCGAAAGAAAGTCAAACTCGAAACCACGCCGCTTCCTGAAACTGATCAAACAAGTCACCATTTCTAGGTAATAGATACCTACTTCTAATGGTAACCTTGTTGAGTTTCCGGTTGCCACTACACATGCGATGACTCCCGTTCTTCTTCCTCACGACCCGTAAATGGCGCACCCCAAAGCTAGCTACTCGGGCGGATGACCTTCTCCTCCGAGTGCTCACGCAACTCGATAGCTCTTAGATCCTAGGTGACGCCAAACGATAAGGAGTCTTTGCAACGGTGCTGATCCGAGTATCACATCAAACTCAAACTCAACCTGTCTGTCGGTCGAAAATCCCGATAGGTCCTCCAAAAACATGTCCAGAAATTCACCGACTACCGGTACTTCCACTCAAACTGATCGACCAAGGCGTAAGCCAATTAACCCGCGCACCCACACTACAGTTACCTTCTCGTCATCATGACCGGACAGAACGCCGTCTTGATTCGTTCTCTCTCGTCGCACACGACCAACTATCCCCCACTTGGGCCTTGGATACGAACCAACTGGCCTGCACAAACCACAATCACTTTGTTCCAACTCAACCAATCCATACCAATCATCACGTTAATGACTTCCATGGGGGTTGGTATGAGATTGATCTGAAACTCGACTTTGAAGATGCCTATGGTGTACTCCTTGTAGACATTCTCTACCTCCTGAATCTTCTTGGCTATAAGCTCTATAAACGACAAGCACTGCTTTCAAAGCAACCACTTAGAGTAATCTTAGGTTGAGGATGTACCCATCCAAAACAAGACTCTAAGCTCCTTTTATCTTTATCTATTCTTCCAAGAAGAATTAAAAACTACACTCAAAACCACTACCGGCTTAGGGAGCATCTTCCACTCCTGATATCCACCACGTAGACAATCACCGGCGCTTCCTCCATGTAGAGCATTTGGAAACATTTCGACGTCAACATAGCTGAGTCCTCGATCCCGCCTCTGCTATAGACCTTGACTTCAAGATTCCTAGCTGCTCGAGTTGTCTCGATCTTCGGGTGTATCATCCGACTAACATCTCTCTTCAACTAAATAGAGTATCCTAACCACAAATGCTGGAGTATCTCTCCAACCTCAAACACAAACATCCTTCCTTAAGTCAGGCTTACAGTCTCTAGGGAAAACAATCTTTTCGGGTCTCTCTCTATCGACCACCACATCTTAATTTCACAATACGCACACCTAGTATCGTACCATACGATAGGTACTGCACACATCCTTAACCGTACTGCTCTAGGATCATCATCCACTATTTAAGTGTTCTAATGAGCAAACTGCTCTCCAACTTTCTCTATAGGTTAAACTAACCTATAATGCAATCCGATCTCTAAACTGACTCTAAAGGCCAAACTTAACCCATAGGGTGTCCATACCACGCAACCAACTCCTTTCCAGATTCTCAAGATTCCTTATAGTTCTCACAAGATCCAATCTGTACCGGCATTTGTAATTGTACGGGGTCTGTACCATTATAAGCAAGCCAGATGTAGGGATCGTGCTTCAAACCCCAAGCAACAAAACATGTCAGAGGGTTCTCCACGAGGTCCCCACCTAACGTTACTATATGGTCTTAACTCCCCCACTAGGCGTCCTGATTCACTGAATGATCAACTAGATCTACTGGTTGTACAAACTGCCATCGATTTACACAGTCTTATCAACTCTCATCATAGCTAGAACTCCCTTTGGTCCACTACCCAAAGTACTCCAGAGCATAACACTTTAACAGGTAAACTACACGGTAATGACTAGGAATTGGTTACCACCCAATCTATCCATTCTCGATGCTTATCTCAAAAGGCATATGCTACACTACACACACTCAATGTCATTCGACTTACATAAGTCGCAACACTATACATGCTTACTATCATTCAACTCACATACGTTGCATCAAATAAGATCTTAGTCATATAAGCTATGCTAACAATCAACGCATCAGTCAATTCCCTTGACTGTCATCCGTCAATTTAAATCCCCAAGACTTAATCAATTTCAATTTAGAAACATCACTTACTTAAGGTCATTCAGTCATCTACAACTAGAGTGTCTCACTACACTCCCTGATCATAATTAGTGCCCAGGTAAATTCCAAATACTAGTCAATAGTGCACATGCAATCCTAAGGACTTGATCACAACTGTACCTATATGAACACTAAACAAACATAAATTTCCCTCATGGTCACACCAGCCATTACACATCTAACAATTCCCGAATGTCGTCCATTTATTGAGATTCCTAAGACTTAACCAAATCCAAATCCGTACGGGTGTTTATAGTAGTACTATTATTTGGGCCCGTACTACTATATCCAATCAGAAATGATAGTCAGCTTAGAACCACTAGGCAACAATCAACAAGAACATGCCTAGCAACCCCTCGCAATGTCTCATTAGTACAAACTTGATTTTTGTACCATCCTCAAACAATCCCAATCCAAGGACTAAGTAGGTAGTACAAATAACCACAATCAATTCATTAAATATACAACACATATCATGCTCGAAAGCTTAGCACATGCTTTATCATACAAGTCTAGTTTTTTCCAATCCCAACATAATAAAAGCATAGCAAGATAACATAAAAGTGTTGCTCACCCCCGTCTTGAAGCTCCAGCCGACAGTTCCAACTCTTTCACTCTTTCTTTTCTAAAAATCTCATAGTTTAAGTCCAACCACACACACACACTCACGAGTGTATGTGCTGATTCTCTTAAACTCGGGCTCTGATACCAAGTTGTAACACTCATTTTCCAAAATACTGGTTTCAATAATAATCTAAAATAAAAACCATTTTTTTAGTGCCAAAACTCATAAGTCATTAATTAAAAATCAGAGTATGGATCATTAAACATAAAAAAAATCATCTAAACTAACTCCTCAAAATAAAACGGGTAAAACGGTTTTATATCAACTGCCGTCAAAGGTTCGGTCGGAACTGTCATCGCTCTCGGAGTCAAGTCGAGGCCTCGCCCTTATCTGTACCCGAACCGGTACCTGAGAGAAATGGAAACAATAACGGGTAAGCGAAACGCTTAGTGAGCAGACACTATATACAACTTACACTAGCACACGTATACGTACCCATAATAGGTACCACACACACTCGCAAGCATCATACATCTCATACACGCATACCCATGTGATAAGGGTAAAATAGTTACCCTTATTTAGGCACTTTTAGCGTCATTTTATAACAAATTTTTATTAGTTCTTATACTTTTTATATAGTTTTCGCTATAATTAGGACTTTTTATTATTTGACGCAACTTTCGTGCAATCCTTGGTTTTAACGCTAAAAATGCCGTGTTTTTGATCCTTTTCGTCTCTTATACTTTCAGGTGATCTTTTGGGCTCGAGATCGTTGGGCCGAAAGCTTGTACATAGGGATCGGACTTGGAAACGGATGGGCTTGAGGAAGATGACGAATTTTGGACTGTTGATGGGCTGTGTATTTTGCTGCTGCTGGACCGTAGCTTTGGAGCCAAACGAAGCCCATTTCTTTTGTTCGTTTTGGACTCTTACATTTTTTAACATTTCCTTGAACTTGGTTCTATCTTAATGGGCCGATGATTGTTTGATTTCTGTTTGGGCCGAAGACACAAAACAGTCGGCTGGGCCGAAAGCATGGAAGCTTGGGCCACGGCTATGGATGGCAACTCGATTGGGCCACTTTTTGATCGTTTTTGGACTCGTGACTTGGACACTAAACGTTAGACTTGTTTTATTTTTATGGGCCAAATTACTATACACTTGGATTAATCTTTGGGCCAGCCGGTTATGCATTTGGGCCGCCGGTTATGGATGAACATTTGGGTTATGTTTTAGTTACGTTTTGGGCTCGTTTAATCGTTTAATTATCGGGCCAATCCATTAGTTAGAATTTTCTAGAAACGGGCCATGAGCCCGAGTTAATTCCTATATATAGATATGTCTAGCTATTGTAAAACACACACCTTTCTATCTAATTCTAGTTACGTTAACGTTGCGTTTTCTCGTTTAGAAGAATTACCGCTTTGTAGTGTAGTCGGTTGTTCATCCCTTAGGTGTCGGGATCGGATTAACCAAAAACGTTACTTACACCAAGATTACTACTTTTTAAGTAGTAATTTGAATAGTTAGACTTTCACGAGTCGCTCTCTCCTCGGGTGTCGGAGTGGAGTCGGTTACCGGTTACTTTTCGTTCTCTCGTAATAATATTACTTTAGGTAATAAACCCTTCCAGTCTATCATAACTACTTGAGCTGGAAGGTGCCTAAAATAATATACAATTACTTGGTTCGACGACATTTTCATTTTTACTTTTCTGTTACGTTGCTCTCGTTACTTTACTTATAAGGATTTCGTTACTCTGTTTCGTTAGTTTTATAACTAACGAACGTATTGTACGAAACCTGTCATTTTACTTTTCCTGCAACTTACTAACCATCTAACTGCTTCTACAATTTCATCGCATTTACATTTCTGCAATCTTTACTTTTCTTGCAATATTTACATTTCTGCACAATTTACAGCTTTCCTTTACCGCTTTCATTTACCGCTTTCCTTTACCGCTTTCTTTTATATATCTTTTATTTTAAGAAACCTAGCATGACAGGCTGACAACCTGGCTAGGGGTGTAAAATAAAGTTGGGATTTATACGGAGAAAAGTACTATGATATAATTATAGTTTTCGTCGTTAACATGTTATTTTTAAGGTTTCATGAAGATTATATATAAATATTATACTTTTATCTCGACGTATGAAAATGGGTCGGTCTTTTAGAGATCGCCACTAACGGAAGTTTTGACTCGGTTGGAATCTGAGTCCAGATTTCTCCTCGATGGATAATTCTATTGTCTACACGTGGCCTTTTACGAAACTTCCGTTACATTGAAGATTACGTCGATATAATTATATAATTTTATATATATGAAAATGAGTTGGCTTTTCAGAAGTCACTATTAACCTTACAAATAATATATTAACGACGATATCATTATTTTGGATTTAGATATTTCATTAAAGAGTATATATGAAACTATTATGTATTTACATCAACGCATGAAAATGAGTCAATCTTTCAGAGGTTGCTTTTAGCGGGAGTTTTGACCCGGTTAAGGCTTGAGTCCAAGTCTTTCCACGATGGACTATTCAAAATGTCTACACGTGGCTGTTTACGAAATAACTGTTACATCAAAGATTGCGTTGATTTAATTATATACTAATTCATATATATGAAAATGTGTTAATCTTTCAGAGGTTACGCTTAATATTAAATCCAAGATACTTGATGCTATTTTTATTATCATCTTACTGAATAACCTATGTTATCTCAACCGAGTTTTACACCCTTTGCTTCTTAATCTAACTGATTTCTGTTAATTTAATTTTCACGCACACAAACAAATCAACTTATTGCTTCCAAAACCTCACGGAAATCCTTTTATAACTGGGCATCATCGAAAGAATTGTTTTTCACACACGCCTCCCTGTGGGAACGATATCCGATACTTGTACCACTTTTATTCCTTGTTAAGTTTTATCTCAAAAAAAACGACAGCAGACCGAGGTTTATACTTGGGCCGAGGTCTATTTGTTTGCATTTTCCATTAAAATCCTATCTGTGTTTCCGGCGTCGTTGCATTTGATCGGACGGTTGGGATCGGTTGACTTTTTCCCGTTCCTTTGATAGTCCGAGGAAAATACAGCGTGTCGTAGGAAACATCGATAGGCAAAGATAAAAAAAAGAGAGAGCCAAGAACCAGCCGAGAAGGGGTCGATTAAGTTCCTCCGAGTAGGTTGGTGATCGGGTATCTACTTGGTAAGTTTTTGGCGCCGCTGCCGGGGAGGTAACTGCAAGAACACTCTTTCGATTTTGGGGAAGTTTAAAAGTCGATTTTTCTACCACCTTGTTAAGAAAATACCAAAAATAGTTTATGTCAAGATTGTCGCATGGACAACTCCTACCGATCGATCCTGACATTGATAAAACCGTCAAACTGCGTCGGAAAAAGCAAAAAGCCGAGAAAGCTTCTTCTTCTTCCACAATGGCTGACGAGAATCCTTTTCACGAAGTTGATGGACCACCACCATTGGCGTTTCCCAACCAGGAAGTCCCTCATGGTGGCGGTGGCAACAATAATAATAATAATAATAACCCACCGGTTATTCCACCTGTTTTTCAGCCAGTAATACAACCTGTAAATCCACCACCTATTAATCAGCAAATCCCAATTGCCGGTGATCCTGGATTGCAAAATCTGCAAGGAAACCCAACAAATGGAATTTTGCAACCACCACCTGTAATAAATCAACAGATTGAGGATGAGGAACAAAACATTTTTCGTCTTGCAAATTTCAAAGAAGGAAGTATGATGGATTACGCAGTCCCCATTTTAAATCAATTACATTCAGGGATACGTAACCCAGAAATTACTGCCGCACATTTTGAACTAAAACCTGTAATGTTTCAAATGTTACAGAGTAATGGACAATTTGCAGGATTGGCAAATGAAGATCCTAATGCTCATCTCAGATCTTTCATGGCAGTATCAGATTGTTTTAAAATACCTGGTGTATCAGACGATGCTTTGCGACTAAAACTATTTCTATACTCTTTGAGTCACAAAGCATGCGAATGGTACAACTCGTTACAACCTGACTCTGTAATTACATGGAATCAAATGGTAGAAAAGTTTTTAAAATTTTCTTTTCCACCACTTAGGAATGCTCAGTCCAGAAATGATATTTGTACTTTTCAACAACTGGATGGTGAGGCAGTTCCCACTGCGTGGGAACGTTTTAAGGAATTGTTGAGAAAGTGTCCTCATCATGGGATTCCATACTGCATTCAATTAGAAACATTTTACAATGGTCTAAATGAAGGCGCCAGGCAAATGCTTGATGCCACAGCAGGAGGAGCTTTCACAGCAAGATCTTATAACGAAGGATATCTCATCCTTGAGAAAATCTCTAACAACAATGGTCATTGGGTAGACCCCAGGTCTATTCCCAACAGGAGATCTGGTTGCAGAGAAGCAGACTCTCAGGCAGTATTTGTTTCTAAGTTAAGTGACATAATGGCTGCCGCCATAGGAAACTTACTACTGAAAAACAAGTAGTGTCTAGCGTCCACTCTTCTGAAACCACTGAATTGCCTGTTCAATGTACCTATTGCGGTGGAGACCATCTCTTTGATGCTTGTCCTGGAAATCCCGAGCAAGTGAATTATGTAGGTAACAACAATTTTAGGAATGGACCTTTTTCACCAACTTACAATCCTGGATGGAGACAACATCCAAATCTTTCTTGGAATAGTCCCACTCTTAATCCACAGTTACCTAAATTGCAAGGTCAGTCACATACTGACAATTATAAACCTTCCAATTTTCAAAACCAAGGACAGTCTAATTTTCAAAACCAAAAAAGAGTGCATTTTCAAGATGAAGAGGCACCCAGATTTCAGAATACACAACACACACAGAACCCACCGCAAAGCTCTTTTAAGTATCACAGAAGCCAAACTGAATCATCTGGTTCTTTGGAATCAATGATGAAAGCGTTTATGACCCAAACTCAGGCTTCAATAAAAAATCTTGAGACTCAGATAGGTCAAATGGCCTTAGAGATCAAGAACAGGCCTACAGGTTCTCTACCTAGTGATACTGAGACACCTCAGAGAGCTGGTACGGAGCATGTGAAGGCCGCCACTTTAAGAAATGGAAAAGAATTAAAAATACCAGAAAAGAAAAATAAAGATTTTGAAAGTCATTTTGCATCATCTTCTACACAACTCATACCATATTCTGATCCCATCCCTTTAGCTTTACAGAAACCAAACACGCCTGTTCCTGATTTTCCTTTGTTGTCCGCCGGGATAATAAATCCAGAAACAGGATGTGATTCTCAAAAGGAAACCATTAAGGACACCTGACACTTAAGTGACAGTCCCAAAAATTCTGGTGATGTGCAACCCGAAATTTTTGGTGATAAATCTTTTCAAAACCCAAAACCTGGAAATTTCGAGACCACACCACCTGTCACGGAAACACATGTTCCAAAACTTGCTACTTCTAGGACTAAGTCTCCTACCTCAGTCCCTTTCTACGTACCTTACCCTCAACGGTTAAGGAATCAGAAGGAAGAAATTCAGTTTAAAAAGTTTTTGGATATTTTCAAACAATTGCATATTAACATTCCATTGGTTGAGGCCATTGAACAAATGCCAAATTATACAAAATTTTTAAAAGATATTTTGAGTAAGAAAAAGAAACTGACTGAGTATGAGACTATAGCCCTGACCAAGGAGTGTAGTGCTTTGGTAACAAACAAGATTCCTCCAAAATTAAAAGACCCAGGAAGTTTTACTATCCCATGTTCCATAGGTAGTAAAACCATAGGAAAAGCTTTATGTGACTTGGGAGCCGGTATAAATCTCATGCCTCTATCTGTCTTTAAGTCCCTAGAAATAGGAGAAGCTAGACCTACTACCATCTTCATTCAGTTGGCAGATAAGTCCCTAGTTTGGCCTAAAGGTAAGATTGAGGATGTACTGGTACAAGTTGATAAGTTTATCTTTCCTGCTGATTTTATCATTTTGGATTGTGAAGTAGATGCTGATATTCCGATCATTTTAGGAAGACCTTTTCTTGCTACAGGTAGAACACTGATAGATGTCCAAAAAGGAGAGTTGACAATGAGAGTTCAGGATCAGGAAGTAACTTTCAGCGTCTTAGATTCCCTTAGATATCCCGGAGAAAGAGAAGAATGTTCAACCTTAAGCACAATTGAGTCTTTCTGTCAGGATAGGAGTATAGGCGAGATCTTGGGGATGACTATGTCTGATAGTGAAGAAGAAGATGATTTTGAGGATTTAGAACCACCATTAGTAAATGCTGCTTTTGAGGTATTAGAAAACAAGGATAGGAAAACTTTAGTCCCATCCTTAGAAGTTCCACCAGACCTAGAGTTGAAGCAACTACCATCTCATTTGAAGTATGCATTTTTTGGAAAAACCAGACAAACTACCAGTCATTATTTCATCAACTTTAGAGGAAGAACAAGAAAACCAATTAATACAAGTTCTGAAACAACATACCAAAGCCATAGGATGGACCATTGCTGATCTCAAAGGCATCAGTCCTACAATTTGTCAGCATAAAATCATTTTAGAAGACACTAACTTCAACTCTGTTGAGCCTCAGAGGAGACTCAATCCATTGATGAAGGAAGTTGTTAAAAAGGAAATTCTGAAATGGTTGGATGCCGGCATAATTTATCCTATTGCAAGTAGTAGTTGTGTCAGTCCTGTACAATGTGTCCCTAAGAAGGGAGGAGTCACTGTGATAACCAATGAAAAGAATGAACTTATACCCACTAGAACAGTGACAGGATGGAGGATCTGTATGGACTATAGGAGACTTAACAAAGCCACCCAAAAAGACCATTTTTCTTTACCCTTCATTGACCAGATGTTAGATAGACTAGCTGGTAAGGAGTTCTATTGTTTTCTTGATGGTTACTCCGGATATAATCAGATTGCAATAGCACCTGATGATCAGGAGAAACCACTTTCACGTGCCCCTATGGAACTTTTGCTTTTAGAAGAATGCCTTTTGGACTTTGTAATGCACCTGCAACTTTCCAGAGATGTATGATGTCTATTTTCTCTGATATGCTAGAACAATCCATGGAAGTTTTCATGGATGACTTCTCAGTATATGGGAGATCATATGAAAACTGTTTGCAAAACCTGGAAAGAATTTTAAAAAGATGTGAAGAAACAAATTTGGTTTTAAATTGGGAGAAATGTCACTTTATGGTTAAAGAAGGCATTGTGCTAGGGCATTTAATTTCCAAAAGAGGCATTGAAGTAGATAGAGCAAAGTTGGAAGTAATTGAAAAATTACCTGAACCAACAACTGTTAAAGGCATCAGAAGTTTCTTAGGTCATGCTGGTTTTTACAGACGATTTATAAAAGATTTTTCAAAAATCTCAAAACCTTTGTGTTTATTGTTACAACAGGATCATGCCTTTGATTTTAACGAAGATTGTAAAACCGCTTTCAAAATTCTGAAAAAGGCATTGGTTACTGCTCCTGTCATAATAACACCAGATTGGTCAAAACCTTTTGAAATAATGTGTGATGCAAGTGACTGGGCAGTTGGTGTCGTTCTAGGGCAAAGACAAAATAAAATATTCCACTCTATTTACTATTCCAGTAAAACTCTCAACAGTGCTCAAATCAATTACACCACTACTGAAAAGGAATTATTAGCTGTGGTTTTTGCTTTTGAAAAATTCAGATCATATTTAATGGGCACCAAGGTTATAGTTCACACTGACCATGCTGCTATTAAGTATCTTATATCTAAAAAAGATGCAAAACCTAGGCTAATAAGGTGGGTCTTGTTACTGCAAGAGTTTGATTTGGAAATTGTTGACAGAAAGGGTGTGAATAATCAGGTAGCAGATCATTTGTCTAGACTAGAAAAAACAGATCAAACAGCAGGAAATGCTGACATCTGTGAAGTATTCCCAGATGAAAGGATTTTATCTGCTAAACCAATGTCGGTACCATGGTTTGCTGACATTGTCAATTATTTAGCCTGTGGAATTATTCCCAAAGAGCTAAATAAAAATACAAAAAGAAAACTCATCCATGATTCTAGAATGTATCTTTGGGATGATCCTTTCTTGTTTAAAATTTGTGCAGATCAGGTGATTAGGAGATGTATACCGAAAGAGGAGACCACTGAAATTCTTTACCATTGCCATTCAGGACCATGTGGAGGTCACTTTGGAGGCAACAGAACTGCAGCAAAAGTTCTTCAATCAGGATTTTTCTGGCCTACTCTCTATCATGAAGCAAAAATTTTTGTCAAAAAATGTGATGAATGTCAAAGGAGTGGGAACATCTCCCAGAGGAATGAAATGCCACTCAATGGAATTCTAGAAATAAAACTATTCGATGTGTGGGGCATTGATTTCATGGGACCTTTTCCCATTTCCAATAACTGTGCTTACATCTTAGTAGCTGTTGATTACGTGTCCAAATGGGTGGAAGCTATGGCTTGCCATACCAATGATGCCAGGACAGTAGTTAAATTCCTACAAAAACAAATCTTTACCAGATTTGGCACACGACGTGCCCTAATCAGTGATGAGGGCACTCACTTCATAAATAATGTTCTAGAGGAAATCTTAAATAAATATGATATTCAGCATAGAGTTGCCACAGCTTACCATCCCCAAACCAATGGTCTAGCTGAATTGTCTAACAGAGAGATCAAAGGGATCCTATCTAAGGTGGTTAAGCCACATAGAAAGGATTGGGCATCTAAGCTGGATGACGCTCTATGGGCCTACCGGACGGCTTATAAGACTCCTATTGGGATGTCTCCCTATAAGCTGGTTTTCGGGAAAGCCTGTCATTTGCCTTTAGAATTGGAACACAAAGCCTATTGGGCTATCAAAGAATTAAACATGAGTATCGATGAAGCTGGAAACAAAAGATTTTTACAAATCTGTGAATTGGAAGAATTGAGGAACAATTCTTATGAAAATGCCAAGCTCTATAAAGAAAAAACCAAAAAATGGCATGATCGTAAAATTATTCCTAAACAAATCACAGCAGGCCAGCAGGTACTTTTGTTTAATTCCAGATTGAAATTGTTCCCTGGAAAATTGAATTCTAGATGGAATGGACCGTACCAGGTTGCCAAAGTTTATCCCTACAGAGTTATTGAACTAATAGATCCGGACAAGGGTACAACTTTTAAGGTAAATGGACAATGGGTCAAACCTTTCTATGATCCAATGGCACTGGCACAACAACCTGTAGAGGTTGTGAATCTTACTGAATTAGCACCACAAGTTTGAAGGCTCTGTCAAGTAGCCTGTTGTAAATAAATAAATCAGTAGTGTAAATCCGCATAATATTAGTTTTTATTGCTTCCTTAATTTTCTATAGTCATCCAAATAAAGAAATTTAAAATTATCATCACTTTGATAATTTTAAACTAAGAAAAACCTTAGTCTTATTTTCTATATAACTCTTAAATGATTTTATGGAAGATAATATATGCTAAATTTTCTTTAAATTGACTTAGAAAATTTAATTTTAGATTTTATATTAAATTAGTATAATTAGTAAGGGGGCGTTTGGTTGGGGGTATTGAGCAGTCAGGAATGGGAATGATAATGAAAACTGCTGTTTGGTTTGATATTATATAATGGAATCATTTCTGCAGATCCATTAATTTCCATTCCTGACCAAATTGGGGGGAATGAAATTTTTATTTCTACTTGGTTCTTTTTTCCACCCATTGTTCCATCTATGGATGTTAAATGAAATATCTTTTGTATTTTCAAGTTGGAAAAACATATTTTTTCAATATGAAGCAATTTTTCATTCATTATAGTGGGTTAACCAAACAGCATCAATGCAATGCTCATTCCTATTCCCATTCTCCTGCATTCCCATTTTCATTTTCATTCCCATTCCCTGAAATGAACCAAACGCCCCCTAAGTTTTAGTATGTTTAATAATAATTTTGATAATAATAATGTCATGGGTAGTCTAGTTAAAATTTCGGGTTAAAATAATAAAATTTAGGACCGAAATGTAACAAATTTCAGGTAGCTTAGAAATTTCTATTTGGGCCACAAAAGTTTCGCAAAAATATTAATTTTGGTCCATGGGGTTACACTTAACGATTTTTGTGGTTTGCTTGGAATCAATCGGTTAAAACCGATTCATAAGAGAGAAAGGAAGAGTGGGTGGGACCCACATTATATTTGAAATTAAATAGATAAAACAAAAGTAAACTTTTTATCTGATTTTGGATGTGGTACTAGTGTAAAGCTCCTGTGTACAAGTCCTTGATGCAAGTATACCTCATGCAGGTACACGAAGAGTCAGAACAATCACATCACCACTCTCACTCTCTCTGTTGCTCTCTGGAAACCGCCGGCGAGAAGAGAAGCTTCTCTTGTACTTCTCTCACCCTCTCCGTCGATCACTCCGGCGACAGCAAAGCAGAGATCATCGCCACCGTCGATCAACCGCAAGTACGCTGGCACTCTGGCTGATTGTACTTACCTCGTACCAATCATCGGACTGCAATCGTATCGTTAGTGGCAGAGACTGACAATCACTAGAGGTCCGAGGTTTCACCACCGCAAACGCGACTCGGTGACGTCGACGGGTTTTGATCGAAGGAATATAAAAAGAACAGTAGTCGTCGTTGATGGAAGAAATGCGGATCCGGCCACAGATGGACGGACGAGGTGGACGCTTAAGACGATTCACTTTGCGACCACCTCTGCCACCGTCGCCGTTATCGCGACCACCGCGACCACCGCGACCATCGCCACCGATTTCATCACAACCGCCGCCGACGTTTCAACTTCCGCCACACCCAACACCGCCACAACCGTCGCGTTCATCACGGGAAATATCACCATCGATGGCCGGAAAAGGAAAAGCTCCGGCGATAGAGGAGTCCGACTCTTCGTCTCCACCGCCGTCGCCGCTGGCGACAACTCCGGTGTACAACCGATGGATTCAGAGGGAGCCGAAGACAAGGAGCATGGATGTGCTCTTGGAAGTTGCTGATATCATCACTCAGGCTGCTTCCAGGGACTGCCGTGTGTAACACCCCAAACCCAATTGGCAATTTAAAATAAAATTTAATAATCTAAACCATTTCATAAAAATTTAATAATAAAACATCCAAAAATCCCGAGTCAAGTATTAATATCCCATAAATAAACCAATAAAGTAACGGTCGGATCGGAAGCCATCAGTCGGGAACCCTCAAGCCGGAGCCTTGCCTTTATCGACACCGGAGCTCGTACCTAAAATATTAAAAACACGAGGGGTAAGCTCAACCGCTTAGTGAGTAAATTTATATACAACATATTATAATTTAATGCACATACAACATCCACGTATCAGCTTAACGGTTTCCCGTTTACCGGACCATCACGCAATCCGTACTCCGCGGTTTCCCGCCCTTTTGGGTCATCACGCAACCCGAGTCATCACCATAGAAAATAACAGCACGTATACACACAAACTACAATATATCGCATATAAACCCACTCACCTCAAATGTCACGCGCACGCGAACACAAGTATTGCTCACAAATGCAAATCACGAAACCACTCTGAAATTTTATAACAAAATATACACAACATAAGAGTCACCCAACACGCGATTAGGTTTTATCGGTTTCCCTAATTTGGACATAACGGCTACCGGTTTAAACCGGTTACCATCTTGAATAACAAGCGGCGGCGGCGGCTACCGGAGCCGCCTCATGGCTCGAAAGCCATCCGACCGAACACCTCTCCTCGCGAAACCACGGCGGCGGTCGCGGTTTGCCATCTCCACCACCGACCGCAAATCCGCCCGCAGCAGCGGCGATGGCATCGCCACCCCCACCGCCGGACAGCCAACGATGACCAGCGACGGCCGGCCCCCTGCCGGCGCCGCCCCGATGCGAACACGCCGTGGCGCGACGGCGAGGTGAGTTTCACCAAGCCGCCGGCCGGCTTCGAACTAAACCAACAGCGGCGGCAGTCACCGGACCACCACCGCACCCCGGTCCCGTCAACACTAAGGCCGCACGGCGGCAGCTAGCGGTGGCTAGCCACCACCGGCGCTGGAAACCCCGCTCACGCCGTCACCACCGCCTACGGCTTTTGCCGTGTGGCGGCGTCGCCGGACGTGGAGGACACGGCGGTGATGTAGGTGATGACCACCACTACCACCGGCCCCCTTACACAAGATGGCAGCGGCGCCACGGGAGGAAGACCACCGCTGCCGCCGATCACCTAGACGCCGCAAGGCGGCAGCGACGTTCCCGCCCACCACCGCCGGGCAACCGACAGCAGCAGCCACACGGCAGCCGCCGTGCGACCACCACTGTGGAGTCGCGCCACCGCCACCACCGGCCACCGCCGGCATGGTGTGGGTGTGTGTGTGTGATATACCGCCGAACCTAATAACGAACTCGAAAAGGGACGATGGTTTCGATACCTTACAATGCTAGCGATGCTAACCGACTCCGGCGACACGCTCTTCCTCTCCGATTTGCCCTCTAGACCGGCCTCCCTCTCCCTCTCTCGGTGGCTTTCTCGACAAGAAACACAATGAAAGAGTCGTAGCCTCCCTAGGGTTTTTAACCTAGGTTTCTAACGGGCCTTACTCTACCCTTGAAGCTTGACCCGCAAGTTAACAATTAAATAACCCTAACCCTAATTGTATCAAATAATAATAATAATAATAATAATAATAATAATAATAATAATAATAATAATTAAAATAAAAATGGGACGTGACAACTCTCCCCCACTTACAAGGATTTCGTCCCCGAAATCAGTCTGAAAACAGCTCCGGATAGTGCTCTCGCATTTCCGCCTCCGGTTCCCAGGTCCACTCGGAACCCTTCCGATGCTGCCACTGCACCTTCACGATCTGGATCTCCCTGTTTCGCAGCCTCTTCACCTTCCGGTCTAACACTGCAACCGGCCTCTCAACGTAATTCAGGCTCTCATCCACCTGAATATCGTCTAAAGGAATGTGCGCCGTCTCGTCGGCGAGGCACTTACGCAACTGCGAAACGTGGAAAGTGCTGTGGATCTGACCTAGTACCGCAGGCAGCTCCAAACGATAAGCTACCTTCCCAACACGAGCAAGAACAGTGAACGGTCCGATATAACGAGGCCCCAGCTTGCCCCTCTTTCGGAACCGAATCACCCCCTTCCAAGGAGAAACCTTGAGTAGCACTCGGTCTCCCACCTGGAACTCCAAGTTCGATCTCCGTCGATCCGCATAACTCTTCTGTCGACTCTGAGCCGTCCGTAACCGTTCCCGGATCCTCTGGATATCCTCTGTAGTCCTCTGAACGACCTCGGTGCTACCAAGAACACGCTGTCCTACCTCGCCCCAACAAATAGGAGTACGGCATCTCCTTCCGTAGAGCATCTCAAACGGCGGCATCCCAATGCTCGAATGGTAGCTGTTGTTATAAGAGAACTCCGCCAGAGGCAGATACGTATCCCAACTGCCACCGAAATCCAAAACGCACGCTCGCAGCATGTCCTCCAAAGTCTGTATCGTCCGCTCACTCTGACCGTCTGTCTGAGGGTGGTATGCGGTGCTAAAATGCAGTCTGGTACCCAACTCCGAATGAAACCTCTCCCAAAACCGAGAAGTAAAACGTACGTCCCGGTCCGAGATAATCGACACTGGCACCCCATGCCTCGACACCACCTCATCCACGTAGATCTTCGCCAGCTGCTCTGCAGTCGAACTCTCCCGAATAGGAAGGAAGATAGCACTCTTGGTCAACCGATCCACTATGACCCAAATCGCATCAAACTTCCGAGGGGTTTTCGGAAGCTTGGTGATCAGATCCATAGTGAGGTTTTCCCACTTCCACTCGGGGATCTCAAGAGGCTGCATCTTGCCGTGAGGCTTCTGATGCTCAGCTTTGACCTTCAGACAGGTCAAACATGACTCCACGTACCGCGCCACGTCTCTTTTCATCCCTGGCCACCAATAACCCGTCCGCAGATCCCGATACATCTTTGTAGCTCCCGGATGGATTGAGAATTTGGACTTATGGGCTTCCTCTAGCAAGGTCTGACGTGCCGCCCCCGCACGAGGAACCCACACTCGACCAAATCTCGTCAGCAACCCACGACTGTCTCTGATCAACGCGGCCATCTGTCCCCGAATCCGCTCCCTGTTCTGGTTCTCCTCCCGACTCGCCTCCTCCTGGGCCCGAAAAACCAAGTCCACAAAGGAGGTAGTCACCGCCATCTTTAGGTGTGAGATACGAAGCGGCGCGTGCTCCGTCTTTCTACTCAAAGCGTCAGCAACTACATTGGCCTTGCCCGGATGATAGAGAATCTCGCAGTCGTAGTCCTTGACTACGTCAAGCCATCTCCGTTGCCGCATATTTAGATTCGGCTGCTCCAAGAAGTACCTCAAGCTACGGTGGTCTGAGAAAATGGTGCACTTCACCCCATATAGATAGTGCCTCCATAACTTGAGAGCAAAGACGACTGCCGCAAGCTCGAGATCATGCGTGGGGTAATTAGCCTCGTGAGGCTTCAGCTGCCTCGAAGCGTAGGCTATCACCCGCCCCCTCTGCATCAGCACACACCCCAGACCCAGCCGAGATGCGTCGCAATAAACCGCCATGTCTTCCACCCCCTCCGGTAAAGTCAGAACCGGAGCCTCGCACAGCTTCTTCCTCAGTGTGTCGAAAGCCATCTGCTGCTCGGAACCCCAAACGTACGGTTCACTCTTCTTCGTCAGACGCGTCAAAGGTACCGCAATCTTAGAGAAATCCTGGATAAACCGTCGGTAGTAGCCGGCTAAACCCAGGAAACTCCGGATCTCGGTAGGTGCCTTCGGTATCTCCCAATTCATAACTGCTTCGATTTTCGCTGGATCCACCTTGATGCCTTCCCGGTTAATGATGTGGCCCAAGAACTGAACCTCCTCCAACCAGAAGGCGCATTTCGAGAATTTGGCGTAGAGACGCTCCCTTCTCAACACCTCAAGCACCTCCCGCAGATGCATCACATGCTCCTCCTTTGTCTTCGAGTAGATTAGAATATCGTCGATGAAAACGATCACGGACCGATCAAGCATCGGGCGGCACACCCGGTTCATGAGGTCCATGAAAGCTGCTGGAGCATTGGTAAGCCCGAACGGCATTACCAGAAACTCGAAGTGGCCATAACGGGTTCGGAAAGCGGTCTTGTGGACATCCGCTTCCTTCACCTTCAGCTGGTGATACCCTGACCGAAGATCGATCTTAGAAAACCACGAAGCCCCCTGAAGCTGGTCGAACAGATCATCAATTCTAGGCAGAGGATACCTATTCTTGACGGTCACCTTGTTGAGTCCACGGTAGTCGATGCACATCCGATGACTTCCGTCCTTCTTCTTCACAAACAGAATCGGTGCACCCCACGGTGAGCTGCTCGGGCGGATGAACCCCTTCCCCGAGAGCTCCTGCAACTGCTCCGATAACTCCTGAAGCTCCGGCGGAGCCAGACGATAAGGAGCTCGCGCAATCGGTGCTGCTCCTGGTACCAAGTCAATGCCGAACTCGATCTGCCTATCAGGTGGAAGGCCAGGCAGATCCTCTGGAAACACGTCTGGAAACTCGCTGACCACTGGCACCTCCGCTACCGACAGCTTTCTCTCCTTCGCCTGATTCGCCATAGCATATACCAAGAACCCCGTACACCCCCGCTGGATGTACCTCTGAGCTTTTGCGAGAGAACAGAAGGATGTGGATATCCTCCTTCCCTTACCGTACACAACCAATTCTCCCCCACTTGGATTATGGATGCGTACACACTGCCCTGCAACATCCGTGGTCGCCCGGTTTGGAAACATCCAGTCGATTCCGACAACTACGTCCACTCCGTTCATGGGAATGGGGATAAGGTTGATGCTGAAACGTACTCCGAAAATTTCGATACTGCACCCCCGGTACACATGCTCGACCACCTGCACTTCCTCCGCCGCTACGTCGATTGCCTGAGGACTATCCAGATTACCGAGCTCGATCTGGAAGTCCTTACAGAACCTACGCGACACATAGGACCACGTGGCCCCCGTGTCGAAAAGTACTAAAGCCGGTTTCGAGTTGACAGGAAATATGCCTAAAGTATACAAGTGAAGGCAGGTACACTATTCTTAATACTAACAAGTAAGGCAAGTCTACTAACAGTAATCGCATAAAATATAATAAGAAAAACCTGTAATCACGTCAGGCGCCGTCTGCGCTTCCTCAGCAGTCATCTGAAAGGCTCGCCCACGGGTGGTAGCTCCACTCTTCCCCTGTGTAGTGCCGTCGGTGATCCTAAGCGTCGCTGGTGCAGGAGCCAGGGCTGGCGTCTTCTTCAGCTGAGGGCAATCGGGCTTGATATGCCCCGGCTGATAACAGTGAAAGCAAAGCCTAGCAGTCTCCTTGCAGTCCTTGCTGAGGTGGCCCGTCTTGCCACACTTGTAACACGATAACTCCCGCGGTCTGCACTCACCCCGGTGGTAACGCCCACACTTTGGGCAGTTCGGGGTCCCGCTCCTGGTATCAGTCCTAGCTCCCTTGAACTTCTTTGCTGGTCCCGACTGGTCTTCTGCCTTTCTCTTTCCTTGCTGCAGTTCCTCCAAGACTAGCTCCTGAGACCTCGCTACCTCCTGCATGTCACTGAGGGTCTTACACCTCCCCGTGGCCACCGCCTTCTTGAGTTCTGGCTTCAGCATCCCCAAATAACGAGCCATCTTCAGCGATTCGTCGTTCGCGTACCCCGGTACAAACAGCAGCTTCTCCAGAAACTGCGCAGTGATCTCATTCACCGACTCCGTCGTCTGAGTCAGCTTCAAAAACTCTGATGCTATCCGCTCCTTTTCGATACGAGGTGCGAACTCCTCGTCGGACAAGGCTCGGAAATCCCCCCAGGTCAGCGCAGTGATTTGTGCCTCAGTATATTTCTTAAGAGTCAGCTCCCACCAATCTTTTGCAGCTCCGCGAAGAAGGTTCACGGCGAAAAGAACCTTCGAACCATCAGGGCACCCACACGTGCGAAAAGCTCCCTCGACCGCTGAGTACCAACGGTAACAAGCCACGGGATCCTTCTTCCCGTCAAATAATGGCGGTTGGCACGCCATGAAGTCCTTAAAGGTGATCCCACGAGGCTGGGATTGACTCGAGCTCCCAGTACCTAAGCTACGGGCCGTGAGGGCCACGTCAATGCGCTGGTCCATGGTTTGGATCAGCTCATCTCTCATCTGGTTAAACAGCCCCGGCAGCATCTGCTGTAGGGTCTCAGTGATTTGGGCAGCAATGTGGTCGGACTGTCCGGCCTCATCATCATTATGGCTCCTAGTTTGCACCATTCTGAAGGTTCAAGAAACATCTTAGTTTACAGCTATCGAAGTGTCACTAATCACTATTACGGTACTCACACATAACCCCGCTATTAGTGATCATGCTAACCCTAAGGCTAGTTGTTATCGCGCATGCTAAAACAGACCTTCCCACACATATATATATACGTTACACATAGCATGCTATCACCCTATCTGTAATCAATAAGTTTTGGGTCTCCAGAACTTAATCAAATCCAACGCTACACAGGCGTTTATAGTAACACTATTATTGGCGCCGTATTACTATAACCAACCATGCATGGTAGCCGGATCAAGACCACCGAGCAACGATCAGACAAGAATATGCTCGACGACCCATCCCCGACGTACCAAGGTGTTTACGTTTGGTCTTGATACCATCCTAATTAGACTTCAACTCATTGACAACAGCCACATAAAATCACAGCTTAACCATATTTTATTTTCATAGAAATCACATGCAGTTACATAACCGAACATACAATCACAATTATTTAATGCTGCACACATGCATATAATAATTTAAAGGTACTAAGCTTACCTCCGTCTTGACGGTTCCGCTGGCCGTTCCGATCTCATCCAATTAATTTCAACTGCCTGGTTTAAGTCCAACCACACACACACCCACGAGTGTGTGCGCTGATTCTCTTAAACCTAGGCTCTGATACCAAGTTGTAACACCCCAAACCCAATTGGCAATTTAAAATAAAATTTAAATAATCTAAAACCATTTCATAAAAATTTAATAATAAAACATCCAAAAATCCCGAGTCAAGTATTAATATCCCATAAATAAACCAATAAAGTAACGGTCGGATCGGAAGCCATCAGTCGGGAACCCTCAAGCCGGAGCCTTGCCTTTATCGACACCGGAGCTCGTACCTAAAATATTAAAAACACGAGGGGTAAGCTCAACCGCTTAGTGAGTAAATTTATATACAACATATTATAATTTAATGCACATACAACATCCACGTATCAGCTTAACGGTTTCCCGTTTACCGGACCATCACGCAATCCGTACTCCGCGGTTTCCCGCCCTTTTGGGTCATCACGCAACCCGAGTCATCACCATAGAAAATAACAGCACGTATACACACAAACTACAATATATCGCATATAAACCCACTCACCTCAAATGTCACGCGCACGCGAACACAAGTATTGCTCACAAATGCAAATCACGAAACCACTCTGAAATTTTATAACAAAATATACACAACATAAGAGTCACCCAACACGCGATTAGGTTTTATCGGTTTCCCTAATTTGGACATAACGGCTACCGGTTTAAACCGGTTACCATCTTGAATAACAAGCGGCGGCGGCGGCTACCGGAGCCGCCTCATGGCTCGAAAGCCATCCGACCGAACACCTCTCCTCGCGAAACCACGGCGGCGGTCGCGGTTTGCCATCTCCACCACCGACCGCAAATCCGCCCGCAGCAGCGGCGATGGCATCGCCACCCCCACCGCCGGACAGCCAACGATGACCAGCGACGGCCGGCCCCCTGCCGGCGCCGCCCCGATGCGAACACGCCGTGGCGCGACGGCGAGGTGAGTTTCACCAAGCCGCCGGCCGGCTTCGAACTAAACCAACAGCGGCGGCAGTCACCGGACCACCACCGCACCCCGGTCCCGTCAACACTAAGGCCGCACGGCGGCAGCTAGCGGTGGCTAGCCACCACCGGCGCTGGAAACCCCGCTCACGCCGTCACCACCGCCTACGGCTTTTGCCGTGTGGCGGCGTCGCCGGACGTGGAGGACACGGCGGTGATGTAGGTGATGACCACCACTACCACCGGCCCCCTTACACAAGATGGCAGCGGCGCCACGGGAGGAAGACCACCGCTGCCGCCGATCACCTAGACGCCGCAAGGCGGCAGCGACGTTACCGCCACCACCGCCGGGCAACCGACAGCAGCAGCCACACGGCAGCCGCCGTGCGACCACCACTGTGGAGTCGCGCCACCGCCACCACCGGCCACCGCCGGCATGGTGTGGGTGTGTGTGTGTGATATACCGCCGAACCTAATAACGAACTCGAAAAGGGACGATGGTTTCGATACCTTACAATGCTAGCGATGCTAACCGACTCCGGCGACACGCTCTTCCTCTCCGATTTGCCCTCTAGACCGGCCTCCCTCTCCCTCTCTCGGTGGCTTTCTCGACAAGAAACACAATGAAAGAGTCGTAGCCTCCCTAGGGTTTTTAACCTAGGTTTCTAACGGGCCTTACTCTACCCTTGAAGCTTGACCCGCAAGTTAACAATTAAATAACCCTAACCCTAATTGTATCAAATAATAATAATAATAATAATAATAATAATAATAATAATAATAATAATAATAATAATAATAATAATAATTAAAATAAAAATGGGACGTGACACCGTGGTTCTTCGTCTTCCGGTGAGCAACTCCGGTCACCGGCGAGGTATTTTTCCGGCCAACCAAAACCCGAACCCACTGAGGTACAAAATCCCAACCTTGATCTCACTTTATCTCACTCAGCTCATCATTCAGACCACCATTCAGCCGATAAGCCCCATGTGGCTTATTCATTAAGCCCACCACCTGGATTTCCCCATGCATACTACCATCAGATTCCACAACATACAACACCCTCTGTTTGTGTCCTAAACCCTTAAGGTGAACCAATATGGGATCACCCTTCCACTTTCATACCATTCCTTCACAATCACCCTGTGGTTTCACCCACTGTGAACCACCCTGAACTACCCACTGCCACCATTCATCACCCTACACCTATCCACCCAACCACCACTGCCATTCACTCTCCACAGTTTACTGTGAAGAGTGAGGAACAAGATCACACTACCACAGATTCTAGGAGGCCTATCAAAACTTATAAAAGACAAAGAACTAGTCGGGGTCCTAGGAATCAACCACAGGTGAGTGTGACCGTGGTCAACCAGGGTCAAAACCAGTCAATTCAGACCAGGGGTGAGGGTAGCAGTATGAGAGGAGTCTAGACCAGGATTGGGAAAGGAACCATGCCACCGTCTGATTATCAGGGTCCACAAACACGTGCACAGTGTATGAGTGCATCCACATCACAACAGGTATCTAGGATAGATTTGTTTAGCACTGACTTAGCCAGGGAAATGTTTCCCTATTTTCAAAACAAATTGTGTCAAACACCTCGCGGCTTTCTTGAAAGTCAAGTGATGAAAGCCCCTGAAATTAAGATAGTTGTTGAACAATGGAATGGGACTTCCTAAGTGCTGTCCCTGGCCATACAACTTGGACTGGGTAAGAGATTTCTACACAGAAGTCTCTGTCACCAGTGGCTTTCAAATCACTGTGCGAGGTACACCCGTTGATTACTCATCTGAGTCTTTCAACCAAATGTTGGGACTGCCACAACCTAAGTCACTTAGGTACGGAGAACTCATGGCACACACTTCAGACAGTGATCTGTCTGACATTGTGAAAACTATAGCCAATGAGGGAACCACGTGGGAAATTAGAGGCCGTAATAGATATTTTAAATCTAAGAACCTGAAACCTATAGCAGGTATCTGGTCTTTCTTTGTCAGGCATACCTTAATGCCTGCCAGGAGTGATACAAACTTAGACATGGATAGGGTCATCATGGTATACTGTATCCTTAAGGGGTATCAGTTTGATGTTGGGAGAATCATTTCTCACAACATCAACAAAAAAATGAGAGATCCTATACCAAATTACCCTACCTGGCCTTTATCCACAAATTGTTGGCTAGATCCCATGTCAGACACCTCCAAAGTGATACCTTTTCATCTGAAAAGATGATGATGGACAGGAAGAATTTGAATAGGATGTTGAAATTCCATTCAACTGTCCCATACATAGCTCCTGTTCCATCCACCTTTGAAGAGATAGGCAGTTCTCTGCATTCACTTCACAAGAAATTTGCCATCTGTTTGAAAGCACAGATACATGTCCGTGATGAGGTGTGATAACACCAAAATTATACATGTTTTGGTTGCGCGTAATCGTATGACTTTACCCCATTTCTCACCCGTTTATGATCATTTCATGCACTAAAAGAGCTTATTATTGTTTATGAAGGATTTAGAGGCCGAGGAACGGAAAAGTACGAAAAAAGGCGAGAAAACGTGAAAAATGCACAAAGTCAACACAGTAGCTACTTGGCGATCGCGAAATCCTCAACCTGGCGCCGCCAAAGTCGACTGAATTGAAGACCAGAGTTTGACCTAAGTGTCTGGCGTCGCCAAACTAGCAGCTTGGCGATCGCCAGATGACCCCTGGGCGTTTTCCTTTAAATATCAGCCTCCTCCTTCAGTTCTAAACATGTTCGATACACGAGGGAAATACAGAGGAACGAGAGTGAGAGTACGAAAGGTGCCGATACGCTGCGGAAGTCGATCTTCGATCATCTATCGTTGTATTGTCGGTATCATGTCGATGTCTACTTTTGTTTGTGTTTATGTTTTCATTATGATTAGCGAGTAGTTTTATTAGTAGTACTTGTCATGGTCGATGAACCTTTATGTATGATATTTTGTGATTAATGTTTACTGGTTTGTTTTGATTAATTGAATGTCTTTTATGGTTCTTTTCTGATTGATATTGTTGTGGCAATTTGAATTCAATTGGTTTGGTGTATTTGTTAGACCAAAGCAGATAGACTCCGAAAGGATAATCAACCTACCTTAGCCTGACTTGGACCAAAAGGTTGTGTTAAGGGGTTACTTGGACCAATAGTGACCAGATAGTAAAAGAGCCATTGCGATATTGATTAGGAAGGATTTACCGATTCTAGATTGTGGACCAAACGATTTAGGATTGGAATTAGGAGGATCATATCCTAGTTTCTCACCATAAATTGCACATGTTAGGGTGTCTCAGACTTAAATTCCTACAATAGTCATAACAACCAAACCTTCGACCTATTCATATCGTCCATATTGGGGATTCACTTTATCATGATAAGTACTGCTGTTTTTCTTTATTATAATCTTAAATCAGTATTTTAATTGTTTTCTTAGTTTTTACTTTGTTAATTATCTTTTTAAGTATTTAAACCTTTTTCATACAAACCCCCCCTTTAGGTTAATTAAACCGATTTAGACTTTAGTCTACGATAACTTGACCGTTCCCAGTGGTAGATACGATACCTGGACTTTCCTACACTATATTACTCATGATCAGGTACGGTTTCCTGTATATGTGGTAAGACAGTGGCTAGGCATTAGAGGTTAAACCTTGTTACGCTTTTTATATACGATAATTACCGCATCAAGGTGATGGCCCAGTTTGAGGATCTGAAGGAAGAGATGGCATGGACCAGGAAGGATAGAAGAAGGAACTACCGGATAGAGCAGGAGAGAGACCGGATTGTGGATTTGGCCATCCGGATGGGAGATGTCAGCATTCTGAAGAACTTCCCACCATACCCACAGTACACGGATTGGCCTGGCAGAGGACAGCACCCTACTCACCTCTGAGTAGGACAGGTTTCGTCATACTAAACTCTCTAATTATAGAATTAATTTTAGCTTTGTAGATTTTTAGTTTTTTGTATGTATTGCATGTTTGGGGTGTTAATCACCATTGGAATTAGTTACTTGTGCTAGGATCTGATTAATAAGTTTGTTCTCATGAGAATAAGTTTGTTAAGACAAGGAATGCACATGTGAATATGTTCTTATGCACACACTTTTTGCATGCATGTATACACAATTATAGGATAGCATTTAATGAATTGCCATTTTTGGAGCATTGGCATTCATTTGGTTTAGTTATTTTTGGCAAGTATCTTAGGTTGTTAATTAGATTTTGTTTTCTATTTTCAGTAATATCATCATATGAGAAATCTTTTGCACATTGAATTGCCAAGTCTTCATCTCATTAACCCCAATATTAAGCTACTGTTTTGGACAGCCTAATAAGCCATAGGGCTGCTGTTCAGTAGGCTTAATGAATCAAAAAATGATTCTTTGGGTGTGTTGGTTTAATTACATGCATCATATCACATACATACACACACATACACATATTGGCTTAATGAGATTTGGCTTATTGCACACATTCAACACCCTGGCTGTCCTTTGGCACATACAGGGACTGTTTGGCTTTGGGGAAGGCTTAACAGCCTTTTGGTTCTTACCATGGTCACCCAAACAGCAGCCCCTCTCCAGCTTATTCATTAAGTTGCTGAATGGACAAGTCATTAGGCCACAGAAAAGCTGTTGTACACACAGATTGGGATGTTTGGTTTTGGGAAGGCTTAACAGCCTCTTGCTGTTCCTTGACACCCAACACAACAGTCACCATGCAGCTTAACCATTAAGCTGCTGCTTGCACAACTTATTTAGCCTTGTTTGGCTGCTGAATACCACACAAGGGCTGTTTGGATTGGAATATGGCTTATCAGCCATTTGGTCTTCATCAAATAAACAAACAGCAGCCCCTAACAGCTTGTTCATTAAGCTACCTTGGTAGCTTAATGGATCCTGAAGTTGTTGTCTTAATGCAGTAAGCCATGTTTGTTTGTGCATTCATGCATTTGGTTCATGTGATGAGTTTGAGTCTTTGTTTCTTCATTTTTACATGATTTAGATGTATCATTAAGCTACTCATAAGCCTTGAAAAAGCCATAAGGCTAGATTTGTTGAGTTACCTTAATCACATGCATAAAAATCACCTTTTTAGGATTTATTTTTGATTCATTTCAACCTCTGTGTAAAAGCTAAGTTTGGGGTTTTGATTTTTATCAAAACCACATCTTAGCCAGGCTTTCAAAAAAATTTAAAAATCCAAAATTTTGGGGTTAAAATAAATCAAGTGTACATACAGTTTTCATTTAATTTTTCATGACGTCTTAATATGCATGAGAAACTGTTTTAAGTCAAAAAGACACACAAACACCATTTTTGTGCAAAAGGATATAAGTACATATGTTATGTTTGACAGACACAAGACTTACGTGTACAGACACCCGATAACACATGTATTCCAATTTTGATTTTTAAACTCTCATCATTTAAGTCTAGCTTTGATTTATAGAGTTCCAAGTCATGATCACTGTATGAATACACCACATTTGGGTCTATATCCATTTGAAATAGTCCACTTCATTCGTTGAGGACAACGAATCTTTCAAAGTTTGGGGTGGGGGTAAAACCGTCAAAAATACGTCAACTATTTCAAATGGATATCAAGAGTGTCTTTCCTTTGACACTTATCCATACACACACCAAAAAGATACACATATACACTACATGGGTACCAAGAGTGTTCAAAAATTTCACTCCTGGAAGAAATTATGCACACACACATACCCCAATATGGGAAGAGAGCTAGTCACCATAAAAGGCTCTAAATTTTTCGTGATTTGCATACACTTAGTGTCAAGGAACACTAAAAACATACACCAATACACTTAGTGTCATAGGCACTAACCATACCCCAATATGGGAAGATGGCAGGAAAATTGTGCCATAAAAGAGAGATTGGGAGTATGAGGTAAAAGGCTGTGCACGTATCTCATAAAAACAAGAAAAAAGCCGCATGCATCCCAAGCAGGGGCGGATGGAAGCTTTGAAGAGGGGGGTCCAATGACACCCATTAATATTTTTTGGCTTTGATAAATTTTTTTTTATCATTCAAAAATTTGTAGCCTCCATTCTTGACCCCCCAAAAATTGAAAGTTGACCCCATTTAATAAGTAAAAGCCCCAACATAATATAATATTTATAAAAGTCCATATGTAAGCCCAATTTCCAGATTAGTTTTAAGTCCAATTTACCTAATTCTCTAACCATTTTTCAATCACGATTTATATAATATTTCTTTTTCTTTTTTAACTTTTAATTTATTGGAGACTTTAATGATTTGACCTAGTTAAGACTTTTTTTCTCAAAAAACTTCTTCCTCCTAGTGTTTGCTGTCGCAGATTGTCGACCAAGGAACAAGCTTTTAAGGTATGTTTTTTCTCTTTGATTTCTATTTACTTGATATTATTTTATTTATTATTTATTATAGATGAACGATGGTTAAATAATTAAATAACTAATCTTTAATCTTCTAGTTGTTTATTAGTTAGGGTTTATTGAAAATTGATATTTTTATTATTGTGATTGTTAATTGATACATTGGTAAAATTGTCGATTGTTCGGTTGATTACTACTTGTTCCCTAATTAGTTGTTTTGTTTGGTTTCTAATTTTTTATTGTATTAATATTTTCTTAGATAAATGGAAAAATTTCTTAAAAGAAAAGAACCGTCATCGTCCGGAATTAGTAGTGGTATTTCTCAACCTAGCTCTACTTCTTCGATGCCTATGGAGATTGATTTGAATGATCTTCCTTGGGATCCATCTGAACGAAAAAAAATTACGGAGTATCACCCTAATCAAAGAGATGAAATAAGACGAAAATATTTGATTAGAGGGCCTTGTCAGCCACGTGGCCATGACTTTCCAAGAACTAAGGGACGGCGTTTTTGTCCGTCCTGGTTTGATCAGTATGGTAATTGGTTAGAATATAGTGTAAAAGTAAATAAAGCCTTTTGTTTGGCTTGTTACTTATTTAGAGATAGTTTTGCGAAACAAGGTGCGAGTGATGCTTTTGTGACAGAAGGTTTTAATAGTTGGAATAAAACGGATAGATTTGGTCGTCATGTAGGAGATGTTAGTAGTTTCCACAATAGAGCACTCAAGAATTGTGAAGACTTAATGAGACAAGATCAATCAATTGCTGTTGCATTTCATAAACAAACTGATATTATAAAGAATGAGCATCGGATACGACTAAATGCTTCAATTGATGCTATTAGATATTTGTTGAATGGTGCATTACCATTTCGTGGTCACGATGAGTCAGAGAAATCTTTTTATAGAGGAAACTTTTTAGAACTAATAAAGTTAATTCGTGAACGTGATGAGACCGTTCGTAATGTTACATTACAAAATGCTCCAGGAAATAATCAGATGGTGGCTCCAAGTATCCAAAAAGACATTGTTGACTGTTTTGCACAAGAAATACTTAAATCCACTTTTGAAGAAATTGGAGATGATGTGTTCGGTTTGTTAGTTGATGAGTCTAGTGATGTATCTAAGAAAGAACAAATGGCCGTGGTTTTAAGATATGTTACTTGTGGGGTTGTTAAGGAAAGGTTTGTTGGACTTGTTCATGTGAAAGAGACTTCTTCTTTTGTTTCTTAAGTCTGCTATTGAATCTTTATTTGCTGAATATGGGTTGAGTTTAACTAAGGTCAGAGGTCAAGGTTACGATGGAGCGAGTAATATGCGTGGCGAGTTTAATGGTTTAAAAGCTTTGATTATGAATGAAAATAAGTCGGCATATTATGTCCATTGTTTTGCACATCAACTTCAATTGGTTATTGTTGCAGTTGCAAAAAAACATCACGGTGCTGTAAATTTCTTTGAGTTGTTGAGTGTTTTGATGAATGTGGTTTGTGCTTCTTGTAAAAGAAAAGATATGCTCATAGAAAGTCAAAAAGAAAAAGTGGAAAAAGCCATTGGTAGTGGTGAAATCGAAACTGGAAGTGGGTTAAATCAAGAGCTTTCTCTAGTAAGAGCCGGAGATACACGTTGGGGTTCTCATTACAAAACACTTCTACGTTTGGTTGACTTGTTTCCTTGTGTTATTGAGGTGCTTCAATATGTTGAAAATAGTTGCGATAATAGTACGAGTGTATGGCAAGCGCGTGGGGTCCACATATATTTGAAATCATATGATTTTGTATTCTATTTGCACTTAATGTTGCACATTTTGGGGGTCACTAATTCACTATCGCAAGCTCTTCAAAAAAAAGATCAAGATATTTTGAATGCCATTTCATTGGTGAAAATAACCAAGGAAAAATTGCAAGAGTTTAGAGTTGATGGGTTTGAGCCACTTTTAGAGAAAGTCTCTTCTTTTTGTGGAAAATATGATATTGAAACGGTGAACATGGAAGATGATTACGTTGATCCAAAGAGGCGAAGGCATAAAACCAATATCACACATCGACATTATTATGAGTATGATTGTTTCAATACAGTTATGGATATGCAAATTCAAGAGTTTGGTGACAGATTTAGCGAGGCAAGTTCAGAACTGATTTTGTGTATGGCGGCATTGAATCCACGTGATTTATTTTGTGATTTTGACCGATCAAAGTTACTAAAGTTGAGTGAGTTCTATCCGGATGATTTTAGTAGTGCAGAAAGAATGAGTTTTGATCATGAACTTGGCCTCTACATTTCTAGTGTGCAAGAAGATGAAAGATTTGCTAAGTTGAAAGGTATATATTCGATATAACTAACTTTTTTTGTTAGTAAAGAACAATGAATGTAAATATAGATAACTTTATTTTCGTTACTCTTTTATAGGCATATCCGATCTTGCTCGAGTGATGGTGGAAAAAAGGAAACATGCCACGTTTCCTTTAGTGTATCGACTACTAAAGTTAGCATTGGTTTTACCCGTTGCAACTGCATCAGTTGAGAGATGTTTTTCTGCGATGAAGCTTGTGAAGTCGGATTTGCGAAATCGGATTGCAGACGATTTTTTGAATGGTTGTGTGATTTGTGCAATAGAAAGAGAAGCACTTGCACAAGTTACAAATGAAGATGTGATCGTCCGCTTTCAAAAAATGAAAACTCGTAGACAACAATTATAAACTTGAACTTTTAAATTGTTTCTCATTTATATACATTTTTATTTACGTTTTTTATATTGATATATCATGTTACATCCCGACCCCCATCTCTAAAATTTCTGGATCCGCCTCTGAGTGAATAACCAGATAGCAAGAGAGGTTATAGGAAATGAAATTGCATAAGGCATGCATGAGCATGACAACATGAGGACGGTTTTAAGCTTTTATAGCAGACTAGAAAAAATAATCTTATTAACCACCTATACTCTTATTCGGTAAGATGTTTTTTAGAGAAAGAAAAAACACAAGAACCCTTACCGCATGCTTATTGGATCATTTTTTTTGTTTGGAAGATGTATCCCAGACCACATTGGGCCCATACTAATCTTCGGCAATTTTGGGCTGAAGCCCGACTGCTAAAGCATGCAGCCCAGGGTCGAAGCCCCCGTACCTCTAGAATGCGTCCCCAGGGCTCGAACTCAGGTTCACCACTTTGTAGTGCCCAAGCCTTACTACTAGGCTAACACTCCTTTGGTTGGATCATTTATTTTATATAATGAACATAGTAAAGCTCCACAATCTTACCTGATAAGAGCAATGATAAGGATAAAAAATCTTATTTGGTAAGTGATAGTAAACGACTCTTACCCCATAAGTATTCTTTAGATAAACTATTACACATGATACCTTTTTCATGAACTATATTCTTACTCGATAAAGTAAATTATAATGTTAGAGTATTATGGCAAGCGTTTAGTGAATCAAAGTTTGGGTAAACAAGCCCTTTGATGAAATTTATTGACATTCAAGACATTAATCTAAATTCAAGACATTAAACCATCCTTATTCGTAGAATCTCAACTCAATCAACGCAATTATCATATCAAAGCCACATCAGCTTTCCACTATCTTACGCAAACCAACCAATCCATCCATAATGATACACTCTCAACCCAATCTAAATAATTAAAATAAGAATTAGAAAAAAGAAAAGAGGAGAGATAGAGAGAAAGGAAAGAGAGGGTGGGGTGGGTGGGTAACGTCGTCTAAGGAATCGGTTTGGGAAAGCCAATGGAATAAAACCCAATCATCCTCGGCAGTGTACCCAATGAACCTGATGGCAAGCCGAGACCATCGGGTAGCGTGGGCTGCTGATGGTCTTAGAAATTAATCTAAATATCTTGTATTTCATTGGATGCAACATCGAAGTACATACCAAATGTGAACCTTGACTTTCTCAATCTAAAAAATTAATTGCACTAATATGCACGATCAATTCCTGGAATACATGGCTATTTAATTAGCATTACAATCAAGGATCAAAATTGGCAGATGATCGAAAACGAGTAAAAATCTGTTGTCCCAAAATTTCATGTTTTCCCTCGTTTTATAAAATAAAACGAGGGAAGAAAGTCTTTTTATCTCTAACAACCGATCTCTTTCTCTCTCCCTGTATGTTTCAACTTCATCGCCCGAACTTATGAAACTCGATCGATCCCGTTACCAATCGTCGATAGCTAGTGCATGATCACAGTCGCCGTCTGCCACCACCACCCAATTCTCATCCTTTAATTTCTGGCTGTTGTGGTTGTTGCGGCTGCTGTATTTGTGGATCGTATCTGCACGCCATTTGTTGCGGTGGTGGTGGGTACGGGTATACTCCGATTACGGGTTGCGGGTACCAACCACCACCGTACGGAACAGGGCCACATGGTGGCACGTAGGGGCCGACAGCGCCGTTGTTTCCGCCTTGTTGGTACGTCGGCATTCCTGGGTTATACGAACCGTTGCTATGAACCGAAGAATCTTCTTCGCTCGCAGGTTTTTGGGAGCCATCACGGATCTCCCGAATCTGGTGCGAAAACGTTAGGGTACCTCTTGCTTTTCCCTGAATGAAACGCCGGACCAAGTAATCGGCCACTTGTTCGGACTTATCCGGATCTTTCGTGGTGTCGAGGAGGTCGGAAACCGGGATCGAGACCTCCCCGATGTCCTTGTCCCCGAGCAAACTCTTACACCGGAGGATGAAGAGGAGGGTGCACGTGGGGATCGCGGTATCCTCGATGGAAAACTTGAGGCGGTGGCTCCATGTCGGGTTGCAGCCCCCGTTGGCGACGTGGGTCTTTTTCGTCGAGACGATGCTACGGTTGATAAGGGAAACCACGACGTAAACGCGCATTCTTGTGAACATGTTAACGCTTTTCAAGCCGCTGGCGGAGAGCACGGTGATGTCCAATGAACAATAGCCCATTGTCGTTAAATTTCGATCAGAAATCCAATCGGTTTCAAGACTTATGTTAAAATGTCACAAAAACGACAACTTTACGATATCAAGCGAAAAAAGGTTGATTTGGTCGTACGTAAATATGGTGTTATAGGTTTCTTGTTAGAAGATGATGCTCTCCGGAACGAGGATAGGCGGTGGTGGTCGGAGACGGTAGACGGTGGCAAAGATGATGAAGGGAAGATGAGTTTTGATTTAAGGGGGGAAGTTGAGGAAAGGGAGAAAACATCGGAAGAGAGACGATCGAATAATGTGCGGGTAGTCATGGGTTAATATAGACGACTAGAATATAGAGTAAATTACGAATTTCGTCCATGTGGTTTGACCTTAATTACGATGGAGGTATACCCAAACCGTAAAGTTCATGAGGCGAGTCCTTGAGGTTTCAATTTCGTTACGATGGTGGTCCCTGACTTTAACTTCCGTTTACTCCTGTTAAGCTCCCTACGTGAGGAGCATTTTTGTCTTTTCATTTTTTCCTCTCCATTTAAGATACCAAGCCTTCACGGTTTACATTAATCTTCTTTGCGTCTCTCCCGGCCCGAATTCAGTTTCTCATTGATGGTTTACTGTGTGTGGATTACCAACTATCGTTCGTATATCATGCACATCAACAAATCCAGGTCGCAAGGTTTATTGTTGCCCTCAATCGACGTAACTTTATGGTTGCAGGGAGGGAGAGAGAGAATATATATTAATAACATATTTGTTTATTAACAATTTAATATATAATAAATATTAAGTTTGTTTATTTATTTATTTTTCTAATTGAAAACTAAACCAATCTTAAAAAGACCAAATTATCCCAGGGTTAATACATCATTTTAACAGAAGTTAGTATAAAGGACCAAATGTGAAACAAATTGGCAACCATCATGACTATCCGAACAACTAATTCAAAGTAGGAAAAGACCTCATAGTTGGTGACAATTACAGGGACCAAAAGTGTAATTTAATCTTTCAATAGTATTTATAAAAATCTTTTAAACAATTAATCAATTATGATGTTGGAGGAAAATATAAAAGTAATATCTCTATCCTAATATAGAGATTTTAAAGGATCCTTTATATTGAAAAATCTCCAAATTTCCTATTTTAAGAATTGTTTAGTACTCAAGCATTTTATCAAACAAAAACTTAATATGTTTTTTTTATCTTTTTTCATTATTTTAACAAAGTTATCGAAAATGTTATAACCAAAAGAACCATTAAACACCCAATAATTCAACTTCGTTGTCAATTACCAAACAAAGTGAAGACAAATTCAAATAGATGGGTACATAATCAATAATGAAAAAAGTTTTACACCATAGTAAAAACCAACCATATTTATTTCACCATTTTGTAGGAACTTCCATAGTCCAATTTTAATATCACAACTTATGGCCATGATGGTGTTGGGCAGTAGTACTAGTAGATGCTTGATCTCCAGCATCAGTCATACCAGAATTCAAATGCAAACCTTTTCGGAAATTCTCGATTTCGCTCTTCCTGATGTCTTCTTCGATGTGTATATCGTCTTCCACCGAAAGCATCACCCTTTCGGTCCCATTCGGTCCTTGGACGATGCTCTCTTTCACCGTTTTGTGTTCATCAATGTGCACGTTTTCGGCCTTTTGTACCATCTTCTTTTTCTTCTTGAGGAAACACCACAATGCCGCCATAATGAACGCCAAGAAGAAAACACCACCACATGAAACGAACACCACCACGATGATCGTGGTATGGTTCGATGGAGAAGGTGGCAGCGGTGGTGGGATTATGTGTGGAGGGGACCGCGGTGGGATGCTATGTGGTGGCGGTGGTGGGACCATATGTGGAGGCGACCGAGGTGGGATGGTATGTGGTGGCGGTGGTGGGATCATATGTGGAGGCGACCGCGGTGGGATGCTATGTGGGGGCGGGGGTGGGGGTGGTGGGATCATATGTGGAGGCGATTGTGGTGGGATGCTATGTGGTGGTGGTGGGACCAAATGCGGAGGAGATGGTGGTGGGACCGGATAAGGTGGCGGTTGTGAGGGTTTAGTGGGAGAAGGCGGTGGTGGTTTTACGGCGGGTGATGGTGGTTTTGCGGCGGGAGAGGGTGGTGGAGGAAAATGTGGGAATAGATATTGAGATTCCATTGTAATTAATTAGTGAAATAATTAATATTGAAGAGATTGATGGAATGGATTTGGGATGTGTAGCAAAGGGTGGAGAGGTGGTTTATTTGTAGTTGATGAGGAGATTATTACTTACAAGTATCAATAAACTTGTTGCACATTTTAAGCTTTCGAGTTTTTTTTTAACATTGATTGTATTGGAAAACACTTCCTTAAAGTGTAAAGCTTCCATATTTTTCTATTTTGGAGAAATGTCCCCAAACAAAAATATGGTGATCTTTCGATTACTATTTTAGACTTAGTTTGTGATGTTCACTCCTATGAGTTTACGACTATACGATTATATGAGTTTACCACCCCACCGTTTTAGATTTACATGTTTACTACTATGAATTTACATGATGTTTGTAATATATTTATAATTTTGATTGTAGATTTGAATTGCGTATTTATATATGAATTTGGATGGTTATAAATTTGAATTTGGGCAGTTAATTTGTATATAGGAAATACAATGTTATTTATTTATTTTTTGAAGGTGACAGAAAATCCGAGTTGAATTTGGCTAAAAGTTATATAAATTAAATTAATATTTGTCGCTAATCCGTCGCTGACGTCATCTGTTGTTGATGACTATTTGTCGTTGAATCCAGTCCGTCATTGATTCGTCACTGATGTTGTCCATTGCTGATAGCATCATCTACGGATTGATGATCGACATATCAACAACGGATATATCATCTTTAGTGATGAATTAGCGACAAAATATTTCATCGATGAAGCCGCTCTTTTTAATGTTGTTAATCAATGGGGACTTAGAGGGTAATTGGTGGGACCAAGAAGAACATTAAAAAAACTATGAAAAAGTGAAATTATGCTAAAAACACATGGCACGACTTTGCATGTTTTACGAGCATTCATAGTGATGGAACCTCTAAGAACCTCACTTACCGTATTTTTCTTTACCACATCATTATTTATCAATTATTATATAACTTTAATATATAAATACATAATAAAAAAATTCAAATATAATTTATTACTTTCACTTCTATATTAATTATAATTTTTCAATCTATATATTTTATTAACATATATGAAAAACAATTAAAACAAAAATATAATTTCATACTACAATTAAAAAATGGTGCAATGTTAAAAAAAATATTAACCTTTAAAAAAGTACGAGTTAAATAGTTTATTGTAATATAGATCACTCGCAATCTCGATTCGACCAAAATATGTTCAACCAAGTTGGAGCGGAGTTGATGATGAAGTTTGAGCGTATCTCGGAATCTTTGAACAAATTCATGCAATTCATGGATGGAACCTTGAAATATTTTTGTCGAGCTATCCATCTCTTCATCGATCCAATTGATCATCATATCACCTCTATTCTCAACAATTATCTTACCTAATTATTAATATACTATTCATCATTTAATTTCAATTACATGTAGAAAAATATTTAAAAATAATCTAAACATAATAAATTAGTGAAATAATTAAAAATCAAACTTATTAAAAAACAACTTACAAAATTTGTATAAGAATTTATAATTAACAAAAAAAAAACAATTTTATAATAATTATTTTATTTAATATATATTTTTTATTTCACAATATATATGTTGTATAGATTTATTAAAAGTAATATGGTTAAGGAATAACAAAAAAAACATAATAGCAGAAATGTAAAGTATGACAAGAACCCGGGTTCCTGTTCAAGCACCTGGATTCTAATAATACCATGTGACTGGACAAGAACTTCTGTTTCATAGTGGAGATTCTTGTAAAACCCCGATAAGAACCTCGTGGAAAACATCCATTGTGGATGCTCTAATCTATCTTAGAAGTATGTACCCCCACAAAACAAAAATCCTAAATCCACCACTAGTCTAGATTATAGTATCATTGGTCCAACCAATGTCAGATTTATAATTCTTAAAATAAACATTATATATGTTAGGCTATTGAACTATTAAATTGAACATTATAGTTACCTTCCACAAATATAAAATTTAAGATGTTACTATATCGACTAAGAGCATCTCCAACACAAATATAAAATTTATGATGTTACTATATTAACTAAGAGCATCTATATGAGTTTCTCCAAAATAGAGAATATGGAGATTTTAGACTAAAATGTTGCTCCAATAGATTCCTCAAACCAATCTCCAAAATAAAGAAAAAAAAGGAGGAGGAGAGGAGAGAGAGAGAGAGAGAAGAGAGAGAGAGAGAGAGAGAGGAGAGAGAGAGAGAGAGAGAGAGAGAGAGAGAGAGAGAGGGAGAGAGAGAGAGAGAGAGAGAGAGAGAGAGAGAGAGAGAGAGAGAGAGAGAGAGAGAGAGAGAGAAGAGAGAGAGAGAGAGAGAGAGAGAGAGAGAGAGAGAGAGAGAGAGAGAGAGAGAGAGAGAGAGGGGAGGGGGATGGTGAGGGGGGGGGGGGTTTTTCCAAAATATGGAGATAATCCAAAAAATGATTACCTAATGTAATAACCAATAGAAAGTTTTGAAAATAAAATTTTAGAAATAAGGTTTTAATACATTGATGAAATATTTTAATATTATAATGTTGAAATCTCTCAAATCGGAAATCTGTTGGAGATGATTGCAATTGTTTTTAGAGATTTGATTTTTGATCTCCATTTTGGAGAAATTATGGAGAAGCTGTTGAAGATGCTCTAAATTGAAATGTACATATAAAGTAGTAAGATAACTGATTTTGAGTTCGCAAATAAATAATAGCTAATTAAGCAAGAGAGTTTCCGAAACATAGTTGCTTCTATAGTGCAATTTGCTATTTTCAAGTTTCCGATCATAGCTATTGACACGAAAACTAGTATGAGATAAGGATCTCCAACAACTTTTCTAAAATAGAGAATGAAAATTCAAAATCTTTTAAAAGTAATTTATTTTTTAATCTCTAACAATTTATCTATTTTAAAGAATCAATTATTATATTTACTAGTTAATGACCCATATATTATACGGGCATTTGAAACATGTTATTTTAATTTTTAATAAGAATAGACATTTACATGACAATTATCATTACCATTTAGATACTTATGTAAATTATATGTTATACGACAATTGCCATTATAATTGCTTATTACAATAGATATTTTAGTTATCTAATAGATGTTAAAATTTTAAAAATTGGAAATTTATTATTCTTTTGTCAAAAGATTTGAATTTCATGAATGATTTTAAAACTGGAGGGATTCAGAAATAAAATATGTATAGTGTTTTGATTTGTAGGATTTTAAATAAAATAAAATATAATTATTTATAAATAATCTACAAAAATAGTTAGATTAAAAAGATGGAATCTTTAAATTTCAAGAATATTAGCAATTGAGTTTTAAATAAAATAATATTTTATTAGTTATAAATAATATATAAAAATAATTAGGTTAAAAAGATGAAATCTTTAAGTTTCAAGAATATGAAGAATAGAATTATAATAATATAACACCCAAAATCCAAAGGTGCAATTTATTTAAAATTTTAACTAGTAAAACGGATTTTTAAAAATAAACGACCCCCAACGGTAACAATTAATTTAATGTCAACAATAATAATCGAAAATTTGAAATAAGTAACCAACTTCGAATGTTATAAAAAAAATAATAAAGTGATAAAGTGCCGAGAGTCATCGGATAGTCGCCGCCGGAAGTCAAGCTAGGGCTTTCCTCTTATCCACACCTGAACTAGTCCCTGAAAAAAAAATTGGAAAACAACGGGGTAAGCGATAACGCTTAGTGAGCTAATACCACACGCGCCTTACCACACGGTAGGCAACGCACCATAACAGCCATCCATAACAATCAATATCAATCATCAATAACAACCAATGTCACATGCAATTAATAACAACACTCATGAGGTTTAATAACTCCCGTCAGTTTGGACACGGGTCGGCCCCCACAACTCACCAAGGGCATGTGGTTTCCCTAACGCCCGTCATTCAGGACACGGGTCGGACCCCACAACACTCAAAGGGTAATGTGGATACCCTATCAATGCACTATCATAACACATTACATAACATGCAATAAGTCACGTGAGAATTAACTCACCTGTTCACAAGGCAATTAAATACGAATTATCACGATCTCCCTACAGCGAATCTGTAAACAATAATAATTTACAGCTATTAATATCTCTCAATAATTCCCTTAATGTAATTTAACTAACCCGGAAATCTTAATCCTAATCTAGACTTAATCTTAACGATAACATGGATAGAAGTTATACCTTAAGAGATTCCATGCAAACACTTGAATCTCTTCCAATTTCCCTCACGAATCGAACAAACACCACAATCAAATCTCCGAAACACCAAAAATCGACTTTCTGGAAATTCCAGAAACTTCGATCCAATGCTGCTCTCTACTGGAAACTCCGATGATCAATCCCTCCGGTCAGATCGTAGATCAGTGAGTCTAGAAGCTACTGTCAAAATTTCACGACGATCCAACGGTTAACGAAGGAGAACCGGCCGTTCTCCCACGACTGCGCAAATCTGCCGAAAATCCGAAAATCAACCCAAAACTCATTATTCGACCAACGATAACCCAAAGTCGATTCTATACTAACTAGGGTCGATTATTAACATTTACCAACGATTAATTCGACCCTAAACACGCTATAGATCATCAATTGAGCAATAACCAAACCTTAGCTATGCAAACGAAACATAAAGATTACCTTACGGAAAAACAGATCGCGAACGAAACCCTCGACCGGTTCTCTCTCTCCCTTCTCGATCTACTCTCTCTCTCTGCCCTCTCTCTCTCTGTCTCTCGATCGTCTCTCTCCCTTCCTCTCTTTCTTTCTTCCCAAGCAAGCTACAAGATCAAGAGGCTAAACCTAGGAGACTTAAGGTAATTATATACTTCGGGTCGGGCCTTCTCTCGGGCCTAAGTCCAAAACCTAATAAGTTCCAACATGACTTTTCCTTAATTTAATTTAAACAACTAAATCACGGTAGCAATGGTAATTAACGGACTAATAAAAAAAAATGCTAAAAGATTTGGGACGTTACAACTCTCCCCCACTTATCAAGATTTCGTCCCCGAAATCAATCTACGAAAGTCTCCGGGTACCACTATTCCCCACCTACAAGGGTTTCCCCTACATTTCCGCTTCCGGCTCCCAAGTCCAAGCTAAATATCGTCCAACGATGTAGGTTGTTAACTTCTAACCCGCTCCTCACTTTGGTTTTCGATTCGATTAGCTCCATCTTAAGCTTGAAGAACCACGTCAAGGGATGACGCAGTCATGATCACCTTAAGGAGCGCTATCCGAATGGAACACACTGCTCTGCTTACTGCTCCGCTGCCTCTAGCGTAAGCTAAAATTTCGGTCTCTCTGCATAACAACACAACCCCGACTGAACCATGACACATCGCAAAGTTCTGGCATATCCTCGACACCCTCGGGATGCGTCCAAAATCGGCGCCTCACACAACTTCCGCCGCAAGTCTCGACTGCCGCTTGCTGATTTGCCCTAAACACCCAGTCCCGACAGTCCCTACTTGACCCTTGAAGCCTACGAGTGTAACCACCAATGTAGGAAACACAAGTATCAAGTAAGACTAGTCTGGACCACAACTCAACTTCCACAAATCCCTCATACCTAAGCTTCCTCCAACCTCAAATATTGTAGCAACAACGATTTCGCACAACTAAGCGTTCGTTCCATAAACTACTACAATAACATTCGAAGGCTATCACCGATCTATCAAGCATCGGCTTACAAACCCGGTTCCTAAATCCACCAATTCATCTGGGTAGTAGCGAGGCTGCAAGGCATCGCTAAGAACTCAAAATGCCACATCTGGTTCGGAACACTATCTTATGGATGTCTTCCTCCTCCACCTCAAGCTGGTGCTATCCTCCAGGAAAAAATCAAACTCGAAACCACGCCGCTTCCTGATACTGCTCAACCAAGTCACCAATACTAGGTAAGGGATACCTACTCCCGATGGTATCCTTGTTGAGTTTCTGGTAGTCACTACACCAGCGATGACTCCCGTCCTTCTTCTTTACAAGCCAAAAATAGTGCACCTCTAAGCTAGCTACCTGAGGCGGATGAATCTTTCCTCTAAGTGCTGATGCTACTCAGTAGCTCTTAAAGTTCAGGTGACACCGACCTATAAGGAGTTTCTGCAACAGGTGTTGACCCGAGTGTCACGTTAAACCGAAACTCAACCCGTCTATCGGCCGGTAACCCGATGGATCTTCTGAAAACATGCCCGGAAATTCCCTGACTACCGATACTTCCTTGCCAATCACTAGCCTAAAGCGTAAGCCAAATAACCCGTGCACCCACGCTGCAGGTACCTTCTCGTCTTCGCGACTAAACAGCTTGCCACCCTGGCTCGCTCCCCTTGCCGTAGACGACCAACTCTCCCCCACTCGGACTCTGCGTCCGAACCAATTGGCCGCACAGTCCACGATCACCCCATTCCAACTAAAACGATCCATACCGATCACCACAATATTTTCGCTCATGGGATTCGGCATGAAGTAAATCCAGAACTTGATTTCGAAGATCTCTTTGGTGTACCTCTTGTAGATATTCTCCACCTCCCAGGTCTTCTCAACTGCAACTCTGAAAATGAAAGGTACTGCTTTCCAAACAACTACTTAGAGTGACTTCAAATTAAGGATGTTATCCCATCCAAAACTTGACTTCAAGTCCTACTTGTCCTCGCCTATCTTCTAGGAGAACCGACAACTACTTTCCTTCGATTCCAGCGCTAGCATAGCGTGCATCTCCTGCTCCTGGACGTCGACATAGCTGCGACCTCGTTCCCGCCTCTGCCGTAGACCTTGACTTCATGATTCCCAGCTGCTAGAGCTGTCTTGATCTTCGGGTCCAACATCCAACCAACATCCCTCTTAAACTAGAGAGTCTAACCTAGCCACGACTGCTGGAGTGTCTCTCCAACTCTAGTCATAAACATCTGTCGCTTAAGTCCGGATTTACTGTCCATGCGGGAAACGGTCTTCCCATGTCTTTCTCTAACGGCCACCAAATCCTAAACAATACACACTACTAGTACCATGTCATACCACAGGCACTAAACACATCCTCCTCAGTACAGCTCGAGAATCAACGACAGCTAACAGAGTGTTCCATTAAATTTCAAGAATATCAATAATGGAGTTTTAAATAAAATAAATTTTAATTATTTATAAATAATCAATAAAAATACTTAGGTTAAAAAGATAAAATCTTTAAATTTCAAGAATATCAAGAATATAATTGTAATAAAATCTAAAGAAATTAGTTTATATCTAATTTTAATAATGTAGTTAAATTAAAAAAATATTCAATATTAAACTCATTTTGAAGGTATTGTCGAGACGATTATAATGGTATAATTTATTAAAAAGAAAAAACAAAAATTTTAATACATTTTAATTAATATATATTATTATCTTAAAATGATAAGAATGTAAAGTGAAAGATGAGAAACTAATGAATAAAAATTAATTTAATCAAATAATTCTAATGATAAAAAATGTAAATTATAAAGATAATTATGGTATTAAAATAATAAGAATAATTGATGACATCATGACATCAGCAAAAATCATTTGATGATTTTTTTTAATTGGCTAATCAAATGGCTCAATTTCATAATCATGACATCAGCAAAAACCTTTCTTTAACATATATATATATAGATTATTAAACTATCTATTATATTAATATTTCAATATAAAATTTTAAAAAGGTTAAATAATCATTTATTTTATTAATAGAATGAATTAAAAATTGTTTCTAGATTCTCTATATCTAGAGAAATTTTAAAAAACAAAGTTAATTTAGAGAATCGTTCAACAAAGCCATTGGATCACTTTAACAAAAATCAAATATTTCTTTAAATTTATCAAAGCTGTAAGAGATACTTTTACGAACTTGAAATTGTTTGTGTACCATTAAACACCCAATAGGTCAACTTCGTTGTGAGTAATCAAATGAAGTCAACACAAAGTTCAAATAGATGGGTACATCATGAATAATGAAAAAAGATTTACACCACAATAAAAACAACCCTATTTATTTCACCAATTTGTAGAAGCTTGCATGCATGCTAAGTCCAATATCACAACTTTTGGCCATGATGGTGTTGGGCAGTAGTACTAGTAGATGCTTGATCTCCAGCATCAATCATACCAGAATTCAAATGCAAACCTTTTCGGAAATTCTCGATTTCGCTCTTTCTGATGTCTTCTTCAATGTGTATATCGTCTTCCACTGAAAGCATCACTCTTTCGGTCCCATTCGGTCCTTGGACGATGCTCTCTTTCACCGTTTTGTGTTCATCAATGTGCACGTTTTCGGCCTTTTGGACCGTCTTCCTCTTCTTCTTGAGGAAACACCACAATGCCGCCATAATGAACGCCAAGAAGAAAACACCACCACATGAAACGAAAACCACCACAATGATCGTGGTATGGTTCGAAGGAGAAGGTGGTGGCGGTGGTGGGATTATGTGTGGAGGGGACCGCGGTGGGATGCTATGTGGTGGCGGTGGTGGGACCATATGTGGAGGCGACCGAGGTGGGATGCTATGTGGTGGCGGTGGTGGGATCATATGTGGAGGCGACCGCGGTGGGATGCTATGTGGGGGCGGGGGTGGTGGGATCATATGTGGAGGCGACCGTGGTGGGATGCTATGTGGTGGTGGTGGGACCAAATGCGGAGGAGATGGTGGTGGGACCGGATGAGGTGGCGGTTGTGAGGGTTTGGTGGGAGAAGGCGGTGGTGGTTTTGCGGCGGGAGATGGTGGTTTTGCGGCGGGAGATGGTGGTGGAAAATGTGGGAATACATAGTTTGATTCCATTGTAATTAATTAGTGAAATAGTTAATATTGAAGAGATTGATAGAATGGATTTTGGATGTGTAGCAAAGGGTGGAGAGGTGGGTTATATGTAGTTGATGAGGAGATTATAACTTACAAGTATCAATAACTTGTTGCACATTTTAAGCTTTCAAAGTTTTTTTTAAACATTGATTGTATTGGAAAACACTTCTACAAAGTGTAAAGCTTCAATATTTTTCTATTTTGGAAAAATGATCCCAAACTAAAATGTTGTGTTTTTTCGATTACTTAGATTTGGTTTTTTGTAGTCATTAAATTAATAAACTTCATATTTGGACATAAGTTTTCTTTATTATGTGAGGACCACAATAACGAAAACTGATGAGAACCAATAAAATTCACCGTTATCAATATATAAAAATGAATTTTACCAACAAATGTTGTTGACAAATCACAATGTAAACACAAATTATCAACAAACAAAATGACAATATCACTAAGTAATATGTTGTTATCCAATGATGGATTATAAATGATTTTATGATGACACACTATCATAAATAAGGGGGCTTTTACCGATGGTTGTGGCAGGTCATTAGGTAACTTGTGTGTCATTGGGTCCCTAGCTTTTTCAAGCTAGTTATAAAAATATGATTAAGACTTAAGTGTTGTTTGTTTTCTATGAGGTTTTAAGTTTTAAGTCTGATTTTGCATCTAAAAGTTAAGAGGTGGATGATTCACCTCTTAAATTTCAAAAGATAAGAGGTTCTCAGACTGTTTTCCTAAAAATAAAACTAATAGTCTTTAAGTTTGTAAATTTATGAATTTTCAAACATAGGAGGTTTCAAGAGAAACATCCCCTTGCCATTTTAGTTTATCCCTTCAAGCTCAGTGTAACCCCTCTTCATGGATTGCCATTTTCTTTTTGAGTTTATCACTTGCCATTTTCGCTTAAATGAATACATGTTTTTGCAACAGAGAAGCAGGGCCATTCCTAAGGGAGGACGGGCCTGGGCATATGCCTAAGACTCAAAGGAAATAGGGGCACAATTTTTTTAGTATATATTATATATTAGTAATTTACAAAAATTATAAATAAAAACAAAAACAAATATAGAGCCAAAAAAGATTAGTGTCATATTAAAAGTCCAAACACATATTAATTAGTTAAACTGGACAAGAAAATTTGTAAAAAGTTATTTGGTCTATCATTTAATTGTATCGTTTATCGTTTATCGTTTCTCTAAGTTTCTTTTATCTTGTACTGATATATAAAAACTATTTTTGTCTACAAACTTTGATATATATTACGTTACTCATCTTCCATATACTTTTTATTTTTGTGTTAAAATATAGTAGATTTCGTGTTATTAACTAAGAAAACTTCTGTCTTTTAAAAACAATTCTCAACTATGTGAGACAACCTAAGTTATATCTATATTTAGGATTTCAAAACTACTTCATTATTTCATACATTATTGACTTCTTATTACCTAATATTAAGTGGATGAAACTTAAAAACTTTCATATCTCTAAAACAAAAAATGATTTCAAACTATAACCAACGTGAACTTTTGCTTCTAAGATCGATAGATTTTAATTTCAACCCGAAAAGTTTAAAAGATGATGAAAAAACATTATATTAACGGTTTTGAAAAATTATTGATGGTTGTTAAAAAGTTTGATTGATCTTGCGCTAGAAATAACTAGAAAAATGGTAACGTGTTTACTCAATCCGGTGCTTCTGCAACAGATCCATCTTTGACAACTCTTTACCAAGGTTAAAATGTTCAATATTGTTGTCGATAAGTTCTTTAATCAGCTAAATAATCCTTAGACGAAAGGAGTATCATAAAAACTTCATATAATGGAGAACCCTCCTTGTAATTGTCTCGATAAGGTGTAACTATGTTCTCATTCCGTTATCATCTTGCTAGCTTCTAATGAATTGTCATTTAAAAAAAAGAATACTAGAAGAAACGGTTTCATATAAATTATTAGTATTTCTTAAATTCAATGTTATTTTTTATGTTATAAAAAATATATAGAAAATAATTCATAGTTGGAGCGCATTAATTTTTACATCTCGCTCAAGAATGGGTTGTCGAGAAGCCAGGCATCCAACCCAAGTGAGAAAGATGCCTTCATTTGCCGAACCCATCTGTGTTAACGAAATGAGTGAAGATGGATGAAGCAAATCCATGGATATGGGTTGTGGGTTTTGCTGTTGTCGAACTCAAACCCCTTTTAGGAAAGCTGAAGAAAAAAACGGAAGATATAATAATGAAAAAGATAGAGGTTTCTTTTTTTGGAAGAGGTATCCCAGACCACATTGGGCCCAGACTAATCCTCAGCAATTTTTGGGCCGAAGCCTGACTGCTAAAGCATGCAGCCTAGGGTCAAAGCCCCCGTACCTCCAGAATGCATCCCTCAAGGCTCGAACTCGGGTTCACCACTATGTAGTGCCCAAACCTTACTACTAGGCTAATATCCCTTTGGTAAGATAGAGGTTTCTTGACAACAATGGAATCTAGTTAATCATGAGTTTTAGACATTTGGGTTAACATGAAACGAAGAGAAGTCCCTAGTGTTACAACCAATTGAACCAAATCAAACTATTTGAAACCTTCATTTGAGATAAACAAAACAAAACCCCCTTTTGTGCAATGCACCTCATCAATGGTAATAACCAATGTATGCATCCAACTAGTGATGTTATCTTTCTCAAGCTTAAATCCGTCAGGGTTACATATATATTTATTCGATCCGTTTGAATGCGATTTATATATTTCTTTTTTGTTAGACTTTTGATTTTGATTTCCGTGAGTTTGAATTAAATTTTTTTTGATTGATCTCTCGGTTGGAGAAGATGATTTTAATAGAGAAGATGATATGGTTCGGCCGGGTGGGAGCGGGAGATGGGGTCAGGGCTATGAAAGAAGATTGTTTAAGAGCATAAAATTAAATAGCAAAAAGACGTAAATGATGGAAATGATGGAAAGACTAAAATATCCTTGGGTTAACAAACCTTTTTTAAATAAGAGTTGGTCAAAGGAAAAATGAGACAAATTGTCGACTACAATAACAAAAAATTATAATTAGTATAAAACAAGGAAGAGAATCGATAAAGATTGACAACCATAAAGACCAAAAATATAATTTGCTTTAAAATAAACGAAAATTTAACATTATATGAATTATAAGTTTTAATTTTAAATTGATTGACAACGGTAATTTCAAGAATTTGATTGAAATAGCAAACTTCATTTTTGGTCCCTGAGGTTTAGTTAAATCTTTAAAGGTGGGATATTAATAATTCAAACTTTCATTCTCTAAGTATGAATTTTATTTTGAACGTGTGGAATCTGACTAAAGGTTTACGTAGGTTGGGTTGGGTGGTTTTTGACATTTGTACAATCCACCTCAATTATGGAGATTTGAAATTTTTTACTCAACTCATTCTAAAGTATAACCCAATCCAACGCAAACCAACATTTGTTGGAAAGGGTAGGTTGGTTTGGGTTTGCAGGTTAGTAATAAACATAAAGTTTAAAAATGATATACGGTAAATTATTAAAATACGAACTTGATCAACCTTAACCCTCATCGATTGAATTCATCCTCACAATCAATTGAATATTTTATTTCTTTTTGCATTATGAATATATATGAACCCGACCAACCTTAAGCCGAAACTCAACGAACCAGAAACCTAAAGTAAACCAAAATCCAAAACCCAAAAATTCGAGGCTTGATTCTAGTATCTAAAATTTGATCAGGTTTTTGATTTGTTCACCGGATCCGCCCAATGCACACCCCTAGCTCCTATACATAGGAAATATGATTAAAAAAATGCGAAGTTAGAACATAAAATAAACATATGTGATTTATTTACGCAATAAAAGATCAAACTTCTAACAACATCTATGCAATGAAACACAGAAACTTTTGGTTCCAACTTCTAGCTTGAAACATATTTCATATGTTTATTTGTGTTCATACTTCTAGATTGAAATTTATACTCACTAGTTTTCAACACCAGCGTTACCAGATGCTGAAAACTTCATTTAAGATAAAATGTAAGATATTATTTTTACAATGCCACATCAATAACTCAACACAACAAAACAAAATTTAGAGAATACTAAAGTTACATAAACACATCAATAACTCAATTAACCTTATTTGTAACTTAGTTTTATTAACACGTTTAAACGATGCAATTAAGTGGACGTCATATATTTGTATTATATATTTTAACATATGCAAATTAAAAGGGTAGATGATAAACAACCAAACTGATAAGTATAGTGGTTAGGCTAAAATGAGCAAATCCTATAACATATAAAGAGTTTTTAGCCAAAATAAGTCAATTCCATAAGGTTCTACAAAATCCTTGTCTCCTTGTAATAAATAGATATCATTATTTTAATACATCAATTATTCATAATTTGAGAATACTTAATACATCAATTCCAAAATAAGCAAACCCTATTAATGTAAGAAAGTTCTTCATTCTCATTGTATACTATACACTTCTCTCTCAAGAATCAATAAATGAATTTTGATGAATAATCTTATGTTACTTGAGCGCTTTATGTTTATTGGTTGGTCGGGTTTTTTAGCATCCCTAATTCTTCCCCTTCCCCATCTTTCGTAAAATCCTCTAGAGATTACCTCTTATATGGTCGCCTTTTTTTTAAATGATCGTCTTCTCCAGTGACCCAAGTGGAAAACCTATTTCTTAGAAACCTTATTCAAAACCCATCCATTATCTTCCTTTCTATCTCTCTTGATTCCATATCATTGGATAAAAAAATAGGGTTTAAGATTCTTTCTACATATGCACCTTCTTGAAAAATCAGTTTTAAACCCTCTGCACCCTCTACTTGAAGTTGCAAAAGATAACAAAGTGAGAGGTGACATAGATAGATAGAGAGAAAGAGAGGGAGATAAAAGAGGTGTTAACAAGGACAAAATCACGACTCTCATCTCCGCTTTATCAAAAGGACCATAGCGTCGCTTCATTAGTGGCATGGATCGATGGTATATGGAAGAGGGATAAGGTCCATATCTAGAGTTCCTAGAGTTCCATGTCTAGTAAAGGTAGGAGGGATAAGGTGCATGTATTAGTTGGTCTTTTTATATATTTGTGTGTGTGTATATATATGGTTGAGTTCTTGTTAGAAGTTAAGTTAACGTGATAAGCTTAAGAAGAAATTATCAATCGTTGGATAAGAACTTGATGCACATTAAGATGTATTATTCACTTCTTATGCTTCTCATGTTAAATTCATTATCACATGATCATTCGCCTGTATATATACATATATCAATAAATAAGACATAATAAAATTTTGTTAGTTTTGTAATGGTAAAAAAGGGATAAAACTAAAATGCCTCTTGGCTCCAACAAAAAGTTAAACGGAGCTATATATTAAGGACTATTTTCAAAACAGTTATTATGTTATAGTTATCAAAGTTTATGTTATATTCTCAGACCATTCACTAGATCTCAAGTATCAAAATTGAAGTTTACTCAAAAAATTATGAAAAGGTTAGAATTGAAATTTTAATTGCAATGATTTTTGGCTTTTGTCTTTTAGTGTAGGAGTAGATAAGATAAAACGTGGAATTTTATGAGGGGTACCAATTGAATTTCTCTTTGATTAAACCTTGGGGACCAACATTGTAGTTACTAAAAATAATAAAAAAAGGGTTAGAAATAAAATTTTATTTGCAATAACTTTGGTGTTATTTTAGAGTAGGAGGAGTGGGTAAGAAATAAATTTATATTTTTATAATACATATATGTATAACAACTTTTTATATATACATAATTTATATTATTATTACTATAAATAATATTTATAATATACTATGCTAGGTGAAAGTTCAATTGCAAACCACCTTTTCATTGTGAACGTGAGGACAAACGAGAGCGCGACACGTGGCAATTTGAAAAAAATTCGACTTAGTCATTCAGACTGAATAAAACGTTATTCAGTATGAATAACACTAACTTGCACTCTGATGCAATTGGACGCGGGCGGGTCAGCCGCGGGTCAAGCGTTATTCAGTATGAATAACACTAACATGCGGATTTATTCAGATTGAATAAGACTTGACCCGCCGTTTCAGATTGCCACGTGTCGCGCTCTGGGCTGTCCTCACGTTCACAACGAAAGGGTGGTTTGTATTTGAACCCACCCCTACTATGCTAATAATATATATATATATATATATATATATTTAAAATACTTTAAAAAATAGGTAAAAAGCTAAACCAACCTTTACTCTAACAGAAATTGTTAACGAATTTTCAAAACAAAATAAGAACTATAAGAATTACATACACTTATCAAAGTTTAGATTCAACTTTCAAATATTTCACTAAATAACAAGGATCAAAATTAGAGTTGATTCAAAAAAGTATTATTGGTGGTCCCTCATGAATAACCATTTTTTGGTTTTTATTCCTCCAAAAGATAAAATACACTAGCGGTCCAAAAACCATGTTCCGAAACCTAAATTAGTCCCTCCAAATAACTCCGTTAGATGGGGCGCCGTTAAGTCATCATATGCCCCCACGTGAAGGATTTGGTCTTTTTACCCATTTCTTGTCATCTTTCTTCTATCTTCAAAAACATTCATACACAGCACCATCTCCCTCCCACCCGCCCATCGATGTCCCAACATCCGACCTGCCACCACCACCCAAAACAATATCAAACCCAAAAACTTAAATCTCAATCTAAGACAGGGTCATCTATACAAATTCATATCCAAAGGATATTCATACAAATTAATACCTAAATAACATTAATAAATAATTACAAATATACACAAAACTTTCCATCTTCCCGTGTCATGTTGAAGAAAACCAAACCATTGAAAACTAGACTAGAGAATCATATCTGTTAAAATCGAAAATCAAACTTTGAAAATCAAATATGCTAAAATCGAAAACCAAACTTCGAGAACCATATTTCAGAATAGAAGTTGAATTGGAACTAGATTGGAAACCAAGTATGAAACTTTTGAAACAGAAGCGGATTATAAACCTTCCCATGAAAGTAAATCTGAAACTTTAGAAACCAAACATGGAAAACCAAACTTGAATTTGAAACCGAAAATCAATCTAATTGAATCGTTATTGAACTCGGATTTAACAAAAAAAAATACAAAACCCATGTGAATATCGATCTCTCTTGGACCATCCGCAACGGTTGGCGTCAAGGGAGTGGCAAGGTGTTGGTACCAATTGTCAACACCACCGAGGATGATTGGTACCAATTGTCAAGCAAGAAAATCGGTATAGCCTTGCCGGTTGTGTAGACCACCCCACCCTACCCCACCCCACCATTTCTCTCCTTTCTCTCTATCTCTCTCTTCTTCTTTTTTTTCTTTTTTTTATTAATTATTTAGATTGATATGAGAGTCAAGACCACTGTGGATGAATTGGTAAGATGTTGGTAAGATCATGAAAAGTTGATGTGATACTGAGGTGGCAGCTGGTACCATTAGCAACAGGGTCGTTCCTGATATTTTATAGGCCCTGGGCGAGATGTTAAAAAGGGCCATCGCTAATTACAAAAAAGAACTTTAATATATCGTTTTTATAATAAAAAATAACATACTCTTGAATTTTAAATATACTAGTTCTTACAAAATCATTCTCCGAGTATTTTTGAACACATAATTAATCAATAATTATTTCTAAATTAATATTATCTACTATATCACTTTTACATAGTATCGTCCATTACTTTCACCATAAAAGACATCATATGATGAACTTTTTAATATACAGATTGACATTATTTGGAATCACAATGTTGAATATTTAGAGTAACACTCACTATGAAAAGATGGATTTATAAGATATCTCTAAAATATCTAAGTGTCCCAATAAACACAAGTTTATACAGTCAACCTATAAAACGTCTTATTAGATAGCATTTTAATGGATTTATATGAGATTTTTAGGTGTTTTAACAATCTTTTAGGACATATTTAAAGTAAAAGTGTTTCATTAGCTATTTTATAGAACACTTGAGAGAAGCCATAAAATCATATTTTTATAGGACACTTGTGATTATATGATAACTTTCCAAATAGTGTCATAAATATTAGTTAATATGACAATTTGTTTAAAAACATCCAAAAAACTTGTAAAATGCCAAATAAATGTCCTAAAAACATATTATAACACTTTTATATAAAAAAAATTTGTTTGCTTGTCTTGTAAATTATAAGTGTTTTATTAGGAAACTAAGACATCTTAGGTGTCTTATAAAACCAATTTAGTACTAAATATATCAAGGAATTCAAATCAATTAAGTAGTTTTAGAGTTTGACGCTAAATACAAAAAATTAGGAAAACAATAACCAATACTATAAAGTGAACAAATAATTAATGTTTTTACATATTATCTTTGATGGTGTAAATAATTATGTTTTGAGCCTTAATATAATAAAAAAAAGTCCTATTAGATTCTAAAATATTTGTCTCGCTTTTATTTACAATTTTTTTATTACTACTATATGTGTGTGTGTATATATATAAAATTTTTGGGCCCCTATTTTTTGTGAGCCCTAGGCGTACACTCTGCCCGCCCCTTTCGAGGTACAATCTTATTGGCAACCAGCATGATCGCTGTGAATGGTGTTATGAATGGCAAACACATTTGAAAAATAGATATCTCATTTTGGTGATTTACAGCCCAAAATGAAAAAATATAGTGAGGCGAAGAAAGATTAAAAAGATATTTAGATAAAGATGGAATCTTCTTGAAGATCTACATGAATACGGATCCAAATCCTTATTCAAAGTTTTTTTTCTTTAACATTTTTATTTAAAAATACTAACACCAAGTTATTTCATTTTCTAAAAAGCAAAATGATCTTAGGACCAGATTGCCACTCCTTTTTTAAGACCACATTTTACCCCTCATGTAATGGGCATATGATGGCTTAATGTAGCCCTATCTAAGGGTCTCTTTGGTTGGTTTTTCATTAAGTCCTGTATGACTAAATCTGTCTGTCTGGATAAATATATATGTCTGGATTTATATCCTTGTTGTTTGTTTATGATGCAGAATAAACTGTCTGGATAATTAAAATGACAATTTTATCCTTGCATTTATTTTCTATTTCTAAACATTATAGTTACCAAAAAAACTTGTTCTTCCAAATCCCAAATCTCAACAATTGATTGAAGAGTGAAGAACACCCAACAAAATTTTCAACCCAGTACACAAATCAGAACAAAAACTAAAAATTTGAAGGGGTAATTTTGTGGTCAATCTCTGAAACAAAAACAAAATCCAGATGCAGAAATGAAATGACTTTCAACAATGACTTCAAATGGGACAATTTCAAAATCTCTTCAGCATGTGAAATCGTCTCTGTTGAAATCGTCCCTTCATTTCAGAACGTCCTCAACAGGGACAATTCCGGTGAAAAAGCATGATTTTGATGACCACATCAGTAGGGACGATTTCGATAGGGATGATTTTGCTAGCACGATTATGGTGAATAAGTCAGATTTACTTGGTAAGCCCCAAACAAACACCAAGATATAGCTGTCCGATTAAGATATACAGCCCAATAAGCTTATTAAGCTATAAACAAACAGGCCCTAACAGAGTGAGTGGGAAAGACTTGATTTAAACTTCAAAACATAATTTTTAGATCACTAATATACTTCACATTTTAAATGGGCCAAACAACAAAAAGCAAATATTCATGATACACCCAAAATATAATTATATAGGACTATTTATACAGGTGCCATTATTGTACTTTTTATATTATTTTATATTATATAATAGTCCTTTAGAATCTTGATGAATATTAACCTATATAAAAAAAAGCCCTAACAAAATGTAATATCTAAACCAATATGAAAATAAGTTTTGAGAAACCAATCTACAAGGCCTTGGTGTACTCGTTAAGCCCTGCCGGGACGTAGCTTATTAACTTTCTATCTTAGGTTCGAATCTATACGCTTCTATACTGTGACAACTAAGGATTAACTCAGAGCTTGTTTTAATGGTCAGTGAATCTTATCGAAACTAATCGAAGCAAAGCCTCATATACCCTTATTCCTTTTCCGTTTTTAAGAAATTATATGAAACTAAAAAACATATATTTTATGAAATATTTGAACATACCATGACCTTTTCAATCAAATATAAACAAACGTGAAGGAATACATCGGGAATCATACACACACTTGTCTTCACCCTCCTTCTCACACACATACAGTCAAAGTTGTGGTTTTCCCACACGCCATCACCACCCTATTTATCACATTCACAACCAAAACTCGTCTTATTATCATTACCCCCCTCCTTCCTCCCTCTTCTCTCTCTTTCTTAAATATATATACATACATATATATATATATATATCTCTGACACACATACAGAGTCACACACACCTTCACCCACCATCAAGCTGTCCCTCATTGTACCCCATTAATTCATCATCTATCCATCCATCGGCTCACAACCCATCGTACCACTTACAGGGATTCGAATGCCGTCTTCAGAATCATCATTTCTCAGGCAGCTCAGCCAAAAAGAAGGCTGGAAGCTAAAATCCAAAAGATATAGTAGTAGTAATTCATATAATGCAAAAACCAGTAGCAGCAACGGAAGTGAGGCTTATTTGATGCAGCAGATGGAAGGAAGAGCTGAGGTGTACGGTAGTAACGGTGGACGCTACGGATCTGAGAAGAGGAAGAGAGTTATGGTTGTAGTCGATGAATCGATACATTCGAAGCATGCCATGCTATGGGCGCTAACACATGTGGCTAATAAAGGGGATATGCTTACCCTCCTTCAGATTTGCCCTAATCTGAAAAAAGAGTCTGAATCTTGTTCAGCTCCTGCTAATCAATTGGTGACTTCACTTGGCAGCCTCTGTAAGGCCTGTAAGCCTCAGGTGAGTGAAGATTTGGTGTTAGATCTAGTTGAGTATTGTAATCGAGAATTGCGTAATCTGTGTTGTTTTCTTTTTTTTTGGAAGGGGGGTTTGTTGAGATCTGGAGATGGATTTTGGTGAATAGATGATTTTATTGATGGAATGGAATTGAATGCAGGTGGAAGTGGAAGCATTGGTGATTGAAGGGCCGAAGCTAGCGACGGTTGTGAGCCAAGTGAAGAAGCTAGAGGTGTCGGTGCTTGTTTTGGGTCAAAAGAACTCATCCTCATTTTTCCACTGGTTTGTGACTTTTGTTATCTTACATATTGGAAATGTTTTTTTCTAATTTTTACAGGGTGTGTGTTCATTGTCCAAAAATGTTTTCATTTTCTTAAATGTGTTTTAGAAAAGGGAGTTAGATTTTTGGAATTTTAAAAAATGTGCTTGTGTTTGGTTGAAATGGTGAAGTTTTTACTTATTTTTATTTCTTTGAAAATTAAAATACGATTTTGGAAAATTTTAAAGAACCACTTAAACTAGTTTTCTAATTTACATAAAAGTTAAAAAATAGAAAAATTTCATTCTTTCCGAAATACTTTTGAAAACTGAATTGACCAAACGCATTTTTTAGGGTGGGTTTGGTTGTGAAAAAGATCCTAGTTTTGAAAAAAAATTCAAGGAAAACGAAATTTTATAGAAAACGCCTTTGATTTATTCGGTTTTCAAAAGTTTTTCAAAGAAATGAAATTTTTTTTGTTTTATCGAAACTAGAAACTGATTTTAGTAGATTTCCAGAATTTTTAAACGTGTTTTTTGATTTTCCATAATGGAAAATAAAACTATCTCCATTTCAACCAAACACGTTTTCTAAAATTTTCATTGAAAACTTAAAACGAACACTCAACTTCATTTTCTAAACACGTTTTTTAAGAAAACGAAAACTGTTTTTCACAGTCAAACACACCCTAATTTTCTACGACCAAACATATTCTTAGAAACCATTTAGACCATTAGTAGATATAAAAAATAATGGCTCATAATCTTAAACGAAAAACAAAAAATATGCTTTCTGGATCAAATTTTATAGATATTGGCAGAAATAATTGTAATAACGTTAAAAAACACAATGATTTAATGAGTTTTTTTTATAGCAAAAACTGAGTAGATGCCTGAAAAAGCTTTGCTAGTAGCTTATTAATGATTAAGCCATAGACATCATGATTTTGGTTGGGAGTTGAAAGATGCGTGATACAAGAGTTAAAAAGTAGACTTCACCCATCAATGTAAAAGCTGACCAAAATATTCTGCCTTTCATAATTGCTACTACTACCATCCAACAAATTCATAAAATAACATCAATTATAATTTTAAATAATATTCAACAAAATAACCATTTCATAAAGTTTGGCTTCTGCAAAAATATTCCCTAGAAAGCCAATATTTTGGTTTTCCGCTGAGATGGCTAGTCACGAGACAAAAAAATGTGATGGGGGGTTTTCTGACCATCCCGTGATAACTGGTAGAAAAAAGATATTTGTAGAACTCGTGAACAAAAATGGGGGTAGTTTTGTCATTTTTTTCATAGAGAAAAAAAAACTTCCTTTGCTAAAACACTTGTTGTTTGGCCGTTGCTGAATGGTTTGGTGCTAGGTGATTAAGTGGTTAGAATGATTAAGAGGGCTCTTATGATATGGTGCAAGATGAAATATGTTGGGCCGATAATTGTTGAGTATGAAATCAGGACTCTTAATAGTTAAGTGACATTCAAGATACCTAATCATTTAAAGGGTTTTGGAAGCATTAAGTGGTAGTCCATTTTTTTTGCCAAATAGGATTCACCTCTTAATGATTCAGAGGTTGCCTCTTAATGGAACTGTTAAAAGGTAAACAAATTTTTTGGTTGTTTTCAGGAGATTTTTTTTGGTTGATTTTAACAGATTTTTTGGGTTGATTTCAAGAGATTTTTGAAGTTTCTTTTTATTGATTTTGATGGACTTATGTTTTTTTTTTGAATCGAGAGAATTTTTGGGGTTTTTTGATTATTTCTTAGTGAACTTTTAAGTTTTTTGGTTCATTTTGAGAGAACCTTTTGGTTTTTAGGTGCACCCTTTAAAAGGTTCGGAAACGATGTGGTAGCACCCTCCGAAACAATATGGTTGCACCTTCACAAAACAATTTTTTTTACCTTTCGTCAAAGAAACAATACGATGGCACGTGTCACTGTGAGAACCTAATAAGCTCCGTCCATGACTACCAACCTATCATTTTTTACTGTTAGAACAATGACTCTGGTTGATAAACGCTTATCCGAAAAGTATATGATAAATAATTGATGATTTAGCATGAATTATAATAATGTTAGAAATATTTTGAGAAAATTGGGTTAAAAAGAAATGAAATGGATGATGATTTTGCAGTTTGGGAGGGATGAGTAGCACAGAGAAATTTGTGGAACAGTGCATCAACACAGTTGAATGCTTGACAATAGGAGTGAGAAAGCAGAGCAAAGGGATTGGAGGGTATCTCATCAGCACCAGATGGCAAAAGGACTTTTGGCTCTTGGCTTGATCTCATCTCATCTCAATTAATTTTCTAAGTCTATGTTTGTTGATGAACTAAATTACTACTAGTCAGAAATAAACAAATTTCCCTCTAACTAAAAACTCTATTGTATAATTCATTGTTCAAATGGGAAACCTTCTTTCTCTCTCTCTCTCTACTTTCATGTGACAAGTGTTTGTTTATATATCTTTATTGTACTTTATTATAAAATAATTTGTTGCTGTCTTTATTTTAATGTTATAGAATAGATGTGTATCATTATTAATTTAGTTTATCATGAATAAGATATCCGCTTTTGGAAGAAATTTAGAGGATCTCCAATTGAATTGTTTATAAGAATCTTTTTCTTTTTCGTTTTCGTATCGTTAAATTAAAAACTACCATAAAATTTTACAATATTGATGATTTATAAGAATGTTTTGAGGGCATGATAAGTACAGAGTCTTTGCCTCCTTGAGCTGGTTCACTCATAGACTGGGCCTCTCTCCGGCCTAGTCAAAGACTGTGGTTGGCCTTCAGCGTAAGCTGGGCCGGACGAATTAGTGGGCTGCCCTTGGATTCCCGATATTGCCGGGGAGGCGTGGGTTCGTGCGTGTGTGTGTTCGTGGTAGTTAGGGGTGTAATCGAGCCGAGTATCACCAAGCTCGAGCTCGATCTCGAACTTGACACTACTCCAGCTCGAAACTCGAGCTCGATCGAGCTTAGAATTTCAAACTCGAGCTCGGCTCGATAAAGTACTCGACACTTTCGAGCTCGACTCGGTTAAGTGCCGGAATATATATATATTTTTTACGTTTTAACGATGTAATTTCAACGATTTGAACCATACAAAATAGAAAATGTCTACGATTTAGTCGGTTTACATCACAACGTGCAATGGTTTAATGGTTTAATGGTTTCTTGGTTTATTGGTTTATTTTTGTAGTATACTTAAAAATATAATGGTTATAAAGATGAGGGGAAAAAACTACATGCTTATAAACTTGAGCTCGATTAGGCTCGCGAGCCTGTCAATCCGAGTAATTCAATACTCGAGCTCGGCTCATTAATGTACTCGAGTAGCTCGATATCGACTCGATTAACTTCGAGTCGGTTTCGAGTTTTTCCGAGTCAATCTCAAGTAGCTCGCGAGTTGTCTCGACTCGATTACACCCCTAGTTGTAGTCGTTGGTTGGTTCGATGTCGCTATGCCTTCCAAAAAAGAAATGTATTTACACATGATGTTTCACAAAACATCTCGAATTTAAAGGTGAGTACTCAAAAGTATAATTTTGCAACTTAATTTTGTTCTACAACATAGGTTGCCAATTTTATGATTTTATATTTTTTAAATTGCATATCAAATGTATAAAATTCAAGATCAATATGATTAATTGTTCAAATTTTTTGAAATGTCCTGCATAGTCAAATTTTGTTTCTTTGATTTGATTTTAACAAAATCCAAAATAACCATCACAAAGTTCCGCATACTTAAAAATTGTCCAGTATTCTGTTTGACAGTAAAAATTAAGCAATAAAATCTATCCAAAAAACGTGGAGGAGGTATAGACCAAGACATTAGTACAGATGGCTGATTGCCGTTTCCATTTCATGTTTTAGAATCCGATGATCTTGCTTTACAAGTGATTGTATTTGAATTCGAGTAAGCTCGTTCGTCTGATTTTCATGTTTGATTTTTATCGTCTGTGCTTAAACCCATGCATGGTGATGGTAGCTCTTAACGATCAATTGTTTATGTTGCCTCTTCTTTGTGTGATTGTTGAAATTAAAGATAAACAAGATGGGTATGTGAAAATCATAAGGTTTGTTGTCTGTTTCTGAGTTGTTCATTGTTAAGGTTTAACTTGAGAGGGAAATATCGGTTACGTGCCAATGTTCCATATCATTTTAGTTCTAACGTAATCTTTGGAGTACATAAAATTCCGAGCAGCATTATAGCTCTTTAAAAGACTTATAAAGTGAAAACTTGAGAAGCCTCATCTTCTGAAGTTGTGTTTTTAAATTTAACGCTTGTGCTTTTTATCAAAGGCTATTAAAAGACTTTAATAGAATGGACACAAACTTATGGAACAAAGCTTCATTGTTCGCGTTCAAACAAACTTGATGGCATGTCAACATTAAGGCGACCGTTAGCCTGGCGTATTTGATTAAGATCAAGTAGGAATCCAAGTGACGAATTCCTCATAATTATGCCTAAATACACTTACACAATTACTGATTGAGAATTACATGATTCGTGTACTAGTCTCTGCAATCACAACTTATAGTGATAGCGAAACACACTTGAGAAAAAGACAACTTATTCCAAGTTGGTACCATTAATTTATTAGTTTTTGATAAGTTCGATTCTTCTAACTTATTAACCTATTTCAATGTAGTACAACCGTAAGTTACCTTCTAACTTATTTGCTTATTTGTCAGACAAAGACAGCAAAATAACTTATTACATTTAGTTCCACCATAAGTTAATCCGAACACTTTTTATGAAACTCCGAAACACCACATAAGTAGATAAACACTTTTACCAAAAACCCATAAATGGTTTAAGTAAACAATCACAAACACCCCCTAAAACAATAAACAAAAAGAACTTGTTCAAAAAGATAGATATATTAAGCTCTGTTTTATGAAATGTGTCACCTCAAAAATGGAGCTTTTAAGTAGATTTTCTAAAACAGTAACTTTATACATTCCATTTTGATATGATTTACCTAATGATTGGTAATGGTATATCATGAAAATATACACCCACGAATGTATATATATGTGCGTACGTATGTGTGTGTTGAGATGGGTTCAAACGAGAACAATATCTAGTATCTAGTTAGAAGAACACGAGAACTAACAAAATCATATATGATTCACCGACTTTGCAACTCACAGCCAAAGTAGCGTGTGTGGTTTTTTTCACCATTAATGCAAATCCATATATGATTTTGTTAGTTTTCGTGTTCTTTTAAATAGATATCGTTCTCGTCTGATCCTCCCTCTCCCTCTGTGTGTGTTTGTGTCTATCTATACATAATTGTTTTTGGTAACAAATATTTTTAAAGAAAAACCAAACGAACCAATTATATCCCACTGAGCTAAGAGGGGTCAAGGGGGTTAAATGTATTTCTATTCAACACTTATGTTTCAACAGATGCTTGAAACATCTGCCAAATAGATTTGAAATCATCCTTCAAAACTGTATACCTGCACAGCACCAATCAAGAATGGTAAAACTAAACTATCCCATTGTAGAGGAAATTGTTATAAATATTAAAAATTAATAATATGAGCAATGGAATTTCATACCTTGATTGTTTTATCTGCATGGCCAACAAAAAGTCTTCCTTGCCAATAAAGCAAAGTGGTTACAACTGAATCACCAGCAATACTTCCAATTTGTGTCACATCCACTCCAGACTCATCACTTGATAGTTTCTGCAGCTCAATAGATCAAGCTTTGTAAAATCACCAATAGCATAAACACACACACACACACAGGGTTAGGTTCAAATGTGAACTCAATTTTGGTTGTGAATGTCAGGACGAATCTCAACCACACATCTTCGGTTACGGTGGACGCGATCATGGAGGATTGACGCAATTCATGGGAGGGTGGAGATTATTAAAGCAGGGGACCTGGTCAAAGCCGCTTTTATTGACCGGATGAGTAGCTGAGATTCGTCCTCGTGTTCACAACCCAATTGAGTTCACATTTGAACTTTCCACTCTCTCTCTCTCTCTCTCTCTCTATTATATATATATATATATAGTTATGTATATGTATCATGTGCATGTACACGTACCTGTAGAACAACAGTCTTGTCCCAACCGCCACTAAATATCCATTGCCCCTCCATAAAAATTGAGAAAATGGAGGTGGTGTTCCTCGATACGGAGTTCAAAGGCACGTCATTGTTCCATATCTGTAAACAAACAAAAAGATGAAGCCAAATGTTTTGATAAACCTTGAATTTGCTTTTTATCAACAATTCCAATGAAAAAGATTCCACCCTTCATAACCAACCAACATAAACGCAAACAACGCGTTATATCCTAAGGCAGTAGGCTATATTAAGACCAATAATCCTAAACTAAATAAAGAGTGAACGATAATCATATAAAACCAAATTCATAACATGTGTAGTGGCCAATTGAAAGATGAGTTAAGATGTTTGTTAAAAAAAGACCTTTATGGATCCATTTTCATGGGCTGCAACAAGAGTGTGAGCATCGGCAGCAAGAGATAAAACAGAGCCACAGGGAGCGTCTTCGCCTAAAACCGCTAAAGGGGTGTGATCATTTAGAGACCATAGACGAATAGTTCCATCCCAACTTCCACTGTAAAGAACCTGATCACAAACTGCTAGTGTAGACACCACTGCTTTATGACCAATCATACTACACGACAAACTATAATCCTGACAAAAAAAAAAAGAACACATCACCAAGTTATAAATAAATAAATAAACAAACCCAGTAAATCCCACTCGGGTCAATGCCGTATGAGGCTTACATGCATTGACCAGGCTTTTATTGATTTATCCCCACTGCCTGTGTAAAAGAATCCCGAATCAGAAACGGCCAAGGCGTGAATACCGCTGTAGCGCCAATCTTTTCCCTCGTTCAGTCTTTTGATTTCCTTCTCCTCGAATGGAACTTTGATGTCCCAAATGAAAATATCGCCTCCATTATCGGCACTAATGCACAAAGGCGGTTCTTTGTTTACAAAAGCTACAGCCATGACCTTGTGTTCATGACCCTTGAATGTATGTACATGATTCAACCCCTGAACAGAAATTCAGTAACAAGAAACAAAATCAATAATCTTCTATATCAATCTTACATAGGATGCAGCCCAATTAAAATTAGAAACCAAACAAACCCAACTGAAGTGGCAGTTCTAGCATTTTGTAATCACTTAAATAAGGTGATGTAATTTTCGTTCAGCTAGCAAGGAACTCTACATAATCTATATACAACCAAACAATTTAATTAAGGAAAGCATATCAAGAAAGCAATGCCGTAATTTACTATATATAACACTCGTCAAGTTGAAGTAAAAATGTTAATCACAAACTGGTTGCAAATAAAATGTACTTTGTGATTTTGTACTGGCTTCATGATGACTCCTGTCGATAAGCGCTTACCAAATAAGAATTTGGTAAACGACCCTTAACCCATAAATGCAACCATGAAAATCCATCCCAGCAGCAACTAGTCGGCTTCCTAATGCCTTGGCAGAACCTCTTTGACCAATTATCCCACCAACAGAAAATAAACTAACCTCAGCTTTTGCCTACCTTGTTTTGCTCAGCATTGGTTAGCTTATGAATGAGAGAAGGGAGAGAATAACAACACAACTTGTAAGGTATATATTTCTTCCATTAGAGAGTGGGTGTAGAAATTTTTCTACATTTTCTTGTTATTGGTAAAGGAATTAAGATGACTCTATATATTTACACAAACAGCTTAGAGACGGTAAATTATTTTTGCTATCAAGTGTTTGATGTAGATTTTACACATAGATAATACTTGGTGGCACTCCCTTCATCTCTGACTTTTGACTTCCATGTGTTAAAATAAAAACATTCTAGAGTAAGAAAAAATAACTTACATATATCTATGCCAAAAATTAGGTAGAGACTTTGGGAGAGTGGAGGAACGGGGACCGGCTGTTTACTTTCAGCATAATAGGCTTAATGCTTTAACGGGCTTATTCGCAAAGATAACACCATAAGGAGTTTACTTACAACTTGATTAAAAGAAAGAGTGGGCTACAATTTTGGTACCTGTGGTTTACATGAATCTCCGAAGTGGTCCATATGCTTATTCGGACAGCTAGAATACCTCTATAATACAAGTTAATATATTTTATGCCCAACACATATCAAGTCAAACAATTTAGAAGTTGAAAGAGGGCAAAAGTTGTATGGAGACAATGAGTGGACTCTGGAGTCGAGTTCGTTCACATCTTCACGCTTTTTAGTCGAAGAGTCTAGTGTCCAGTAAATGAAATTAAGGGAGGAATATAGTGGTGTAGTGGACTGCAGACCGCTATTGTCAAATCAAATCTCCGTGCAATAGCAGTGGATAGAGTCGCTAATTGCGGCACTGGTCCAAACCATCGCTATTTTCCTCAACACCACAAGTCGCTATTGCACCACAATTAACTGCTAGGTTCATGTTTGGTTATTTCAAGTCTCAGAAAGTTTCTTTACTCTGGTATCAGAACAATAAATATATAAAATTGAACATAAAACATGCAAAAAGAAGTGGTGTAATCATTAGGAATGTTGTATAAAGATGCAGCATACCTGGAGCGACCATACTTTGATTGTTTTATCAAATGAGCAGCTGAAAAGGAAGCCACCTATAAAATTGAGATAAATCATCTTTCTTAGATTCACAAACTCTATAAAGAATGTTTCTGCCTATTATAAACAAGTGAAGTCACGTAAAGCAGCAAGTGTAAATTAAAACATTTTCATAAACAATGTCAAACTCATACCTCCAATTGCTAATCCAGAGACGCAATCAAGATGACCTTTTACATCAGTGCATACCAAAGAATCCTTCCGAAAACCCTCAACGACATCACCCTCAACCACCAACTTTTCGCCTTTAAGATGATTCATCATACCATTCTCATCGTCAACTTTATCGGTCTTATTTGATGACCAAGATAAGTCTCCTAGAAGCAAACAATGGCATTTGCTCTCATTTGTTACCTTCTTCTCTTGTAAACTTCCCATTAGATCAAACTTTGGTTCGATAATCAGTTCTCTAAAACACTTCCAAAGATCCATCAAGAGCGGTCTACTTCCCGGGTTAAAACACAAACATTTGTTCAGTAATTTCTTCACCAACACATAGTCCGAACCCAACTTAACATCCAACAAGCCAGAAACTTTATCCAACCAAGCCATGTACAACTCTTCACAATCGTTATCATTTCCATTGATTAATGAATGTATATAACCGAAAAGAAAGTTATGTGTCTCCTCAACGAAAGATTTTCCCGCTAGAAACAAAACTAAAATACAAGCCAACGACCATACATCCGAACTATATCCGATCAAAAATGTTGACTTGGCAGACTCCAAGTCAACAACGCCCTCTTTCTTTAAAAACTGCACCAATAGCTCCGGGCTAGGGAACATATGAATCTCTAAACCATCATTAATCGAGTCCACGGCCAATCTTTTACCATCATCGTTTTGTGCAACCGATACAGAATCCGTGATCATCTTTTGAAGTCTCGACCGAACCATCAATACCTCATTCAAGTCAATAAAGACATGCCTAAATTCATCGATACAATAACACGATAACGATAAACAACCGGAAACTAACCCAGCCTCGTGCAATCCGATTATCGATTCGCATAGCTCCATACCGATCAAACCCAAACCAGACACATCAAATTGGATGTCATCAGAAGCAACCGCAATCGAATCAAACAAAGTAACGTTTTTCCTTTCAAACACAAGATACAAACAATCATCTCCTTCGTTAAACCACAACCCGTAAACCGTACAAATCCGATACACCTTCGAGCTCGACGTTAGAACCAACTCGAGCTCCGATAACGAAACATCCTTCATTCTAAACAAAACCCACATGGATTTCGCAACATAACCATACTCAAACAATCTTTTCTCAACATTATGCATAAAAGAACCAACTTTAAACAAACCCACCTTCTGATTCCCTCTAAACCCACATAGACTTCCACTCGATTCGATTGAAATTGCGTCATGTGAAAGAACCCAATGCTTCCAATGGTTGTGGAACTCAAGAGACCATAAATTGGGTATGAAGTCTTGTGATAAAATTGGGGTTTTGGGAGTAGGGTTTTTTGATGGGGTTGGAGAAGAGGAGAAGAGGCGGAGGAGGTCGATGTTTTTGGGGAGGGCGGAAGGGCCTTGCGGATGAGGAAGGCGACTAATTGGGTGCAAGATGGACAGCGGATGGTATTTGGGAATGGTGGTTTTGGGAGGTGGATGAGGCAGGAGTCGCAGGCGGAGTGGCCGCAGGGGAGGACTCGTGGGATTGTGGAATGGGAGTCGAAGGGCTGGAGGCAGACTGGGCACTCCGGCGGTTCCATCACCGGCGGTCCATGGTGGCTGGTGGTGGTGGTGGTGGTGGTGGTGGGTGGATGTGAAAGAAATCAACTTCCTGTCAACGGGTTGATATCAAGGGTTAATGTCGTATATATCTTTTATTAAAGTTGAGAGATTGGGGACAGCTGAGAGCGTGCCACGTGATAATCTGAAAACAAGCGATTAAGTTTTTTTATGCACAGTGCATAAAGCTATCATTCAGATTGAATAAAGCTTTATGTGGTATGCATAAAACTTAGTCGCACTCTGACGCCGACGACTTAGCGTGCGGGTTAGCTTTATTCAGTTTGCATAATAGTTTTATGAAGTATAAATAAAGCTTGAATGAAGCTAACCCGCGGGATTTATGCAGACTAAATAAAGCAAAGCCGCGGAAGTCAGATTGTCACGTGGCGCTCTCTCGCCTGTTCTCACGTTCATAATGAAAAAAGGGTACGCATTGGAATCCACCCGTGTCCAACCTAACCTATATATATGTTCTTCTTAATTTATCAAAATATTATATTTGTGTAAATGATAATTTTAGAAAATCTTAATTATTTTAAATTAAATTTAATAATTAAAAATAGTTAAATTACTATTATACCCTCACACACACACACTCTCCCTCTCTAATATATGGCTCCACTGAAGTAGAAGAACAATTACAACCTCTCGAATCCAAAAAGATAACATCTTATAATGATCAATCCATCTCCTTTTACATGCTCCTATATATATTGAAATTGTGATAAACGGGCAATCGAACAATGCTTCCATTCTCGCAACGCAAAGTGGTTGGACAGGTCTTTTAAATCTTGATCATAACCCCTTTTTTCTATAAACCCCGTTCATTCTCTTGCGATGCAAGACCTCTCCCCTATCTCTTATCATGGTGTGGGAACTTCAAATTTGTGGATTAATATATATTTTACAAGATTTGCTAGAATCATAAATGTGGGAACTTCAATGCTCGTTACCCCAACCAAATCGTCACAAACACCATGTCCAGACATTCCACGATAATTCCGATTAGCGGAAGGGACACATGGATTCTTATATTTTACCGGGGACTTCAGTATCTCGATGGATGAATGTATGAAATATGCAAATAGGATGAAAGAGCTCCAATTTCGAGACATGGAAGTGGGGGTAACTTTAGATTAGCGGTTTATGCAAGCAATCAACAAGCAAGCAATATTCATGGACTTGCTTAGGATGGGAGTAAAGGATGAAAAGGGAGTGATGAAATATGTAGGGAAAGAGTGGGAGATGGCACTGAAGATCCACGAACCCATCTATCATGAGCTCATATTGGATGCAACTTTAACGAGGTGGTAGCTAAGCAAGAAGATTTTATGTGGGGCATTTGCATCCGATTTCATTTGGGAGACCAATGAAAGGAGATAACACTACTTGAACTTGAAGCCTTGATTATACCAGGTTTTAAGGACTACTTTATAAAGGGATCATGTGAACTGGATGATGACTTCAATGTGGATGTAGCTTGGAGTAAAATCGGACGTGGTGCCTACGTAAAGTCGAATACCAAAGAAAGTGTCGTAGTGAAGCCTGAAAACCGTTTACTTCATAGGATGCTTTCCAACATGCTTACTCTTAGGAAAGCTATCCTAGAGAAGGTCCGAGTGATATGTGGCTCCTCTCACAGCTATTCGACAAAGAAGCTATAACCAACATTCCCTACACTCACTTTGTTGATAGTAGAGGCTAAATCTACACTCACTCCAATAGAAGGAATGGGATGGATGATTAGGAGCGCTCTTCAAGGAACACACTCCTGATGGGAGGCTAGGGTTTCAATTTCTTCTTTGGGGAATAATGAATGAAATTAGGTTAAAAAGGTTTAAATGCATAGGCTTCCATCCACTAATTACTACTTATGGCCCATTACTCTAAACACGTAATTGAAATAAATGAGATTTAATTAAAGCCTAAATCTTTTAAAATAAGCCTCAATTAAATCATAACAAATAAATAAATAAATAACTAGAATTTGGGGCGTTACATTGTTCTTGGATAAGATTATCCTCTAGATCAGATGCCTTGAATGGAGACGTTAACGTTTTTGTATTAAAATAGTTATATTGCAATGTTGTGGATGACATAGATGTTAACATACCTTCACCTCGGTCAAATAGCTGAACATGCATTTAATATAAGATGAATGTCAATATTAAAGAGCACTTGCTAGGTAAAATCAACTAAAAACTTGAAAACAGTCTCATGCAATGATGGAATACAACAAGAAACACACTAGACAACTTTATGAGCCTTTGATCCACCGTAAAATTAAACTTGTCGGTTAAAATTGTGGTTTGATCGCTTCATATTTCCAATAACTCGTGGTAAAGCGTTTGATCGCCTTTTGATAGTGACGGATGAGGTTCATTTTTTAATTGGTAAGTTATGGCCTCAACTTAAATGCTAAAAATTCATTTGTCTCGGCCCTTTTAAACAAAATTAATTAATTATCAATTAGCTCGTTTATTGTTGGTCCTCTTTCGATGGCCAACTATGTAGATTGTATTGTAGAAGGGGGGGGGGTTGAATACAATCAACACAGTTTCTTCTACTTAATTTAATTCATAACCCCTATGGAGTTTTTGTGTGAACTAAAGTAGATTGTTTGTTGAAGCGGATCTAGACTATGTCAAGATCCAAGCAATCCATAAGTATTTCACGAAGCATTTGCTTATGCACAAAGCAAGAATAGAGAAGGATAGAAGTGAACCTTGATAGAGAGAGAAAGGATTGGGGTATAGAAGCATGAACCAAGGTTAGTTTGAAGAACAAACCTAATACTCATGTTTATACCCCATGCATTAAATGCATGGCAGAACCACTTTTGCACGTGGCAAATTAGGGGTGATTCTATTGTACTATACACTATAAACGATGGCCCATACTTGGTAGGGTTATGGTCTATAGTGTACAATTGCCTTATGGTTGACAAGCAAAGAGGGAGCAGTGAAGAGACGTCCCCTTTTTGTACTCTTGTCAGAAAGGAAAATCAAATCCTTTGCGTGCATATAGGAGGGAAAGACAAATCTTGAATTCGTAAAGAGTAAGTCACTGATCGGGCCTTAGAGTCGCTGATCTCTGGGAAAGATCAGGAAGGCACTGTGACTTGTCTTCAGCAGAACGTCATGCAAAGTAGTCAGCTCGGTATCACTGAGTTCAACTTCAGATCACAAGCTCGTTGACTCTATCATTCAGCTTACATCAATAGATGGTGCTGATGGTTTTCTTATGGCATGACAATTTGTCTTTCAGGGATACTTAGCTGATGTCAGCTCTTGCTGATACTGAACGGAGTCAGTGATCAGCAATCGCTGATTGCCCAAACTGTCAGCGATGAAGAATCGCTGAAGTAGTGAACTTCATCTTTCAGCAGTGCTAAGTATTTTACAGAAGATAGATAAAGGATCATTGGTATTTCACAAAGTCTTAGGAAGACTGGATCAACATTATCTTATGAATTTTAAGTAAATTCTTCTTAATCCTCATCCTCATTCCATTTTTATTCATTAAAACTTTGGATTTTGATCACCGGTTGTTTGGTTTGCAGAATTAGAAGGAATTTGATAGAATTGGAATGACAATATTTTTTGATCAAATTTCTTAGTGATATTTGGTTTTGGAATAAACTATATTTAAGGTGTTAATAATTTGATCAATTTTTTTTTATCAAATTTCTTAGTGATATTTGGTTTCCATTGATTTCCACAATTTAAGGTGTTAATAATTTCCTGACTTAAAGTGAACATACTAAATTCATACCAATCAAATGCACGATTAAATTACATCAAATTTTATTCTAATTCCTTCAAAGTCAAGTCTTATTCTATTAAATTCCATTATACGGACTAAACACCCCAATATACTTTAACAACCCCCCACCTTAAATCCTTCTTAAAGGATTTATATATCTTTAGATATTACACTTAAGAAGAAAAAGGTGTCGCAAAAGCTAGGAATATACTCTTTGGACGATTTGTAATACCAACGGTTTCATCCATGTTTACCCCCTCTTTATCCTTCAACTCCCAATCAAACTTCCATAACAAATTTGCCAACAAACTCTCAACCACCGCCATCGCAAAACCCTTCCCGGGACACCCCCGTCGTCCGCCACCAAACGGGAAAATAAGCTTGAAATCGTCCACAGAAGCTTCCATAAACCTCTCCGGAAGAAACTCATCGGGCCGGTCCCAAACTTCCGGATCCCTCCCAATTGCCCAGATATTGATGTAAACTGTTGTACCTTTCGAAACATTGTACCCCATTATTTTCACATCTTCGGTTGCAAATCGAGGAACCGGCACCGGAATCGGAGGGTGGAGGCGGCTGGTCTCCGTGATTATAGATTTCATGTACTTCATCTTCTCTAAATCCTCATCCATTATGTGTTGTTTACCGTCAACGATTTTTCTCACCTCCGCTTGCGCTTTCTTTAGGATTTGAGGATGTGTGAGAAGCTCCGCCATAATCCATTGTAACGTCGATGCCATTGTCTCTGTGCCGGCAAAATACGCATCCTGTGTACAAACGTATGTCTAAATATATTCTAATAGGCTGGTTCATGAGAGTTACTCGTTATATAGCCAAGAAGTTGTTGTTCCTATGAGACCTAAGTTTTTAGGACCAAATAAAGAAATGTCATATTTAAAATATAAAAGTGTGACAATAAATTTTTAAGATGTTTTTTTGATGTTGTAACAAGCGTTTAGAACACTATTCAAATGAATTGTCCTATGTAAACTCAGTTTTGTTAAATTATTTGATAGTTCTATAAATCCAAATCCTATGAAATAGTCTTACCACAATTAAACATATTTATATATATATATATATATATATATGACATCCTTAATCTCTATTTTATTACAGAGTTGGTTTCAGTGAGAAGTTGAGTTAGCATGAGAAGTGTAAGAAGTGGTTATCAACTTTGGATGACAATAAATTTTTAAGATGTTTTTTTATGTTGTCACAAGCGTTTAGAACACTATTCAAATGAATTGTCCTATTTAAACTCAGTTTTGTTAAATTATTTGATAGTACTATAAATCCAAATCCTATGAAATAGTCTTACCACAATTAAACATATTTATATATATGACATCCTTAATCTCTATTTTATTACAGAGTTGAGTTTCGGTGAGAAGTTGAGTTAGCATGAGAAGTGTAAGAAGTGGTTATCAACTTTGGATGCACACTAAGATGAAATGGATTGAGATAAGATGCACCAATCATTCCCCGTATAATAACGCAATTCGTGGATGGGCTTGAGATTAAAAATGATCAAGCGTTTAAATCCACTAGCTACTCAGGCTTTACATATTAAATCAACTTCTCGTATGATCCTTTACCTTTTTTATATCGGCAAACATGTCAGTTTTATAAAATCATAATTAAACTTCTTTTATAGTATAGTGACAACATCTCTAACATCATATTGATGTTCCCAAAAATATTAACAAGATAGTGAAATGAATAAAATGTTTTTTTTTTATTAAATCTCACCAATGAAAAAATTAGAAATAAAGTGTATAGAGGAGAGAAATGATATTTTATTACATATAAATAATATTTTAATAACATTTATCAAAATAATATATTATTAAAATAGGAAATTTGTTCGAGATAAATATAATTTTTAGATTTTGAATTTTGAATGTTTATTTTAAATCAAATTTTAAAGGATTCATTAGAAGAAATGCAAATGCTTTATAAAATAGTACAGATACTCTTAGATGCAGAAGATAAAAAGGGAATTAATATGTACCATGATTAAGGCTTTCACGACTCCTCTATCCAAAGAAATCCCATCAACTCCATCTTTCTGAATCCTAATCAATGCATCAATGAATGGTTCTACATCACCATCGCCACCACCACCACCATCGGTTTTTCGACGACCCGCAACCCTCTCTTCGACTGTCGCTTCCATCAACTCGTCAAGCTCTTTCACAAAACCCTTTAGTCTACTATTCGCGCCACTAATCCAGTCGATCCACCCAAGCGCGGGTGTCGAATCCGCATAATAGAAATGGTTCAACACTTCAAAGAGCTTAGTTGTAATCTTCTTTAACTTCCTACTATTCTCCACATCGTACCTCATCCCAAACGTCGACATACACGAAACCCTATTGGAATGTTCATGCAACAAATCACCCACATTCATCGTGCTTTTACGCTCTGAAATCTCAGTAATCTTACGTAGAGTGATTGCGATTTCTTCGTCCCTAAATGCCCTATTCTTTTGCACCTTTTTGGTACTTAGAAAGTTGAGGACCATGAGTTTCTTGGCGTGCCGAAAGTATTCGCCGTAAGGGGCGGCCGATATTTCTTTTAGGTCGTTGAAAAGGATGTTGTAGATTTTCATGGGTGGTCTCGAGGCGAAAATGAGGTCGTGGGTTTGGGTGATCTCTTGGGCGGCGGCCGCGGACGAGACGACTAAGGATGGGACGGAGCCGAGGTGGAGGAGCATGAGGTGCTGGCCACCGTAGCGGCGGGATAAGGAGGAGAAGGAGCGGTGGATGAGTGGGCCCAGCTGGTGGATGTTGCCAATGATGGGTAGTTTTGGTGGTGATGGTGCTGGGTTTTTGGTTGTGTTGGTGGTGGAGGTGTAGAGCTTCAAGAGAAGGAGAAGGGTTAAAAAGAAGGGGAGGATGTAAATCATCAAATATGATGTTACCATTTTGTTATTTATGTTATGGTATCTATTGTTGTTATGTGTTATGTATGTATGTTCATGGACCATGGTGTATATATATATAGTTAAGGTTGTTCTTAACTATAGTCTTGTATTGACCATTTTTAAATTTTGATGTAATTTCTAGAAAAGAAATAGTAATATTGTTTTTGACTTTCAGAATGATATAATAAATTGTGTTACGAAATCAATATTAATTAACTTGCAGTTTTTGACCATTTTTAACTTTTGATGTAATTTCTAAAAAAGAAATAATATATTGTTTTTGACTTTCTGTATGATATAATATATTATGTTACGAAATCAACATTAATTAACTTGCAGTTTTGTGGTAACCAATAAATAATAGGTAGGAGGTTAAAATTGTACCCCTATTATTGTTAAATAACTCCCCTATAAGCTATAGTTCTACCACACACATCACGATCACAACTAGTTTTTCACATTTTAAATGCATAAAATGACCTGATTTTGACATCTATAGCCATAGGGGTTGCAAATAACTTCTCCCAAAGAGGACTGAAAGAAGGAATTCTGTAAGAGAAAAGAAAACCAACCAAAAACTCTCACCAAAGAAACCTCAGGAACAAAGCTAAAAGCACGAGTAAATTAGAAGAAAACAAACATAACATGAAGCAATCATGACAACGAGAGAATCACTAAAAGACTGGAAGCACAAAGACCGGAAAGGCACAACTTACACTTTGATGGTATAAGTTAACCTTTTTAAAATTGGTTTAAAAGAGATTTGAATATTTGTTAATTGATTATTATACCAAAATCATAATCCTAAAAGCAACCAAAATTATGTTATATTCAACTATTTGTTTGTCATATATATCATGTTTTTTTATGTCAAAATATTGGTTCATTTGGTTTGTAAAAATGAAATGAGGTGCAATGATCAAATTTAAAGGATTTGAAACCTTTTTATTTATTTAGTTTGCAAGTTTCGGTATAGATTTAAATTTCATTATTTATAAAAAATCATTAAAAATTATAAAATTAATTAAATTATCTTTTATTTTATTGATTATTAGAAAAAAAAATGTTTTAACACATTTTAAAAACATTACTAGGATTTCTTGAAATCCTAGCTATTTCTAGGATTTTAAAATTCTATGTCTGAGAGATTTTAAAGAAATTATACGATTTCAAATCCGAACAATTGCACAAACCAAACTCGTGGTTGAAATTAATTTAAAATCTAAATCCCACAAATCCATTTCATTATTGCAAACCAAAGAGACTCAATTTATTTGATTTGTAATAAGTTATAATTTATATATACTTTGGAATTCATTTAAATTTTAAAGAAACCCATGATGTAGATGGAACTACCTAGACTCACAAAATGGAAAGCAACAATGTACATGATATAAATGACTCTAATATTAGGGATTGAAATTGGGTGTCATCTACATTAATAGATGTAGGAATTAGTGTTAACATTCTCTTCTAGATTTCCACCGGCTAAAAAGAAAAACAGTTATCAAAGGAATGTTAGCCTAGTGGTAACATAGTGGTGAACCCGAGTTCGAGCCCTGGGGACGCATTTTGGATGTACGGGGGCTTCGACCCCGGGCTGCATGCTTTAGCAGTCGGGCTTCGGCCAAAATTGCCGAGGATTAGTGTGGGCCCAATGTGGTCTGGGATAACTCTTCAAAAAAAAAAAAAAACAGTTTACACAAAAGTCAATGTTACATCCAAATGTAATTATTTATCATTACAAGCATGGTAATTTACAACAACGATCATTAGCTTACACATAGATCATCTGTTTTAAACTAACACCTCAAATGTAATATTTAAATTCGTAGCTTGAATCCACGATCTGAACATTTTTGCAGCTGAAAATAAACACATTTCATCGTATGTTCACTAGCTACATTGTTTTGAATGAGTAGATTTTTTTTTGTTTGAAGAAGAATTGAGCATGAAATTTAGTCTTTTATTAATAGGTTGTTCCAATTTCTTTTATGTTTTTGTGTGGGTAATTGGAGGAATCTAAAGAAAGACATCGAGATCAAGTTCAAGTTCGAGTTTCATATGAGTTTGAGCTCGAGTATATAAAATTGTAATTGAGTTCGAGTTTACTTGTTAACTACTCGTGAGTTTTGTGTCAAATTTGAGCTTGGAAAATGGCCATCGAGTTAGACTCAGGTATATCAATAATCGAGGTCGACTTGCATCATTTACACCCCTATATGGGAGTTTATAGATCAAGGTCTTTTTCTAATGTATTATAAAGCTAAGCTTAATGTTAAATTAGATTTGTTGATTTGAAAATGTTGGCTTATTTAAGGTGTTTATTAACTTATTCCGATGTGGTACTGATAATATTGAAATTTTAGCGTTTCAATGGAAAAAGAAAGTGCTTATTCCACTTTGGCATCGGTAATAAGACATTTCTGATACGGGGTATTTGGGATTGCTTATTTAAAATGCTTATCACCTTATTCCGATGTGCTAGTAATGAAAAGTTTTTAGTGTTTGGATGGAAAGAAAAAAGAAATGCTTATAGCTTTTTGGCATAGGTTATAAGTTATTTTCTTCTAACTTGTTAACTTATTTCGTTGTGGTATTGCCATAAGTTACTCCCTTGTCGTTTATTTGCTTATATGTCCAACACCAAAAAGCAACTTGTCGGCTTATTACGTTTTGCTACCATCATAAGTTAATCCAAATACTTTTATAAAACTTTCGTTTTAACACCATATAAGTTGATAAACTTTTTTACAAAAAAAAAACATAAGTTACTTTTTCTAACTTATTAACTTATTTAAAACAACTTATAAGTTTTTTGGTCGTTTTACATGTATAACCAATCCCAAACACCTCCCTTATTGTTTATTTGCTTATATGTCAAACACTAAAAAATAACTTATCAAGCTTATTACGTTTTGCTACCATCATAAAACTTCGTTTTAACACCATATAAGTATAAACATTTCACAAAAATGCATAAGTTACTCGTTTATAACTTATTAACTTATTTAAAACAACTTATAAGTTTTTTTGGTCATTTTACATGTATAAGCAATCCCAACCCCCCCCCCCCCCCCACACACACACACACAAAGAGAAAAACAACTTATCATCTTACTACGTTTTGGTATCACCATAAACAAAACCCAATCATTTTTTTACAAAACTCCGGTTTGACACCACAAGAGTTGATAAACGTTATGCAAAAATACATAAGTTTTTCAAATAAACAATCCCAACACCTCCTAAACTCATATGTGTATCCGACCAATGGACGGGTATAACACTAATAGTGAAAGTGAAGAAGGTTAAGAAAAAGCTCGTATGTGAATTATATTATTGAAAAATCCATTTGAAGATTTATATGTAAACTCGTACAAACAATTTTTATCGTTAGTTCACATAATAAAGTTTTTCAATATATTTTTAACAATTCATACATGAACCTTGTTTTCTAACTCAATCATGATATTTACCTTTCTTATTTAAACCAAAGTCTTTATATAGTACATGTAATATATAGATGTGATTACTTTTTTCATTTTAATATTAATCATTTTTAATCAACACAATAGAAAAATATGACAACTTGAATACATTTTGGGAACTAAACACTTGAAATAAATGAGATTTAATTAAAGCCTAAATCTTTTAAAATAAGCCTCAATTAAATCATAACAAATAAATAAATAAATAAATAACTAGAATTTGGGGAGTTACAGTGGTCTTGGATTAGATTATCCTTTGAATCAGATGCCTTGAATAGACACATTGACGTTTTTGTATTAAAATGGTTATATTACAATGTTGTGGATGACATAGAGGCTAACATACCTTCACCTAGATCAAATAGACGAACATGCATTTAATATAAGTTGATGTGAATGTCAACATTAAAGAGCACTTGTTAGGTAAAATCAACTAAAAAATTGAAAATAGTCTCATGCAAATTGCAATAATGGAATACAACTAAAAACACACTAGACAACTTTATGGGGCTTTGATCCATCGTAAAATTGAACTTGTCGGTTAAAATTGTGGTTCGATAGCTTCATATTTCTAAGAACTCGTGGTAAAGCGTTTGGTTGCCTTTTGATACTGACGGATGAGGTTAAATTTTTAATTGGTAAGCTATGGCATCAACTTCAATGCTAAAAATTCATCTGTCTTGGCCCTTTTAAACAAAATTAATTAATTATCATTTAACTCTTTTTATCTTACGAATTTTAAGTAAATTCTTCTTCATCCTCATTTCCATTTTTATTCATTAAAACTATGGATTTCCATCATCGACTGTTTGGTTTGTAGAATTAAAAGGAATTTGATAAAATTGGAATGACAAACTTTTTTGACCAAATTTATTAGTGATATTTGGTTTGCAGAATAAATTCTTTGATATTCCATTGAATTCCACAATTTAAGGTATTAAGAATTTTTGACTTAAAGTGAACATACAAAATTTATACTAATCAAACGCATGATTATATTAAATGAAATTTCATTCCAATTCCTTCAAAGTCAAGTTTCTTTAATAACTTCTTATTCTATCAAATTCCATTATATTGACTCAAACACCCCATATGATTTAACAACCCCCCCCCCCCCCCCCCCCCCCCCCAAATCTTTCTTAAAGGATTTATTTATCTTTAAATATTACACTTAAGAAGAAAAAGGTGTCGCAAAAGCTAGGAATGTACTCTTTGGACGATTTGTAATACCAACGGTTCATCCATGTTTACCCCCTCTTTATCCTTCAACTCCCAATCAAACTTCCATAACAAATTTGCCAACAAACTCTCAACCACCGCCATTGCAAAACCCTTCCCGGGACACCCCCGTCGTCCGCCGCCAAACGGGAAAATAAGCTTGAAATCGTCCAAGGAAGCTTCCATAAACCTCTCCGGAAGAAACTCATCGGGCCGGTCCCAAACTTCCGGATCCCTCCCTATTGCCCAGATATTGATGTAAACTGTTGTTCCTTTCGAAACATTGTACCCCATTATATTCACATCTTCGGTTGCAAATCGAGGAACTGGCACCGGAATCGGAGGGTGGAGGCGGGAGGTCTCCGTGATTATAGCTTTCATGTACTCCATCTTCTCCAAATCCTCATCTGTTATGTGTTGTTTACCGTCAACGATTTTTCTCACCTCCGCTTGTGCTTTCTTTAGGATTTGAGGATGTGTGAGAAGCTCCGCCATAATCCATTGTAACGTTGATGCCATTGTCTCTGTGCCGGCAAAATACGCATCCTGTGTACAAACGTATGTCTAAATATATATATATATATATATATATATTCTAATAGGCTGGTTCATAAGAGTTACTCGTTATATAGCCAAGAAGTTGTTCTTATGGGACCTAAGTTTTTTGGACCAAATAAGGAAATGTCAAATTTAAAATATAAAAGTGTGACAATAAGTTTATAGGATGTTTTTGGATGTTGTAACAAGTGTTTAGAACACTATTCAAATGAATTGTCCTATGAAAACACTGTTTTGTTAAATTATTTGATAGTTCTATAAATCCAAATCCTATGAAATAGTCTATTACCACAATTAAACATATGTATATATTTGACATCCTATAATCTCTATCTTATTACAGAGTTGAGTTTCGGTGAGAAGTTGAGTTAACATGAGAAGTGTAAGAAGTGGTTATCAACTTTCGATGCACACTAAGATGAATGGGTTGAGATAAGATGCACCGATCATTCCCCGTATCAAACGCAATTCGTGGGTGGCCTTGAGATTAGAAATGATCAAGCGTTCAAATCCACTACTCATTGCTTCTCATGTTAAATCAACTTCTCGTATGATCCTTCGCCTTTTATTATATTGGCACACATGTCGTTTTATAAAACATCATATTTTTCTTAAATTTGGGGATATTCCAAAAAATGATTAACAAGACAGTGAAATGAATCAAATGATTTTTATTAAATCCACCGATGAAAAAATTAAAAATAAAGTGGTAGATGAGATAAAACATATTTTATTACATATAAATAATATTTTAATAATATTAGTTAAAAGATATCTCATTAAAATAGGAAATCTATTGAAGATAAATATAATTTTAAGAAGATAAATATAATTTTCAGATTTTCAGATTTTGAATGTTTATTTTAAAGCAAATTTTAAAGAATCTATCATTTCATTTTGCATATCTGAATTCCAATTCCATGGGACATTTCTGTCAACCAAACAGATTATGGAATTGGATTCCATTTCCTGCCAACCAAACAGATTATGGAATTGGATTCCAATTCTTTCAAAATGATTCCAGCAAACCAAACGCCACCTTAGATACGGAAGATAGAAAAGGAATTAATGTGTACCATGATTAAGGCTTTCACGACACCTCTATCTAAAGAATTTCCATCAACTTCATCTTTTTGAATCCTAATCAATGCATCAATGAATGGTTCTACATCACCATCGCCGCCACCACCACCACCACCATCGGTTTTCCGACGACCCGCAACCCTCTCTTCGACCGTCGCTTCCATCAACTCGTCAAGCTCTTTCACAAAACCCTTTAGTCTACTATTCGCGCCACTAATCCAGTCGATCCACCCAAGCGCGGGTGTCGAATCCGCATAATAGAAATGGTTCAACACTTCAAAGAGCTTAGTTGTAATCTTCTTTAACTTCCTACTATTCTCCACATCGTACCTCATCCCAAACGTCGACATACACGAAACCCTATTGGAATGTTCATGCAACAAATCACCCACATTCATCGTGCTTTTACGCTCTGAAATCTCAGTAATCTTACGTAAAGTGATTGCTATTTCTTCGTCCCTAAATGCCCTATTCTTTTGCACCTTTTTGGTACTTAGAAAGTTGAGGACCATGAGTTTCTTGGCGTGCCGAAAGTATTCGCCGTAAGGGGCGGCCGATATTTCTTTTAGGTCGTTGAAAAGGATGTTGTAGATTTTCATGGGTGGTCTCGAGGCGAAAATGAGGTCGTGGGTTTGGGTGATCTCTTGGGCGGCGGCCGCGGACGAGACGACTAAGGATGGGACGGAGCCGAGGTGGAGGAGCATGAGGTGCCGGCCACCGTAGCGGCGGGATAAGGAGGAGAAGGAGCGGTGGATTAGTGGGCCCAGCTGGTGGATGTTGCCGATGATGGGTAGTTTTGGTGGTGATGGTGGTGGGTTTTTGATTGTGGTGGTGATGGAGGTGTAGAGCTTCAAGAGGAAGGAGAAGGGTGCAAAAAAAGGGGAGGATGTAGATCATCAAATATGATGTTACCATTTTGTTATTTATCTTATGGTATCTATTTGTTGTTATGTGTTAATGTATGTTGTTCATGGACCATGGTGATATTTATATATAGTTAACGTTGTTCTTAACTACAGTCTTGTATTGACCATTTTCAAATTTTGATGTAATTTCTAGAAAAGAAATAATAACATTGTTTTTGACTTTCTGAATGATATAATAAATTGTGTTACGAAATTTACATTAATTAACTTGCAATTTTTTGATCATTTTTAACTTTTGATGTAATTTCTAAAAAAGAAATAATATATTGTTTTTGACTTTCTGCATGATATAATATATTATGTTACGAAATCAACGTTAATTAACTTGCAGTTTTTTGGTAACCAATAAAAAACAGGAAGGAGGTTAAAATTGCATCCTTATTATTGCTAAGTATACTCTTATAAGCTATAGTTCTACTCACACACATCACGATCACAACTAGTTTTTTCATTTCAAATGCATAAAAAATGACCTGATTTCGACATCTATAGCCATAAGCGTTGCAAATAACATTCCCTAAAGAGGACTCAAAGAAGGAATTCTGTAAGAAAGTAAAAAACCAACCAAAAACTCCCACCAAAAAACCTCGGGAACAAAGCCAAAACACACGAGTAAATTAGAAGAAAACAAACATAACATGAAGCAAGCATGACAACGAGAGAATCACTAAAAGATTGGAAGCACAAAGACCGGAAAGGCACACAACTTACGCTATGATGGTATAAGTTAATCTTTGTTTAAAATTGGTTTAAAAAAGATTTGAATATTTGTTAATTGATTATTATACCCAAATCTTAATCCTAAAAGCAACCAAAATTATGTTATATTCAACTATTTGTTTGTCATATATATCATGTTTTTTTATGTCAAAATATTGGTTCATTTGGTTTGTAAAAATGAAATGAGGTGCAATGATTCAAATTTAGAAGGATTTGAAACCTTTTTATTTATTTAGTTTGCAAGTTTCGGTATAGATTTAAATTTCATTATTTATAAAAAATCATTAAAAATTATAAAATTAATTAAATTATCTTTTATTTTATTGATTATTAGAAAAAAAAATGTTTTAACACATTTTAAAAACATTACTAGGATTTCTTGAAATCCTAGCTATTTCTAGGATTTTAAAATTCTATGTCTGAGAGATTTTAAAGAAATTATACGATTTCAAATCCGAACAATTGCACAAACCAAACTCGTGGTTGAAATTAATTTAAAATCTAAATCCCACAAATCCATTTCATTATTGCAAACCAAAGAGACTCAATTTATTTGATTTGTAATAAGTTATAATTTATATATACTTTGGAATTCATTTAAATTTTAAAGAAACCCATGATGTAGATGGAACTACCTAGACTCACAAAATGGAAAGCAACAATGTACATGATATAAATGACTCTAATATTAGGGATTGAAATTGGGTGTCATCTACATTAATAGATGTAGGAATTAGTGTTAACATTCTCTTCTAGATTTCCACCGGCTAAAAAGAAAAACAGTTATCAAAGGAATGTTAGCCTAGTGGTAACATAGTGGTGAACCCGAGTTCGAGCCCTGGGGGACGCATTTTGGATGTACGGGGGCTTCGACCCCGGGCTGCATGCTTTAGCAGTCGGGCTTCGGGCCAAAATTGCCGAGGATTAGTGTGGGCCCAATGTGGTCTGGGATAACTCTTCAAAAAAAAAAAAAAACAGTTTACACAAAAGTCAATGTTACATCCAAATGTAATTATTTATCATTACAAGCATGGTAATTTACAACAACGATCATTAGCTTACACATAGATCATCTGTTTTAAACTAACACCTCAAATGTAATATTTAAAATTCGGTAGCTTGAATCCACGATCTGAACATTTTTGCAGCTGAAAATAAACACATTTCATCGTATGTTCACTAGCTACATTGTTTTGAATGAGTAGATTTTTTTTTGTTTGAAGAAGAATTGAGCATGAAATTTAGTCTTTTATTAATAGGTTGTTCCAATTTCTTTTATGTTTTTGTGTGGGTAATTGGAGGAATCTAAAGAAAGACATCGAGATCAAGTTCAAGTTCGAGTTTCATATGAGTTTGAGCTCGAGTATATAAAATTGTAATTGAGTTCGAGTTTACTTGTTAACTACTCGTGAGTTTTGTGTCAAATTTGAGCTTGGAAAATGGCCATCGAGTTAGACTCAGGTATATCAATAATCGAGGTCGACTTGCATCATTTACACCCCTATATGGGAGTTTATAGATCAAGGTCTTTTTCTAATGTATTATAAAGCTAAGCTTAATGTTAAATTAGATTTGTTGATTTGAAAATGTTGGCTTATTTAAGGTGTTTATTAACTTATTCCGATGTGGTACTGATAATATTGAAATTTTAGCGTTTCAATGGAAAAAGAAAGTGCTTATTCCACTTTGGATGTTGCCGATGATGGGTAGTTTTGGTGGTGATGGTGCTGGGTTTTTGGTTGTGTTGGTGGTGGAGGTGTAGAGCTTCAAGAGAAGGAGAAGGGTTAAAAAGAAGGGGAGGATGTAAATCATCAAATATGATGTTACCATTTTGTTATTTATGTTATGGTATCTATTGTTGTTATGTGTTATGTATGTTGTTCATGGACCATGGTGTATATATATATAGTTAAGGTTGTTCTTAACTATAGTCTTGTATTGACCATTTTTAAATTTTGATGTAATTTCTAGAAAAGAAATAGTAATATTGTTTTTGACTTTCAGAATGATATAATAAATTGTGTTACGAAATCAATATTAATTAACTTGCAGTTTTTGACCATTTTTAACTTTTGATGTAATTTCTAAAAAAGAAATAATATATTGTTTTTGACTTTCTGTATGATATAATATATTATGTTACGAAATCAACATTAATTAACTTGCAGTTTTGTGGTAACCAATAAATAATAGGTAGGAGGTTAAAATTGTACCCCTATTATTGTTAAATATACTCCCCTATAAGCTATAGTTCTACCAACACACATCACGATCACAACTAGTTTTTCACATTTTAAATGCATAAAATGACCTGATTTTGACATCTATAGCCATAGGGGTTGCAAATAACTTCTCCCAAAGAGGACTGAAAGAAGGAATTCTGTAAGAGAAAAGAAAACCAACCAAAAACTCTCACCAAAGAAACCTCAGGAACAAAGCTAAAAGCACGAGTAAATTAGAAGAAAACAAACATAACATGAAGCAATCATGACAACGAGAGAATCACTAAAAGACTGGAAGCACAAAGACCGGAAAGGCACAACTTACACTTTGATGGTATAAGTTAACCTTTTTAAAATTGGTTTAAAAGAGATTTGAATATTTGTTAATTGATTATTATACCAAAATCATAATCCTAAAAGCAACCAAAATTATGTTATATTCAACTATTTGTTTGTCATATATATCATGTTTTTTTATGTCAAAATATTGGTTCATTTGGTTTGTAAAAATGAAATGAGGTGCAATGATTCAAATTTAGAAGGATTTGAAACCTTTTTATTTATTTAGTTTGCAAGTTTCGGTATAGATTTAAATTTCATTATTTATAAAAAATCATTAAAAATTATAAAATTAATTAAATTATCTTTTATTTTATTGATTATTAGAAAAAAAAATGTTTTAACACATTTTAAAAACATTACTAGGATTTCTTGAAATCCTAGCTATTTCTAGGATTTTAAAATTCTATGTCTGAGAGATTTTAAAGAAATTATACGATTTCAAATCCGAACAATTGCACAAACCAAACTCGTGGTTGAAATTAATTTAAAATCTAAATCCCACAAATCCATTTCATTATTGCAAACCAAAGAGACTCAATTTATTTGATTTGTAATAAGTTATAATTTATATATACTTTGGAATTCATTTAAATTTTAAAGAAACCCATGATGTAGATGGAACTACCTAGACTCACAAAATGGAAAGCAACAATGTACATGATTATAAATGACTCTAATATTAGGGATTGAAATTGGGTGTCATCTACATTAATAGATGTAGGAATTAGTGTTAACATTCTCTTCTAGATTTCCACCGGCTAAAAAGAAAAACAGTTATCAAAGGAATGTTAGCCTAGTGGTAACATAGTGGTGAACCCGAGTTCGAGCCCTGGGGGACGCATTTTGGATGTACGGGGGCTTCGACCCCGGGCTGCATGCTTTAGCAGTCGGGCTTCGGGCCAAAATTGCCGAGGATTAGTGTGGGCCCAATGTGGTCTGGGATAACTCTTCAAAAAAAAAAAAAACAGTTTACACAAAAGTCAATGTTACATCCAAATGTAATTATTTATCATTACAAGCATGGTAATTTACAACAACGATCATTAGCTTACACATAGATCATCTGTTTTAAACTAACACCTCAAATGTAATATTTAAAATTCGGTAGCTTGAATCCACGATCTGAACATTTTTGCAGCTGAAAATAAACACATTTCATCGTATGTTCACTAGCTACATTGTTTTGAATGAGTAGATTTTTTTTTGTTTGAAGAAGAATTGAGCATGAAATTTAGTCTTTTATTAATAGGTTGTTCCAATTTCTTTTATGTTTTTGTGTGGGTAATTGGAGGAATCTAAAGAAAGACATCGAGATCAAGTTCAAGTTCGAGTTTCATATGAGTTTGAGCTCGAGTATATAAAATTGTAATTGAGTTCGAGTTTACTTGTTAACTACTCGTGAGTTTTGTGTCAAATTTGAGCTTGGAAAATGGCCATCGAGTTAGACTCAGGTATATCAATAATCGAGGTCGACTTGCATCATTTACACCCCTATATGGGAGTTTATAGATCAAGGTCTTTTTCTAATGTATTATAAAGCTAAGCTTAATGTTAAATTAGATTTGTTGATTTGAAAATGTTGGCTTATTTAAGGTGTTTATTAACTTATTCCGATGTGGTACTGATAATATTGAAATTTTAGCGTTTCAATGGAAAAAGAAAGTGCTTATTCCACTTTGGCATCGGTAATAAGACATTTCTGATACGGGGTATTTGGGATTGCTTATTTAAAATGCTTATCACCTTATTCCGATGTGCTAGTAATGAAAAGTTTTTAGTGTTTGGATGGAAAGAAAAAAGAAATGCTTATAGCTTTTTGGCATAGGTTATAAGTTATTTTCTTCTAACTTGTTAACTTATTTCGTTGTGGTATTGCCATAAGTTACTCCCTTGTCGTTTATTTGCTTATATGTCCAACACCAAAAAGCAACTTGTCGGCTTATTACGTTTTGCTACCATCATAAGTTAATCCAAATACTTTTATAAAACTTCGTTTTAACACCATATAAGTTGATAAACTTTTTTGCAAAAAAACATAAGTTACTTTTTCTAACTTATTAACTTATTTAAAACAACTTATAAGTTTTTTGGTCGTTTTACATGTATAACCAATCCCAAACACCTCCCTTATTGTTTATTTGCTTATATGTCAAACACTAAAAAATAACTTATCAACTTATTACGTTTTGCTACCATCATAAAACTTCGTTTTAACACCATATAAGTTTAAACATTTAGACAAAAATGCATAAGTTACTCGTTTCTAACTTATTAACTTATTTAAAACAACTTATAAGTTTTTTTGGTCATTTTACATGTATAAGCAATCCCAACCCCCCCCACACACACACACACACAAAGAGAAAAAACAACTTATCATCTTACTACGTTTTGGTATCACCATAAACAAAACCCAATCATTTTTTTTACAAAACTCCGGTTTGACACCAAAAGAGTTGATAAACGTTATGCAAAAATACATAAGTTTTTCAAATAAACAATCCCAACACCTCCTAAACTCATATGTGTATCCGACCAATGGACGGGTATAACACTAATAGTGAAAGTGAAGAAGGTTAAGAAAAAGCTCGTATGTGAATTATATTATTGAAAAATCCATTTGAAGATTTATATGTAAACTCGTACGAACAATTTTTATCGTTAGTTCACATAATAAAGTTTTTCAATATATTTTAACAATTCATACATGAACCTTGTTTTCTAACTCACTCATGATATTTACCTTTCTTATTTAAACCAAAGTCTTTATATAGTACATGTAATATATAGATGTGATTACTTTTTTCATTTTAATATTAATCATTTTTAATCAACACAATAGAAAAATATGACAACTTGAATACATTTTGGGAACTAAACACTTGAAATAAATGAGATTTAATTAAAGCCTAAATCTTTTAAAATAAGCCTCAATTAAATCATAACAAATAAATAAATAAATAAATAACTAGAATTTGGGGAGTTACAGTGGCCTTGGATTAGATTATCCTTTGAATCAGATGCCTTGAATAGACACATTGACGTTTTTGTATTAAAATGGTTATATTGCAATGTTGTGGATGACATAGAGGCTAACATACCTTCACCTAGATCAAATAGACGAACATGCATTTAATATAAGTTGATGTGAATGTCAACATTAAAGAGCACTTGTTAGGTAAAATCAACTAAAAGAATTGAAAATAGTCTCATGCAAATTGCAATAATGGAATACAACTAAAAACACACTAGACAACTTTATGGGGCTTTGATCCATCGTAAAATTGAACTTGTCGGTTAAAATTGTGGTTCGATAGCTTCATATTTCTAAGAACTCGTGGTAAAGCGTTTGGTTGCCTTTTGATACTGACGGATGAGGTTAAATTTTTAATTGGTAAGCTATGGCATCAACTTCAATGCTAAAAATTCATCTGTCTTGGCCCTTTTAAACAAAATTAATTAATTATCAATTAACTCTTTTTATCTTACGAATTTTAAGTAAATTCTTCTTCATCCTCATTTCCATTTTTATTCATTAAAACTATGGATTTCCATCATCGACTGTTTGGTTTGTAGAATTAAAAGGAATTTGATAGAATTGGAATGACAAACTTTTTTGACCAAATTTATTAGTGATATTTGGTTTGCAGAATAAATTCTTTGATATTCCATTGAATTCCACAATTTAAGGTATTAAGAATTTCTTGACTTAAAGTGAACATACAAAATTTATACTAATCAAACGCATGATTATATTAAATGAAATTTCATTCCAATTCCTTCAAAGTCAAGTTTCTTTAATAACTTCTTATTCTATCAAATTCCATTATATTGACTCAAACACCCCATATGATTTAACAACCCCCCCTCCCCCCCCCCCCCCCCCCCCCCCCCCCCCAAATCTTTCTTAAAGGATTTATTTATCTTTAAATATTACACTTAAGAAGAAAAAGGTGTCGCAAAAGCTAGGAATGTACTCTTTGGACGATTTGTAATACCAACGGTTTCATCCATGTTTACCCCCTCTTTATCCTTCAACTCCCAATCAAACTTCCATAACAAATTTGCCAACAAACTCTCAACCACCGCCATCGCAAAACCCTTCCCGGGACACCCCCGTCGTCCGCCGCCAAACGGGAAAATAAGCTTGAAATCGTCCAAGGAAGCTTCCATAAACCTCTCCGGAAGAAACTCATCGGGCCGGTCCCAAACTTCCGGATCCCTCCCTATTGCCCAGATATTGATGTAAACTGTTGTTCCTTTCGAAACATTGTACCCCATTATATTCACATCTTCGGTTGCAAATCGAGGAACTGGCACCGGAATCGGAGGGTGGAGGCGGGAGGTCTCCGTGATTATAGCTTTCATGTACTCCATCTTCTCCAAATCCTCATCTGTTATGTGTTGTTTACCGTCAACGATTTTTCTCACCTCCGCTTGTGCTTTCTTTAGGATTTGAGGATGTGTGAGAAGCTCCGCCATAATCCATTGTAACGTTGATGCCATTGTCTCTGTGCCGGCAAAATACGCATCCTGTGTACAAACGTATGTCTAAATATATATATATATATATATATATTCTAATAGGCTGGTTCATAAGAGTTACTCGTTATATAGCCAAGAAGTTGTTCTTATGGGACCTAAGTTTTTTGGACCAAATAAGGAAATGTCAAATTTAAAATATAAAAGTGTGACAATAAGTTTATAGGATGTTTTTGGATGTTGTAACAAGTGTTTAGAACACTATTCAAATGAATTGTCCTATGAAAACACTGTTTTGTTAAATTATTTGATAGTTCTATAAATCCAAATCCTATGAAATAGTCTATTACCACAATTAAACATATGTATATATTTGACATCCTATAATCTCTATCTTATTACAGAGTTGAGTTTCGGTGAGAAGTTGAGTTAACATGAGAAGTGTAAGAAGTGGTTATCAACTTTCGATGCACACTAAGATGAATGGGTTGAGATAAGATGCACCGATCATTCCCCGTATCAAACGCAATTCGTGGGTGGCCTTGAGATTAGAAATGATCAAGCGTTCAAATCCACTACTCATTGCTTCTCATGTTAAATCAACTTCTCGTATGATCCTTCGCCTTTTATTATATTGGCACACATGTCGTTTTATAAAACATCATATTTTTCTTAAATTTGGGGATATTCCAAAAAATGATTAACAAGACAGTGAAATGAATCAAATGATTTTTATTAAATCCACCGATGAAAAAATTAAAAATAAAGTGGTAGATGAGATAAAACATATTTTATTACATATAAATAATATTTTAATAATATTAGTTAAAAGATATCTCATTAAAATAGGAAATCTATTGAAGATAAATATAATTTTAAGAAGATAAATATAATTTTCAGATTTTCAGATTTTGAATGTTTATTTTAAAGCAAATTTTAAAGAATCTATCATTTCATTTTGCATATCTGAATTCCAATTCCATGGGACATTTCTGTCAACCAAACAGATTATGGAATTGGATTCCATTTCCTGCCAACCAAACAGATTATGGAATTGGATTCCAATTCTTTCAAAATGATTCCAGCAAACCAAACGCCACCTTAGATACAGAAGATAGAAAAGGAATTAATGTGTACCATGATTAAGGCTTTCACGACACCTCTATCTAAAGAATTTCCATCAACTTCATCTTTTTGAATCCTAATCAATGCATCAATGAATGGTTCTACATCACCATCGCCGCCACCACCACCACCACCATCGGTTTTCCGACGACCCGCAACCCTCTCTTCGACCGTCGCTTCCATCAACTCGTCAAGCTCTTTCACAAAACCCTTTAGTCTACTATTCGCGCCACTAATCCAGTCGATCCACCCAAGCGCGGGTGTCGAATCCGCATAATAGAAATGGTTCAACACTTCAAAGAGCTTAGTTGTAATCTTCTTTAACTTCCTACTATTCTCCACATCGTACCTCATCCCAAACGTCGACATACACGAAACCCTATTGGAATGTTCATGCAACAAATCACCCACATTCATCGTGCTTTTACGCTCTGAAATCTCAGTAATCTTACGTAAAGTGATTGCTATTTCTTCGTCCCTAAATGCCCTATTCTTTTGCACCTTTTTGGTACTTAGAAAGTTGAGGACCATGAGTTTCTTGGCGTGCCGAAAGTATTCGCCGTAAGGGGCGGCCGATATTTCTTTTAGGTCGTTGAAAAGGATGTTGTAGATTTTCATGGGTGGTCTCGAGGCGAAAATGAGGTCGTGGGTTTGGGTGATCTCTTGGGCGGCGGCCGCGGACGAGACGACTAAGGATGGGACGGAGCCGAGGTGGAGGAGCATGAGGTGCCGGCCACCGTAGCGGCGGGATAAGGAGGAGAAGGAGCGGTGGATTAGTGGGCCCAGCTGGTGGATGTTGCCGATGATGGGTAGTTTTGGTGGTGATGGTGGTGGGTTTTTGATTGTGGTGGTGATGGAGGTGTAGAGCTTCAAGAGGAGGAGAAGGGTGCAAAAAAAGGGGAGGATGTAGATCATCAAATATGATGTTACCATTTTGTTATTTATCTTATGGTATCTATTTGTTGTTATGTGTTAATGTATGTTGTTCATGGACCATGGTGTATATTTATATATAGTTAACGTTGTTCTTAACTACAGTCTTGTATTGACCATTTTCAAATTTTGATGTAATTTCTAGAAAAGAAATAATAACATTGTTTTTGACTTTCTGAATGATATAATAAATTGTGTTACGAAATTTACATTAATTAACTTGCAATTTTTTGATCATTTTTAACTTTTGATGTAATTTCTAAAAAAGAAATATATATTGTTTTTGACTTTCTGCATGATATAATATATTATGTTACGAAATCAACGTTAATTAACTTGCAGTTTTTTGGTAACCAATAAAAAACAGGAAGGAGGTTAAAATTGCATCCTTATTATTGCTAAGTATACTCTTATAAGCTATAGTTCTACTCACACACATCACGATCACAACTAGTTTTTTCATTTCAAATGCATAAAAAATGACCTGATTTCGACATCTATAGCCATAAGCGTTGCAAATAACATTCCCTAAAGAGGACTCAAAGAAGGAATTCTGTAAGAAAGTAAAAAACCAACCAAAAACTCCCACCAAAAAACCTCGGGAACAAAGCCAAAACACACGAGTAAATTAGAAGAAAACAAACATAACATGAAGCAAGCATGACAACGAGAGAATCACTAAAAGATTGGAAGCACAAAGACCGGAAAGGCACACAACTTACGCTATGATGGTATAAGTTAATCTTTGTTTAAAATTGGTTTAAAAAAGATTTGAATCGTTGTTAATTGATTATTATACCCAAATCTTAATCCTAAAAGCAACCAAAATTATGAAATATTCAACTATTTGTTTGTCATATATATCATATTTTTTATGTCAAACTATTGGTTCGTTTGGTTTGTAAGAATGAAATGAATTGGATTAAATTTCATGCAATGATTCAGATTTGGAAGGATTTGAAATCTGTTTTTATGTGTTTAATTTGAATTTCATTATATAAAAAATCATTAAAAATTAATTAAATTATCTTTTATTTAATTGCTTATTGGGTTAAGTTCCGGTGAGACCAAGCCTTTTTGGTGGGACCGGTGAGACCGACAAATTTTACTTGAAACTTCACATCAAAACATTTGTGAAGGTAGAAAAAATTGAACATTCATCGTTAAAACATATTAAACAACACTATCGAAATTTTTTTTCCAAAAAAAGGTTAAAAATGAAACCTTCACAGCCGTTTTTTTTGTGAAGGTTCGCATTATATGTATGTAACCTTCACAGAACTTGAGCTGTGAAGGTTTCGTTTTTTAGCTTGTTTTCGATATTTTTTTGCATCGAAAGTGATTTTTAGGTCTGCGTATTCGTGTTTTATGCACATTCACGGTATTTTTTTGTGAAGTTTCATACGTTAGGTATTGGTCTCACGCGGTCTCACGGTAACAGCTTGGTCTCACCTGATCCTAAGTCTGCTTATTAGAAGAAGAAAAAAAATGTTTTTAACATATTTTAAAACATTATTATATAAAAATTCTTAGAAATTTCTTGATATCCTAGCTATCTTTAGGATTTTAAAATTCTATGTTTGAGAGATTTCAAAGAATTTATAGGATTTCAAATCTAGACAATTCCACAAACCAAACTCGAGGTTGAAATTAATTTGAAATCCAAATCCCACAAATCCATTTCATTGCAAACCAAAGAGACTCAATTTATTTGATTTGTAATAAGTTATAATTTATATACATTGGAATTCATTTAAATTTTAAAGAAACCTATGATGTAGGTGGAACCAGCTTGACTCACAAAATGAGAAAGGCAACAACGTACGTGATATAAATGACTAATATAGGGCTTGAAATTGGGTGTCATCTACATTAATAGATGTAGGAATTAGTGTTCACATCCTCTTCTTGATTTCCACCTACCATATATTTTATTTATTTTGATTCTATAGTTTGTATACGTACAACCAATGTTTTAAAAACCAGTTGAACCGGTCCGGTTAAGCCGGGAACCGGTAAAAGGACCGGATCAATTGTGACCGGTTCTATGGCGTTTTAAGAACCGGATTAAACCGGCCGGTTTAGTGGTCGAACCGGTATAAAACCGGTTGACATATAGATATCAATTTGTTAGTTACATATATATATATATAGGGGTGGGTTCAAATGTGAACCACATTTTGGTTGTGAACATGAGGACAAATCTAGACCCTTAATCAAATTTTCGTTCTTTTAATCTATGACTATAAGAGGTGGTGGCAATTTTGAAATTAAGTTGAAAACTCTGACCATGGCTCAAAGAAAGTTAAGTGTGTAGGGGTAAAATAGGAAAGTAACAATCAGTCAAATCATCAGACAGCCTCATCATCATCAAACCTACAAAACTCCATTCTCTCTCTAAAATCCATCTGATAAACAAAGCTCTCTCTAAAACCTCCATTAACAAGCATTTGAAGAAATCAAAAGTGAGAAATATGTATGAATCACCGTCTTCTACCTTTGTTGTCGCCAACACCACCGTCTACCTCCACCATCATCGTCGTTCATCATTCCGATCTGGCCGTCGTCGGAATCCTCCACAACACCGGTGAGATTCTTGCACCACCTTGTGGCTCCACCACCGTCCAATCACCGTTGTGGCTCCACCATCGATCGTTCATAACCACCAGATTTGATAATTTTTATTTCTAACTAAAACCCCCAATTTCTAGGGTTCTTGAGATTTTTCCCAAATTTAGGTTAGTTTGATTTAATTTTGGAGATTGTTGTTTCACAAAAGTTGTTTGTAATCTTGATTTGAGTAACATATATGAATTTTAACAATATTTATGAAGATTTTAGGAAATCATTCCTGAAAAATTAGATTTTATGGAGTTGTGTTCTTGAAGGCTCATCATGTGTCCTTAAGTGTTTGTCATTTTTATTCTTGAAGACTCATCATGTGTTCTTGAGTATTCATCATTAATATTCTCTATATATAAGTAGGCATGTTATTCAGAGTGAAAAAAAGCCATGTAGACTTGATATTTAGAAAAGATTTGTTGTTCACTCTGAATAACAAGTAGACTTGTTATTGACTTGATTTCATAGTTTATCACACTGAATATAAAGCCTAATATTCAGAGTGAATAAAACAGTGAAATAAAATCATAATTGAAAAATGAAATCATAATGGAAAAGGTTTATTTTATTTCAGTGTTTTATTCACTCTGAATATAAAGCCTAATATTCAGAATGAATAAAACTGTGAAATGAAATCATAATGGAAAAAGTTGATTTTATTTCACTTTTTATTCACGCTGAATATAAATCCTAGTATTCAGAATTACTAGAACTATGAAATAAAAATAAGTATGTTTGAAATTATTGTTATTCACTTTGAATATAAAGCTTTATATTCAGATTGAATAAAACGGTGAAATAAAAGATGAATACAAAGGCTGATTGAAACTGCTTGTTATTCACTCTGAATAAAGGTTGTATTCAAATATTCTGACTGAATAAAAGGTTGTTGTTTGAATATTTACTAATTCTTTTGATTTAAAAAATATAGGGAATAAAAGAAAAGCTAAAGAAGAAGGGGAAACAAGGTATAAAGAAGAAGAGAAAAGAAAAGAAAGAACCATAGAGTTGGTAAAGGAAATAAATGAAAATGCGGAAAAGATTAAAGAGGAGCGGCTACACAACATCATTTAGAAACATAAGTTGGAGAAGGTGAATAACGAACATTTGGGGTTGTTTGGTTTTAAACAAATATTGTGGTTTAAATTTAGGTTTTTGTGCTGCTTTAATTAGTCTGGATGTTGTTGATATAATCTTGGTGAAGTAGGATTGAACACTTTTGTTTTATTGTTTCTAAATGATGGATTTTATTTAGTTTCATGTATATGTAAGTTTATTACATGATGTACGTTTTTGAAAGACATTAAACATGTCATTTCACTGGCATTTTGTAGATTCATTATTTTTTTCCTTGATTAGTTAATGTATATTGAGGTTTATTTTTATTTATTGATATGAAGATTAATTTCGGCACATAACATAGTTGTAGATACATATAATTGCAATAATGGGACTTGATTTTTCAGTCTAAATAATCACGTATTATTCAGTCTAAATAATCATGTATTATTCAATCTGAATAATACATTATATGAATTGTTCGCTCTAAATAAAACACAATATTGAGAGTGACTAACAAGTCAATCCATTCAACATTTCTATTCAACTCATATACACAGTTTTATTCAGTCTGAATATAAAGCTTTATTCAGAGTAAATAACAAGTCATTCCAATCAACATTTCTCTATTCAACTCACATACACAGTTTTATTCAGTCTGAATTTATTCAGAGTGAATAACAAGTTATTTCAATCAACATTTGTATTAAGCTTAGATACACAATTTTATTCAGTCTAAATATACAGTTTTATTCAATCTAAATATAAAGATTTATTTAAAGTGAATAAAATGTCATTTAATCAACATTTCCATTAAGCTTACATACACAATTATATTCGGTCTGAATATAAAAGATTTATTCAGAGTGAATACCAAGTAATTCAATCAACATTTTTATTAATCTTACATACACAGTTTCATTTAATATGAATATACAGGTTTATTCAGAGTGAATAACAAGTTCCAATCAACATTTTTATTAACCTAACATACATAGCTTTATTCAGTCTAAATATAAACCTTTTTGAATAACAAGTAACTCCAAGCAACCTTTCTATCTTAATAATTTCATCTTCATCTTCATCTTCAAGAACAAATCTTCATCTTCAACAAAATTCATCTTCAAAAATCCTAAAATCAATTAATCTTCATCTTGAAGACCAAACAGTGCCACAATTCCATTTCTCCATGTTTTCTGATTTAAACACAACAAAAACAATTAAAATGTAACTAAAATAGATCAAACATAGATATATTAAATTTTTGTTCAAGAACATATGATGAACACTCAAGAACACAAACCATAAAATTTCAATTTTCAAACATTGATTTTCCAAAATCATCACGAAAATTGTTAAACTTCGAATATGTTACTCTAATTATGATTACAAACAACTTTTGTAAAGCAACAATCGCAAAAAACGAATCAAAGTAACCTAATCTGATGAGAAATCTCAATAACACACCAAAAAATTCTTAATTTTGAAACAATGATTTTCCAAAATCGTCACGAAAATTGTTAAACTTCGAATATGTTGCTCTCATAATGATTACAAACAACTTTTGTAAAGCAACAACCAACAAAAACGAATCAAACTAACCTAATTTGATGAAAAATCTCAAGAACACCATTTTCAATTACAAAATTCAAAACTCAAATTTTGTACAGAATTCGATGAAGCTTTGCACGATTGGAAGATCATCCATTCGATTTTCGTGTGTTTTTATCAGTAAAAATTACTTAAAAACTATGCTCATCTATGGAATTTTTTAGAGAGAGATAGAGATTTCTTCAACAATAGGGTTTTTAGTAAGAGAAAGCATCTAATGAATTGAGAATAAAAGAGAAAGTCGCTTCCTAAATTAAAACTTACCCAAAATACCCCTTGAGCCATCAGTTTGCATCAGCTCAAATATGGCTTAGTGGGTTCAAATGTGAACCACTTTTTGGTTGTGAACGTGAGGACAGCCGAGAGCGCGACATGTGGCGGATGACTAGGTGCCACGTCACGTCCACGGCGGGTGACTAGGCGCGATTCATGGGAGGACATTGAATTAAAGGGGGGACCACACTCAAAGCCGCCACGTGTCGCGCTCTCGGCTGTCCTCACGTTCACAACCTTCTATTAAGCTTACATTTACAGGTATACCCAATTTGAATATAAAGCTTTATTCAGAGTGAATAACAAGTAATTTCAATCAACATTTTTATTAAGCTTACCTATACACTTTTATTCAGTTTGATAATAAAGATTTAATTAGTGTAAATAGCAATTAATTACAACCAACATTTTTATTAAGCTTACGTATAAAGTTTTATTCGGTCTGAATTCTAAAGTTTTATTCAGAGTGAATAACAACTAATTCCAATCAACATTTGTGTTAAGCTTACGTATACAGTTTTATTCAATCTGAATATAAAGTTTTATTCAGAGTGAATAACAAGTAATTCCAATCAATATTTCTATTAAGCTTATGTATACAATTTTATTCATTCTGAATATAAAACGTTATTCATAATGAATAACAAGTAGTTTCAAGCAACATTTCTATTTTAATTTCATATTCATATTCATCTTCAACAAATCTTCATCTTCAACAAAATTCATCTTCAAGAACACATCTTCATCTTCAACAAAAATCTTCAAGAATACTAAAATCAATTCATCTTCATCTTCATCTTCAAGTGTCAAACAATGCCAAAAATCCATTTCTCCATGTTTTCTGATTCAAACACAAGAAGAACAATTAAATGCAACTAAAATAGACCAAACACAGATTTATTAACTTTATGTTCAAGAACATATAATGAACACTCAAGAACACAAACCAAAAATTTTCAATTTTCAAACAATGATTTTTTAAAATCATCACGAAAAATGTTAAAATTTGGATTTGTTGCTCTAATTATGGTTACAAAAAACTTTTGTAAAACAACAATCTCAAAAAACAAATCAAACTAACTAGATCTGATGAAAAATCTCAAGAACACAAACCATAAAATTTCAAAAAACGATTTTTCAAAATCATCATGAAAATTGTTAAAATCCGAATATGTTGCTCTAATAATGATTAGAAACAACTTTTGTAAAACAACAATCACCAAAAACAAATCAAACTAACCTAATTTGACAAAAAATCTCAAGAACACTATTTTCAAAATTTAAAATTCAAAACACAGATTTGTAATAGAATTCGATGTAGATGGAAGATTGATTCAAAATCTATAATCGAAATCGATTATGGAAGAACAAATCATGAATCTGTTAGTAATTAAAATCAAAAAGTCAAAGAATTTGGATACATACCAGATAAACACGAAAGGAAATAAAAAAATGACTTGTGAATTTTGTTACTTATGGAAAATTAAACCTGACAAAAATACCCCCCAAGCCACATCAGGAAATTGGCTCAAATATGGCTAAGATCAAGGGATGAGATTTGTCCTCATGTTCACAACCAAAAATTGAGTTCACATTTGAACTTTCCTCTATATATATATATATATATATATATATATATATGAATGTAGATAAATGGAAAATACATAAAAATGTTTGAAACCGGTTAAACTAATGGTTGAACCGGTCGAACCGTGAACCGATCATCACACCAGTTCAACTAAAAACTCTGTTTTTAAAACATTGCATACAACGGCTATTTTTGTTTATATTTTTATTTCAATAACATCAAATGTTTTATTAATCGTTGAATACTTTTTTTAGTATTAACACAACATATTGGGAAAATTTCATCTGTCCTTAAAAACTTGGGATATTACGCATATATCCTTGTAAACTTCAATATTACGTCTATGTCTTTCTAAACTTCAATAACTCTCACATATATCCTTCTCCTTTATTTAATTATTTTTTAAACATTTTAAAATAAAAACAAATATCCTTAAATTCAATTTAATTTGTAAATTAGCTAACTACCTTTTTATTTTCTTTCCAAATAACAAAATTGAATTATCAGATCCTCTCTAAATCGAACGTCGACTTCCAGAGGCCAAAATCGATTTCCAAAATCAATATCCCCTAAATTTGTTGTTCGATTTCCAGATTGATTTCCAAAATCGATTTCCAAATTCTGATTCCCCAAAATCGATTTCCAGATTATAAATTTGTAATCAATTTCCAAATTCTAATATGGAACGATTTCGAACGATTTTCAGATTTTCAAAATCGATTTCCAGATTCTAAATATTAAACGATTTGTAACGATTCAAATATGTAATATGGAACGATTCAAATATGGAACGACTTGTAATCTGATTTCTATGGATTGAATGGATTTGTAATCAGAAGTATCTATCCCACTAAAATACAACCACCATTCAAAGGGAAAAACAAAGGAATAGATTACCATAAAAGGGAAACAAGATTTGTAGCTGCTTACATTCAAAGGGAAAAACAAAGGGTATTTGCAGTTGCCATTAAATGCTTTACAAAGATGGGGACTTTTTGCATGCTTGAAAACAAACTTTGCGGTATGCATACAAACAAAATGGGAATCAAACTTGCCTTTTGGTAAGATAGCAAAAAGGCATTTCTAATAGTAGCTTCGAAAGGCTTAACGCATAACAGTGGTAGCTTCAAAAAAAATTATTAATATATTAATATTCTATTTCACCTGAATTGACTTCTTCAATTCGCTTTCACAAGTTCAGATTACTTCACTATATTGCCATTGGAAACTGAATTCACCTAAAAGTTACTTGTTCACATCAACAGTTCCAATAAATCCAATGTTCACATCAACAGTGAAATCGAATTGGAGAAATTCAATATTCTCTTGAAATCGAATTGGAGAAATCGAATATTACCTTATAATCGAATTGGAGAAATTGAATTGGAAGGTGTCGACGTGAATACGAAGGGTTCTCTGGAAGTCTCGAAGTTGACGTCTTTGAGGTTGAATATGATAAATCAATTTTGTTATTTGGAAAGAAAATAGGAAGGGTAGTTAGGTAATTTACAAATTAAATTGAATTTAAGGATAATTGTTTTTATTTTAAAATGTTTAAAAAATAATTAAATAAATGAGAAGGATATATGTGAGAGTTATTGAGGTTTAGAAGGACATAGACGTAATATTGAATTTACAAGGATATATGTGTAATATCCCAAATTTTTAAGGACATAGATGAAATTTTCCCTTTGAAATATTAACACAACAGTTGAAATGTATCATAAATCGAGATAAATATGGCTCAACCGCTCAAGAGGCAATTAACCAAACACTTACCCGGATAAGTGTTTACCAAGTCATATTACTTCATCGGATATGGTGTGCGTAATAAATGCCTAAGCACCACAGATCTGGTCCAAGTATAAACCAGACGTGCGTTCGCTACTTCAAGTAATAATGTGGTAAGCCCACGTATCGTTCCACAGGGATCGGCGGTATCGAGATTTAGAGAAATGTTCTTTAGTCCGGTGCAAAGTTTTATGAAGGTTTGATTTGATTTGTTTGGTGAATTATAACAGGATATTTAAATGACAGAAAGGTAAATGACAGATATTTAAATAACAGATATGAAATGACAGGTAAATAAAGGATTAACAATAAGAAAAAGATGGGTACGGGTGCAAGCTTTTACCCAAGAGACCGTTTGACAAGATTTGGTTAATGTGACCGGTCCGTAAATAACTCCTAAATAACTTTCTCCTCTCGAAGCTCCATTATAAAGGTTTACAAACTAGTTTTATTATAAAGTTTTCACAATTAATATTTCCCAATTTGTTAACTTTACCAAGTGGACCTTATAGATCCTAGCTCGGTCCAACAAAAGAAGATGCCCGAATCTCTTCGTGACACCGCTTGAGGACACTTTTTGCCTTGGTTCAATAATGCAACAACCCGGATCTCTCCGTGATTATTAAAGGTTTTCTCAAACTCTTTTTGCATCACTCAAGCCGTGTTTCGAACCCGCCCCTCTCGAGGTCTTAGGTCTAACATGAACACTTACAAGTGATCAGCTTGTCCGCGTTGAGATAACGTCCCGACTTAGAATGACCAAACGAGAAAATATTAAAAGATGAAAACACCCAAAATGTCACATTTAGGTCTCTCGGGCTTTGCTCGCACCCACACCCAAGGATGGGGTTTAGCTACTGCCCATAAGTGAAAATGAGATGAAGATGTTACTTAAAATAAACTGCATTTAAACTGGAAAAAGATAAACAGTGGCGATGTGTCACCACTGAGGCTACAGTACAGTAACTAAAGATGTAGAAATTAAAATGCTGAAAATTAAATTACAAGCTAAGCTAAACTAGATAGAAGGATCTTGAGAGAACTGAAGTGAACATGTAGAGAATGGTGTGAGAATTGTTGTGTAGATTGTTGAATGATCATGGCCTCCTTTTATAATAGCAAAAAGCAAGGTTAATAACCAAAAGTTACTTCACCTTTTTACTTTTGCATATTATATTATTTTTAGCCATCACCTACTTCCACCTCTTTTTAGAAGTTGACTTTGCTTTGTCCCCCATGCTTGCTCTGCTGATTTGATCTTCCATATTAAATAATTCCGAAATTCTCTTCTAGAACCTGCACATGCAAACCTTCACTGTGGTGACATCCCACATAGTAAAAAATGCCTTAAAATTTGACTCTTTAGCTATTTCCTATCTTACTGGGTGAATAAGATCAAAGAGAGTAGGCTTCAAATGGATGATTCGAGAAAGGTTAGATGAGAAAAAGGGTGTTAAAAAGTGAAAATAACACGAGAAAAACGAGGGTTATCAGGATGCATATGCAAGGATCAAGAATCTTGCCCTAGTAAAGAACGAAGGCAAGGATGAGAGTCTTACCCGGTAAGTGAGGATTATCATCGCTTACCACCATTAGAGCTTACCAGATAAATTGTTGCATACGATACCATTTTTATGAACTAAAATATTACCTGGTAAGCAAGCGATTGTGTTGAATTTTGTTGGTAAGTACTTACTCAGGTAAGAGTTTGGTAAACGAGGCCTAAGTCTTATAATAAAATAACAATTAACTTTTTGAAATTAAGATGCATTCTTTTAATGGTTAAGTAACGATCAAGTCTTTGGAATTAATATGTGTTCTTTTAACAATTAAGACTTTAGACATTTTCTGAAAGACTATATAACTGTATGAATTGCAAATATTAAAAATATTTTTACGTAGTATATATGATATATAAAATCATAATTAAATCAACAAATATTCAATATTGAACTCATTTTAAAGTTATCGAACATAATATTATAATGGTGTAACTTGTTAAAATTAAAACGTGTTTTTAACGTATTTTAGTTAATATACGATTATAATCGTTATATGTGTTAATATAAAAAAATGTAAAATGACATATAGAAAACTACAAGGTATAAAATATAAGTTAGATAATAAAAAAAATAAAAATAAAAATACAACTATCGCTTAAGATAAGTTTTAAAAATTTGGTAAATGTTATATATGTAAATTTTATATTAATTATGAGGGAACAAAAATGTAATTTAACATGAGGAACCAAAATGTAATCTAACAAATGTGTTTGCTCTGTAGCTTAGGAACAATGTAAACACATTTGTCAAATGTATGTATAGGTAATAGAATATCTATTTATTTAGAAAAGAGGTTTCGAAAACTGATAAGCCATAGGCGTTGCAAAAAACATTTCCTAAAAAGGACTCAAAGAAGGAATTCTGTAAGAAAGTAAAAAACCAGACAAAAACTCCCACCAAAAAACCTCGGGAACAAAGCCAAAAACACAAGTAAATTAGAAAAAAACAAACATAACATGAAGCAAGCATGACAACGAGAGAATCACTAAAAGATTGGAAGCACATAGACCGGAAACGCACAACTTACGCTATGATGGTATAAGTTAATCTTTGTTTAAAATTGGTTTCAAAAAGATTTGAATCGTTGTTAATTGATTATTATACCAAAATCTTAATCCTAAAAGCAACCAAAATTATGAAATATTCAACTATTTGTTTGTCATATATATCATATTTTTTTATGTCAAATTATTGGTTCGTTTGGTTTGTAAGAATGAAATGAATTGGATTAAATTTCATGCAATGATTCAGATTTGGAAGGATTTGAAATCTTTTTATGTGTTTAATTTGAATTTCATTATATAAAAAATCATTAAAAATTAATTAAATTATCTTTTATTTAATTGATTATTAGAAAAAAATGTTTTTAACATATTTTAAAACATTATTATATACAAATTCTCAGAAATTTCTTAAAATCCTAGCTATCTTTAGGATTTTAAAATTCTATGTTTGAGAGATTTCAAAGAATTTATAGGATTTCAAATCTAGACAATTCCACAAACCAAACTCGAGGTTGAAATTAATTTGAAATCCAAATCCCACAAATCCATTTCATTGTTGCAAACCAAACAGACTCAATTTATTTGATTTGTAATAAATTATAATTTATATACCTTGGAATTCATTTAAATTTTAAAGAAACCCATGATGTAGGTGGAACTAGCTTGACTCACATAATGAGAAAGGCAACAACGTAGGTGACAGGGGCGGAACACGATCATTAAAATCACATGGGCCGAAATATTAAATTATGATATAACTACTTTTTTTATTGCTATGATAGTATGATCTAATACTAAATTTTAGAGGTAAAAAGTTAATATAAACTATTTAAACCATTAACTAGAAAATAGTACTACAAATTTGCTTTGTTTTTGAACTATTATAAACTTAATAAAAGGAACCTTTTTAACTTAAATGCTATTTATTTAAAATATTTAACAACTAATTTTTACATATAATTAAATTAAAACTTTAATATGTTGTATATGAAAAGAAAAGCGATAATGTAATGAATTATAAGAAAAAAGAGTTAAATGCAAACTTGGTCCTTGTGGTTTACAAAAAATAATGACTAAGGTCCATCTAATGAATTTTTAACTAACAAGGTCCTTGTATTTTTGTTTTTTATAACACATATGGTCCTTCTTATAATTAATATTTAAAAATTTTAAAATTATGAAAGGGTAATTTTGTCCATTTACTTTTCCTATTTCCTTAACCTTAGTTTATAACATATTTGGTCCCTATTTGATTAATATAATAATTTAAAATTATTTAGTCTCTTTTTAATATATTATACTATATTAATATTTTTATGTTAAAACATGAATATATTCTTTTATATTGAATAAATAAATTTTAATACCACCTCTGATTATATCAATTTACTTTACAAGTTATACAAATATATTTTATATTTTCATGTTAGTTTTATCATCCATTTGAAGCAAATTGCAATTTATGGTTAATTTCGAGTTATATTATTAAAAAGAGATCCATCAGATAAAAATATAAAATATAAATCACTCACGTAATTAGATAAAATTAACATGTTTTCCTCATAAATCATGTATTAAGTTTTGTGTATTTTCAAATTATTTTATCCTCTAATAATCTATATATAATAAATAAGTAACTAGATGACATGTGTCCTTGTCTAGTGAGCTCGTTTGAGTTTTTTCCTTGCCTAAATATGTATCTGGATGCATATACGTTATTAGTTCATTTAAGCTTTTTTTATTGACACGTGTCCTTTTATTAAATAAATCTCACTAATTTATTAATCTTAAAAAAACAATATTTACTTATCATTTCAATTAGACTTATCTGGTTGACACATATCCATATATATAACACATTTAATAATCTTAAAAAAAGGAGTTCCTTATATAATTTGGATTGTTCAAATTAATTTTTGCAGTGCATATATATTTATATAAGAGGTAAGAGTTTCATAATTCTCACATTCAAGATGATAATAAAAAAAATAAAACACTTATCATTTTTACTTGATGGATCTTTTTCAATAATATAACTCGAAATCAATCATAAATTGCAATTTGTTTCAAACTTATGATAAAACTAACATGAAAATATAAAATGTATTTGTATAGTTTGTAAAGTAATTGATATACTTAGGTTAGGGGGTATTAAAATTTATATATTCAATATAAAAGAATATATACATATGTTTTAACATAAAAATAATAATATAGTATAATATATTAAAAAGAGACCAAATTAAATTGAATCATTATATTAATAAAAAAAGGGTCCAAATGTGTTATAGATTAAGATTAAAGGACTAAAAAAGTGAATGGACAAAATTACCCTTTCTTAATTCTAATTTTTATTAATATTATTCATAAGAAGGAGCATATGTGTTATAAAAAACAAAAATATAAGGACCTTGTTAGTTAAAAATTTATTAGAGGGACCTTAGTTATTATTTTTTATAAACCACAAGGACCAAGTTTGCATTTAACTCAAGAAAAAATGATCAAAAAAGTTAAATACAAATTATTTTCCTATATTTTTAAAAGTTAGGAAGAAAAACTGATAAGAACGAATGTATTTATATAGATTAAAATTTTAGTTACCAATAGGGACCTAAAAGATAAGAGGCACGAGGCGATAACCAACCGACCTACTTACTCATATGTTTCTTTGAATGTCAAATAAAGGCTCTTATGGGGTTGGTAGGTGATATAAACTAGTTATTAAGAGCTTCTGGGCTTCGTATCAGGTATAAACTATAATAAATTTTGTTATTAATAGTAACATGAATTTGTATGAAACGTAAAGTTTGTACATATGTTGTCAAACGAAAGGCTAGTATGACGGATTTTATGCATTGTGTTGGATATTTAACTATATGCTTACAATAAAAAAGAGTTACCCATTGCAGCTAATGTCTATTTTACGTGGCTGTTAGCATGTAGATAATGTGTGTGTGTGTTGGATACGAAAAACGTTATAATATCAAACCACAGGGACGAAAGTCATATTTTCTTCTTATACTTTACTATTCATCTTTCTGTCAAATGATAGTAAATATAATACGATGAATGTGTAAAACTAAAAATAAAAAAGTATAAAGTACAAAATAAAACTGAAACACGTTTAAAATACATATATAATCGTAGTATATATGATATATAATAAAATAATTAGATTGAAAAATATTTAATAATAGGCTCATTTTGAAGGTATCGACGATATGATTATGATGGCGTAGTTTGTTAAAATTAAAACGTATTTTTTAACATATTTCAGCCAATATACGATATATGATAAAGCGTAAAATGAAACATTAAAAACTAAAAGGTATAAAGTAAATAATTATTATAAGCTTTGGGGGATAAATGTTATCATTTATAATGACTCTAATATAAGGCTTGAAATTGGGCGTCATCTACATTAATAGATGTAGGAATTAATATTAACATTCTCTTCTAGATTTCCACCTAACATACATTTCATTTATTTTGATTCCACAGTTTGTATACGTACAACGACTATGTACACGATAGCAAAAGAGGCAATTAATCATATACTTATCGGCTAAGCGTTTACCAAGTCATATTATTTTATCGGATGCATATGCGAGGATAGAAAATATTACCTCCGTAAGAGCGAAGGCAAGGATGAGGGTCTTATCCGGTAAGTGAGGATCGTCGTCTCTTACCACCGTTGGCGCTTACCAGATAAATTGTTGCATGCGAAACCATTTTTATGGACTAAAATATCACCTGGTAAGCAACCGATAATGTTTTGAATTTTGTTGTTTAGTACTTATTCGGGTAAGAGTTTATTAAACGGGGTCTAAGTCTTCAAAATAAAATAACAATTAAGTCTTTGAAATTAAGATGCATTCTTTTAATGATTAAGTAACGATCAATTCTTTGAAATTTGGTTGTGTTTCTTTATCAATTAAGACTTTAGACATTTTCTGAAAGACTATATAACAGTATGAATTGCAAATATTAAAAGTATTTTTACGTAGTATATATGATATATAAATCATAATTAAATCAAAAAATATTAAATATTGGACTCATTTCGAAGTTATTGAATATAATATTATAATGGTGTAACTTGTTAAAATTAAAACGTGTTCTTTTACCGTATTTTAGTTAATATACGATTATATGTGTTAATATAAAAAATGTAAAATAAAAAATAGAAAACTAAAAAATATAAAGTAATAACTAGGGTGACTCTAAGGGTGTAAAATATAAGTTAGATAATAATAAAAATAAAAAATACAAGTATCGCTTAAGATAAGATTCAAAAATTTGGTAATTGTTATATATGTAAATTAGAAACTTACCCGCGCGCGTTGCAGCGCGAAGTATGTATCAATTGCCCGATTTTTATATACACCATTGTAAACATCAATTTAACCATATGTGTTCAATCAATTAACCTCCTAATGGTTTATTGAATAGTCAATCTCGAAAATTGAAATAAAATTATTATCTTTATATAATAGAGTATATAATATAATTGAATAAAAAATATTCCATATTGGGCTTATTTCGAAGGTATTGACAAGACGATTATGATGGTATAATTTGTTAAAAAAACGTAACTTTAATATAAATTTTAGTTCATAATATATGATTATTTAGATTATATAATAAGAGTTTAAAATAGAAAATGAAAAAGTAAAGGACTAAAATAAGATTTAATAACTAACTATGAGGTACAAAGTGTAAATGTGTAAAATGAAATGTTGAACAAAAGAAATTATATTATCTTTATATAATAGAGTATATAATATAATTGAATAAAAAATATTCCATATTGGGCTTATTTCAAAGGTATTGACGAGACGACTATGATGGTATAATTTGTTAAAAAAACGTAATTTTAATATAAATTTTAGTTCATAATATATGATTATTTAGATTATATGATAAGGGTTTAAAATAGAAAATGAAAAAGTAAAGGATTAAAATAAGATTTAATAACTAATTATGGGGGTACAAAGTGTAAATGTGTAAAATGAAATGTTGAACAAAAGAAACTGTCATATTGAGTTATTTGCTTTTATATATAGTATAGATTTTATATTAATTATGAGGGACCAAAAATGTAATTTAACATGAGGGACCAAAAACGTAATTTAACAAATGTGTTTGTTTTGTAGAAACACATTTGTCAAATGTATACATAGGTAATTAATAGAATATCAGTTTTTTTTTTTTACAAAAGAGGTTTCTAAAACTAAAAAGTCATCTTAAAAAGTATTTCGAAACGAAAGTCGTCCCAAAAGTCTGTCTCTGAAACTCCGTCTCTAAAAATATTTTTTGCCACCATATCCTGTTGTCTCTAAAAAAATTAGTTTTTGTCATGACATGTTGTCTTTAAAAGTAATTATTGATTTAACTTATTAGTTAGAGCATCTCCAACAGCATTGCTAAACTAGAAAAATTGGTGTTTTTTCGTTCTAAAATGCTCCAACAGCATTGCTAAGAGCATCTTCAATGGGTAACACTATTTTTTACACCAAATGTTAAAAATAGTGTAAAAAGTAGTGTAAGATTTAGTGTTACTACTAAATCTTCTCCAATGGGTAACACTATTTTTTACACCAAAAAAGTACTGTGGAAAATAGTGTGAAAAATAGTGTTACACCAAATTTGGTGTTATACTATTCATCACACTATATTTAGTGTGAAAAATAGTGACCCCATTGGAGATGTGAATAGTAATATTTACACCAAATTTGATGTTTAGTGTAAGATTTAGTGACCCTATTGGAGATGGTCTAAGAGCATCTCCAACAGCATTGCTAAAATAGCAAAATTGGTGTTTTTTTCTTCTAAAATGCTCCAACAGCATTGCTAAATGGATTGCTAAAATAGAATAAGTTTGAGTTTTCTCCAAATTTAGAGATTTCTCTAAAATCTCTATATGAGGAGACAGAAACTACTTTTTAATCCATCCCACCAATTGTTTAAAAGTTGGTTAATTTTTTTTATTGAAATACTAAATGTATTGAATATTTTAATAATATAAATAATGATTGTTTCTCTAAAATAGCAAAGTTGTTGGAGATGATAGAAAACGTTTTTAGAGATTTTAGTTTGTTTTCTCTATTTTAGAAAAAAGTTTAGCAATGCTGTTGGAGATGCTCTAAAGTGATTGCTAAAATAGAAAAAAGTTGAGTTTTCTCTAAATTTATAGATTTCTCTAAAATCTCTATATGAGGAGAGAGAAACTATTTTTTATTCAATCCAACCAATGAAATTGAATCTTTATCAATATATATTTAGTTCTTTTTTTAAAATACATTGGGATGATAAATTATAGAATACTTTAATAATATAATGTAATGATACTTTCTCTAAAATAGCAATGCTGTTGGAGATGAAAACAAATACTTTTAGAAATTTTCATTATTTATCTTCTATTTTAGAAAAACTTTAAGAGCATCTCCAACAGCATTGCTAAAATAGAAAAAAGTGAGTTTTTTCTTCCTAAGTTGCTCCAACAGCATTGCTAAACCAATTGCTAAAATAGAAAATTTTAGGATTTACTCTAAATATAGAGATTTCTCCAAAACTTCTAAATGATGAGAGAGAAACATATTTTTAATGCATTCCACCAATGACATAATTTATTTTTTAAAAGTTTTTAAAAAGTTTATTGGGATAATAAATATAATGTATATTTTAATAATATAAATGATGATAAAGCCTCTAAAATAGCAATGCTGTTGGAGATCAAAAAATAAAATTTTAGAAATTTTGATCTCATATTCTCCAATTTAGAAAAAAATATAGCAAAGCTATTAGAGATGCTCTAAAAATAATTATTAACTTTTCTTAAATTACTCTTTAATTATTAGTTATTTTCATTTTATTTTATTTTCATTTTTCGTATTTTATTTATTTTATTACATCTCATTTTTTTTTGTGTCGAAAAAGAAATGATATATGTTATTAATTTTTCTTTCACCAGGCATTAAAACTATTATTAATGTTAAAAAGAAATGATATATATTATTAATGTTGAAGGATGGATAATATACTTATTAAAACCACTTTTCAATGTTCTTTTAATTGAAGATTATTATAATAAAAAAACAAATGTCTATTCTATATAAAACAAAAATCCAAAGAACAAAATGATTAAAACCAACTAAAACATAAAAAAAAAGAGTCTAACAATAAATAGAAATGCTTACAATAGATACACTAATTTTTTATTTACAATGATAACAACAATCAAGCCAACGTTAAAGAGAAACCACACACCAGCTACAATTTCAAGCAAAGGTCCAAGCCTACTGCCGATTCAACTAAGGCTGTGTTTGGCAAGCATAAGCTAGCTGATAAGCTAGCTTATAAGCTAGTCCATCCAAACATGTACCAGGAAGCTAGCTTTTTGAAACGCTACTTTGAGTAGCTTATGAAGAGCTTATTGTAGCTTTTTCCAATTATACCCTTATTAATATTAATTATTAAATTCAAAGATACCCTTTGTGGTCATTTTACATACTCATAAGCTAGTTTTTGCCAAACATAATTTGTTCAACAGCTAGCTTATCAGCTACTAGCAAGTTTATCAATCAACAGCTAGCTTATCAGCTATCCGCTAGCTTATCAGCTACCAGCTAGCTTATAAGCTACGCTTGCCAAACATAGCCTAAGAAAGTTCACAAGAAATAACCGAACATTACCCATTCTGAAAGGCTATCAGATCAGTTCGGCAACCTTTTTTGTGCAGCGAAACGAACAAGTGAATGCTTCGATCTATTTTCTGACAGCCGAACCTTACTTCCCTGTTGACATGCTTCCAAAAACGAAAACGGAAACAAACACTACTTCAAACCAGGTGGTGGTGATGGTGGTAATGGTTCGCCACCGCCCGGTGTTGTAGCTATTGGTGCCTAATGATACTCCTGCTACCGACGAGCAAGAAAACTTTGTTTTGGGGAAAGAAAAAAAGATGGAGGCGTTGTTTCTAGAGTTAGGGGAATAAAAGAGGAGTGGTGATTTTGGGTTGAAATAAAATTTTGGTTTAGGAGGGAAACGAAGATCGAAGGATAAGTGGTGGTAAATTGATTTATATTTTTGTTTTCTTATCAATTTTTATTTTTCAATAAAGTAAGTTAGTTATTTAAATATTATTTATAACTTAAAATATAAATTAGTTAAATTATAAATTATATATATAACTTACATAAATATTTTTATAAAAGTTATATTTTTTTAAAACTAAACATATTGAATAATAATTGATATAATTAATAAATTTAAAATTAATTAATAATTTATAGTTGATTTTAATTACTATTTATCAATAGTTAATATATATATATATATATATATATATATAGAGGGAAGTTATTTTGCAAACCATAAAAAACGTGCAAACCGTGCAAACTCATGGTTGCACACGTAAAATCAGTGAAATTGATTCATGGAGTTGTTTAATATGATGAAAATGTTTCATAAACATCAAATTTTGAGGAAATTGTTTCATATGTTGGTGTTTTTTATTCATATGAAACTTTTTTATCGTTTCTATGAAACTTTTTCATTTCTACGTAAATAAACACCTTCATATGAAACAATTTCATCACAAAATTTAGTATATGAAACATTTTCATCATATTAAACGACTCTATAAAAGATTTTTCATTGATTTACGTGTGCAACCATGAGTTTGCACGGTTTGCACGTTTTTTATGGTTTGCAAAATAACTTCCCACTATATATATATATATGTATTTATAATTATCAATAGTTAATATTAATAAGGTGCATAACTGAGATAATACGAAATTATTAAAAAGACCCAAATACTATTGGTTACATAATTGTACATTAAACTCCAACTAAATCGATGAAAATCCAACTAGATCCATTAAATCCAAACTAGATCGATGAAAAACCTAACAAAATCCATCAAACCCTAGTTAGATCGATAACTAGAACCATCAAATCCCAAATAGATCTATTATAGTCTGAACCAATCCATTAAAGTCCCACTAGATTCATTAAACCCCAACTAGATCGATCAAAGTCCAACTACAAGTCTTTAGAGACGACTTGTGATCCCAAAATGTTGAAAAATATTTGACTTTCTTAAATTGAGCATAGAGACAACAAGTCGTCTCAAAAAGTCTAGTTTTAGAGACTACATGGTGTCATCTATAAAAATATGGTCTCTAAAAGTTACTTTCTACTATAAGTTAATAAACTTTATACAAAAATATATAAGTTTTTCAAATAAACAATCCCAACACCTCCTAAACTCATAAGTGTATCCGACCAACGTCCTAAACTCATATGTGTATCCGAACAACGGAAGGATATAACACTAGTTGTGAAAGTGAAGAAGGTTAAGAAAAAGCTCATACGTGAATTATTCCATTTGAAGATTTATATGTAAACTCATTCGAACAATTTTTTATCTTTTAGTTCACATAATAATGTTTTTCAAGATATTTTTAATAATTCATATACATGAACCTTGCTTTCTAACTCACCCATGATGTTTACCTTTCTTATTTAAACCAACCTCTTTATACCGGTACGAATATATTATGCAAATATATAGATGTGATACTCTTTTCATTTTAATATTAATCATTTTTTATCAACACATTAATTTACAAGAGATAAATGAGCATAAATTTTTTTAAACGGCAAGTTAATGCACATACGTTTCAGCGGTATCAGGTCTTCTTATGCGTAATCCCATTAATCTGCTGTGAGCCGGCCCTACCTAAGGTTGAACCTGACCGACAGGTTTTATGGGCCCTATGGGCCAACCCAAACTGGTACTGAACCCGGCCCCAAAGGACCAGATCTAGAGTTCGGATATCTCGGGAAAGTGTCATCCGTGGAAATCGAACCCTAGTAGTATGGCTTTCACCTCACACCCTCCATACTCAAGAATGTTACCTATCCAACTGAACTAGCGATAAACGAGCATAAAATTAACGTGGTAACAATGAGTTTTAATAAATAAATAAAAACAAATTATTTGAAGCTTTTTTATGACTACTTTGAACATTATAAAACTCTATAATATAACTAATTTAACCCAATCCTAATTCTCGTCCATTCGTTCGTTTCCCAATTTCAACGGCTATAAAAATAATCAATCCAAACTAATATCCCAAATAGATAAACCCCTTCAAATAAAATTAATGCCAATGATTTCTACGTACCACCCTAAATAACACACACCACACCATACCACTGTGTGCATAGCTTGGATTAGCAAGTGGTTTTCATGGCAGATATCATGAGATATGAAGGGATCGTTAAGTGGTTTAGTGGACAAAAGGGTTTCGGGTTCATTGCTGCTACGACCGGTGATGACGAGATCAGTGGTAACGAAGACGATGTGTTTGTTCACCAGTCTGAGATCAAGGCCGAGGGATTTCGGTTTCTTAGAGATGGACAAAGGGTGGAATTCTCGGTGGACACGGGTGAGGATGGTCGAAAGAAGGCGGTGGATGTGGTGGCTCTTGGTGGGCCTAGGACCTACCAATCGGGGCCTAGACGTGGAGTTCGTGGAAGAAGAGGTGGTGGTCGTGGTGGAGGGGATGGTGTGAGAGGTGGGAGGTTTGGACATGGTGGTGGTGGTGGTGGACGGGAGTGTTACAATTGTGGGCGTTTTGGTCATTTTGCAAGGGATTGCTACAGGGGGAACGAGCGTGTTGGTGGCGGTGATCAAGGCTATGACAACGATGGTGGTCGTGGTCGTGGTCGTGGTGGCGGCCGCGGTGGAGCTTGTTATCGTTGTAGGGAGGAAGGGCATTTTGCAAGAGAATGTCCAAACGACCAAGATTGATGACGTTAATTGTATAATTATTTTGTTACACTATTTAATTAAAGAAAGATTGATACTGTTGATTATTTAAGTAGGGATGATAGAATTTGGGATTTTGGCGGCTATACCCATGGGGGTACCCCCACTTTAATTTTATAGCCATTCTCTCTCTCGTTTTGCACCTCATACCCCCAAAAAGCCGTTATGACGCCGTTATAACGCACCTTTCATGTCTGACCATAGAAAGTCAACAAAAAATACGTAAAACGGACCGTTTTAAGGTTTAACGGACCGTTATAACGTTGCCAAGGCCGTTATAACGGCGTTAACGCCGTTATGCATCAATATAACGGACTTCTAGTTTTAGGGGTTATATTAAAATAAAAGAGACTAATGTTTGGATGAGGCCTTCCAGCTGAGTGGTAAGTTGTCTCCCTCCTACAGCATTGGCCCGAGTTTGAGCCTCGGCAGGTGCAGAAAAACCTTTTTTTTTTTAAAGCCGATATAGGGTTAGAATGCGAAAAAAGTTAGAAAAAAATATTGCATTTGCGAGGCTCGAACGCGGGCCAATGCTATGTGGGGGGAGACAACTTACCACTCGGCTGGAAGGCCTCATCCAAACATAGTCTCTTTTATTTTAATATAACCCCTAAAACTAGAAGTCCGTTATATTGATGCATAACGGCGTTAACGCCGTTATAACGGCCTTGGCAACGTTATAACGGTCCGTTAAACCTTAAAACGGTCCGTTTTACGTATTTTTTGTTGACTTTCTATGGTCAGACATGAAAGGTGCGTTATAACGGCGTCATAACGGCTTTTTGGGGGTATGAGGTGCAAAACGAGAGAGAGAATGGCTATAAAATTAAAGTGGGGTACCCCCATGGGTATAGCCGCCAAAATCCCATAGAATTTTGGGTGGTTCCAATCCTCATCATCTTTTTACACTATCACCATCATTGTTGCCATGAATACTCTCATGATTTTATCAAAACTTTAGTTTTATTTGCTGACTATAAGTTTTTTTTAAACTTAGGATTGAAGTTCCTACTTTAGAATATTAATGATGGAATGGAACCTTTAAAAAACTTATTTTTCATATTTTTTCTTGTTATATTATTGTTACGTTAACAAAATAAGAACACCAAATGGAAGTGGTTACAAAAACTTTATTTTTCAGCTTCTTTTTATCAAATGTGACTTTATTACTGAATATACTACTATAATACACACACATAGTAAACTTTTTAAAAGAGAAGTGCTAAAAAATGAGAAGTAAAGAAGTGATCTTCACGACTCATCCGGTCAATAAAGACGACTTTGACCGGGTCACAAGATTGTGTAATCATCTGTGTAAAGGGTAAGACACAAAATGGCTACTTCAATTTTTGCTAACTTTTTTACGACAGTTTAATTAATTGTTAGTAAACATCTTAGTTAGATCCTCTCTCTCTATAAACATAATATATATACAGGTGTTGTAATATGGACTTCCTTTAACCTTTTATTTCCTCATATAAATATATACCTCCCTATACTAAGTCTCATCTGTACATTCGAAGAACGTTACCCAATAGGGAAGTCCATTTATAACTCCCCTATATATACACTGTGTTTAATAAGCAACAATAAAAGTTATTGTTGAAAATTAAGAGGTATAATATTGATGTATGAGGCTATCAGCAACCAACCCTCCGAGCCCTTCGGGCTTCACTGCCACATCAACGCCACATCAGCTTTTTTCCAACCATCTCTTAACCCTCTCATAACCCTCTACAACCATTACCCAACCCTAGGGGTGTTAACGAGCCGAGCCGAGTCGAGTAGTAGGTTAATCGAGCCAAGCTCAAAAAATAATATTGGGCTCGAGCTCGACTCGAGCTCGATTAACTTTTTCAAGGTAGGGCTCGAGCTCGAGCTAGAATATTTTTTGAGTTATCAGGCTCGAGCTCGAAGCTCGTTTATAGGTTCGAACTCGCGATCGATTAACTCGTTTATCAACTTGAGCTCGATAATTTTTATATTTGTGTACTATTTATTAATAAATATATGAAAATGTTTAGCTCGAACAAAGGTATGCTCGAATGGCTCGGCTCGGCTCGACTCGACTCGAAAAATTTAATCGAGTTTTCGAACGAGTCGAGTCGAACATTGGTATTATAAAGCTCGGCTCGTTAAGTTAGACGAGCTCGATTTTATGTTCGAGATCGACTCGAGCTCGAGTATTATTAAGCTCGAGCCCGAGATAAACGAGCTCGAGCTCGAGTAGCTCGTTAAAAGCTTGACTCGCTAACACAACATACACACACCACACACATAAAAGGAGCGGCTTCTACAAGCTGATTCTCCTTCAGCCCGCCAAGCTCCAAGACGGCACACCGGTACCCGCTGAACCCGCCATGCCCGGCGGGCTTCACCCGCTCAGCCCACACCCACCGTTGCATATAGCCTAATATGTTAGCTTGGAACTTGGAAGTGATAGATCACAACTCCACTTCCCATGCCGTTGAAATTTCTCACAAAATTCAGCCCCTTTTATTAGGTTGCGTTTGGTTTGCAAAATGTTTTTGGATAGAATGAAATTTGTCAAACAATTTGACTTTGAAGGAATTGAAATGAAATGTTGTCAGGTTTGACAGAATTAGAATAGAATTTGTCAGGTTTGACCACCTGTTTAGTTAAAAAATTGAAATCTGTTTGTTTGGTTTACAAAATGTAGTGTTGGAATTGAAATAAAATTTTAGAAAATGATCAAAATATCTTTTCTAATAAGTTTTAATTTTCTTAAATACAAAATACCAATAAAATAGTCATTACTCATTACACTCTTTATTTTTTTTATTTTTTTTATAATTAAAACTATCTTAATAAAAGAATTATCAAATACTTTAACGTAATTTAATAAAATAAATACGTAATAATTAATAAAATAAATATTAAACAATTTAATAAAAAGTAATTTGATAATTTAATAAATTAATTACACAATGCCCTTGAATTTTCCCTCTCGACTTCCTTCTACAATCGGCCTGAATATTTCATCGCACCATCAGTTTCTTCTTCTGCAGTCGGCTGTCTAAAAGGTAAGACACAAAATGGCTACTTCAATTTTTGCTATGTTTTTTTTTAAATTAATCACGATTGTATTATTTTGATTAGGGATGTGTAAGAATACTTGAACATCGTCTGATTTTAGGTTAAGTTTTGAATCGAAAAGAGTACCTTCCTTATAAATTGAAACATTAGTATAATTTGTTTTTATCTGTTATGGTGATAAATCATTCATATTTGCACTATAAAATATTCATTCACTTTCTAATCTTTAAATAATTTATAAAGTTAAAAAATAAATAAAGATAGCCTTAACTGATCCTTAAGGCTGCGTTTGGTACGTGGGACAGGACGGGACAGGACGGGACAAAACTGTCTGTCCCACGTTTGGTGCAGCATGGGACAGAACAGGAATTCACTGTCCCACGTTTGGTGCAACATGGGACAGAACAGAAACTGGGACAAGGTGGGACAACGTGGGACAAAAAGTACTGTTTTTTTGTTCCACCAAAATAGGTGGAACAATATGGGACAGAAATGAGACAGAAACTAATATATTACTAACTAACATTCGTTTGATATATAACTTCAATATGGTATTTGTTTTCGTGTTTACCACCACTAGTCGTGGCCGCCACCGCCAACGTGGCCCTATCAGCCACCTTCACCTCGTCTTCCACTACAACAACCTTCTCCACCTCCTCTTCCACTACAACAACCTCCTCCACCACCTCTACAACTGTCAACGATTACCTACCACCACCGTCTACCACCTTTACAGCTGTCCATCTCTACCGCAACCACCACCACCACTACCCACCATATTCACGTTCTCCACAACCACCGACCACCACCACCATCATCATCGTCGTCATCACTAGTATTACCGCCAGCCACCACCTCCACCTCTACCATATCTATCAACATTAGTGACATAAAAATCATATATGTATGTATGTATATATATATGTGTGTGTGTGTGTGTTTATGTTTATGTTTATCAAAATTGTGTAACTTTTTTATAAGATAGTAGTTTAGTTTATTTGTGTTAATTATAACTATTAAGTGATATATAAAATCATCAAATAGTTTTTTTAGGGAACTTATCTAGTTCTCTCCAGTCCAGTCCTAGGCATACCAAACACAAAATAGACATTTGTTCTGTCCAGTCTTGTCCCGTCCAATCCTGTCCTACTCTCTTGTCCTGTCCAGTACTGTCCTGTCCAGTCCTGTCCTGTCCAATCATGTCTGCGTACCAAACGCTACCTAACTGGTCGAGGTTAAGTTAAGACCTCGGGACCCCTTAATCGTAACCCAACCGTAACCGGTTATGTCTTAACCGGTTACAACCGACTACTGTTTTTAACCGAATCGATCCCTGACCCGTTATAACTTGCCCGGGACCGATTTTTGGCCATCACTACTGGTAAGAGAATCCAAGGGGCATGTGTTTTCAATTTAGCATTTGTTATAAGGATTACGTTTTCGTTAGATTAAACTTGTTAAATTTCATCATTATACGCTTCAATCATAGTTTTGTTGAGAAGGAATTGTTCAATTCATTGTTAGGGATATTTGGTATGATGAAATGCAAATCAATTTTTGCTACATTTATTGAAAGACAGTAGTAATTTGGAGTGTTGATTAATGTTTTTATGTGTCAATTGTTTTGGTGGTACAATTTGTTTAATGATAATGAGGATAATGAGAATTCAGATGGATTCCCAATGATTTTTCTTTGTTTAAAGAAAAGGTGATCTTACATACTTATCCTCTTTGCTCCTAAACATTAGTTAGTCTTTATTAATTCACCTTTTTCTTGCATGAGATTTATAAAAAGTGCAATTTGGTTACCTTGGAGTTGTTAAGATAATGCAAAAGTGAATATTATCATAACTGTTAGAATGGAGGTTGTAACTATAAGTTGTTGAGTCTAATTTTTTTTTTAGTTTGGCTATGTTTGGCAAACTAGCTGATAAGCTAGCTGTTGATTAATGAGCTAGCTAGTAGCTGATAAGATAGCTTATGAACGAATAATGTTTGACAAAAACTAGCTTATGAGTATATAAAATGACCAAAAGGGGTATCTTTGAATTTAATAAGTAATATAAATAAGGGTATAATTGGAAAAAGCTACAAAAAGCTCCTCAAAAGCTACTCAAAGTAGCGTTTCAATAAGCTAGCTTATGGTACATGTTTGGATGGACTAGCTTATAAGCTAGCTTATTTTTGCCAAACACAGCCTTGAAATCTTTATGCTTTAACTTTTAAGTTGTTTATGCAGCTGCTGTGTTTAAGTTGTTGATGTTTGAGTGATTAAGTAGAATTAATGATTAAGCATGTGTCATCAATGCAGATTGCTCACTTGAGGCTTGCTGAATACAAGAGGTCTAGATTATCTAGGAACAGAAGAATTGTTAACTGGGCTTATGGTGGAGTTCTGTCTGCAGGGGCAGTAAGGGAAAGGTAAACTTTTTAATAACCTGCAGATTGCTTTGTAACAACTATTTTGTATTTATGCTTGTTTTGTAGCATAACATTTACTAGGTTTTGTTTACAGCTTATTAAGGCTTGGTTTGGCAAGCATAAGCTAGCTTATAAGCTAGCTGATAAGCTAGCTTATAAGCTAGTCCATCCAAACATGTACCAGGAAGCTAGCTTATCAGCTAGCTTATAAGCTAGCTTTTTGAAACGCTACTTTGAGTAGCTTATGAGAAGCTTATTGTAGCTTTTTCCAATTATACCCTTATTAATATTAATTATTAAATTCAAAGGTACCCTTTTTGGTCATTTTACATACTCATAAGCTAGTTTTTGCCAAACATAATTTGTTCAACAGCTAGCTTATCAGCTACTAGCAAGCTTATCAATCAACAGCTAGCTTATCAGCTATCCGCTAGCTTATAAGCTACGCTTGCCAAACATAGCCTAAATCTTTTGGGTTTCTTTCACCTTTATATTCACTTTGAATTTGCTTTTTTTTTTTTCATTCAATTGAACAACTTTCTTGAGGTATATTACACATGACCAGAAAAGTAAGCCCGTCCCATTATTTTTATCTAGCTGCTATGTCAATTCATTATTTTTTATTTCAGTTTAATTCCATCCTCACAAGTCTAAACTTCAACTGATTTCATCCTTGATTTCAGTTTGTAAAAGGTGCAACTAACCTACAAAGATTACCAATCCACCCTCACAAGCACCAACAAATCATTACTGGGATCTTCAGAACGATCACAAAAGGTACAATGTGCAATATCTTGCCGCTTTTTTGAATTAAAATAAGTTGTTTTTTAATAGTAGTTTACGTAAGAAATTAGGCTGCCTTGCTTGTGGAATGATCCAAATGTTTATTTCCCTCTGATTTGGAATGATCCAAATGTTTATTTGCCTATGCTTTAATTCCCCTCCTAGTATTTGTTTCCCTCTGATTTGGAATGATCCAAATGTTTATATTTTCCTATGCTTGAATTCCCTTCTAGTATTTATTTTCCTCTGATTTGGAATGATTCATATGTTTATTTGCCTCTGTTTATTTGTTTTTTTCTTTCTCTTATCAAACTATCCATGTGTTTAATTTCCATGTTTGTTTGCAGCTTAGGAACCATTAAGAACGCTTTATTGTTATATAGTTAAGAACTTACCTGAACCATTTTCCATTATTTCTTTTTACATACCTATCCCTTAAAGTTAAGGTTCATTACATATTCTTCTATTTTGCCTATTAAAAAACCAAACTCATTTTGTTCATAAATTTGATATTTTTTTTTGGTATTTTAACTTTTTTATATGGTATTCAATTAATTTGATGAAGTTTCTTGTTTAGGATTTACAAAATTTGTTATTTTTCAACGTGAATAGTTATGGATAGATCTTGGATGTATCTTGCACCAAGATCAAGTCAAACTTTTATGAATGGGGTGCAAACGTTCTTGATTTTTGCATTTGAGAGAGCTATTGGAGGAAAGATAAAGTGTCCATGTACAGATTGTCTAAACATGGAATATCAGAGTAGACAAAAGGTTCTGGATCACCTCATATGTTCGGGGTTCCGTCCAGACTACTTGAAATGGGTATATCATGGGGAAGACACAACGGTTGCATCAACAAGCACAAGCTGTAACGAGGAAGAAGAGATATTAGTTGGAAGGACGCCGACTCTTAAAGCGAATGCTAATTCTTCAACGGATTCCCAGACTATTCATCAACTGAAGAGTGTTGTCAATGTTATGCTGAATATCATCCAAGAACATATCCCAAATGCAAACTTGCCTTCGGTTCTTAGCAATATGAACATAGAGGTATGAATCACTCCTCACTTTTTCTTTCAATATTACGTATTTATGACACTATGTATTAACATTTGTTTTTATTAATATGTCCTAGATCCCCGGTGTCTCTTCTTCAGTCCCTAACAACTCTCTATCAGTTAACCAAAGATCGCATTCGAGAAGTAATAATAACAATGGTAATCACTTTTATGTTATACTTTTTACGTTTGTAGCTATTGAGAAAATTGATTAGTTATCAATATTTTTTATTTGCGTGTCAATAGTGTCCTCACTATCTACATATTGAAATATTTTTGGTTTTTTTAATAGGTAACGACCAGTATCATTGCTAACAAAAAGTTAACACGAAGATCGTCTAGATCGTATGAAGGTGGTAGAAGTTAATGAGCAATGAAGTTTTGAGTTTCTATTCAAACATTTGTTAGTGTTTTGTTTTTTTGTCGATATTTAGACTTATAACACTTGCTAGACATGTATTCCATACATTTGGCTCCGAATATTTTTGGAAGACGATAAATTTTAATCGAAGCGACTATATTATGAATTATACCGTTTGTTGTTTGTATTTGTTATTGTAAATAAAAAATATATCAAAATAATAAGATCATCAACTACGTCGATAGTGACATTTAATTTGATAATAGATTTTATGGCAAAATTTATGTGCCACTATAAGTAGCATGAATTCTTAAATGATAATGGTTTTTAACGACACAAAATTTGTGCCACAAAAATCTTTTTTGTATATTATGGCATAAGGAAAAGTGCCATTAAAAATTTAAAAGTTTGTTGTGGCACATCGAAAAATTGCCACTAAAAAGCTTCAGTGGTAGCGCTTCTAGTGACACTTTTTTTTCTGTGCCGCATATTTCCAAACCGGCCTTTAGTGGCATTTTTCTGGTTTTTGGTGGCACTTATTTTTTGCCACTAAAAAACATTTATTTTGTAGTGTTATCTAGGGCAAGTAGTTGACAATCAAGAAATCAAATCATTTGGTATTAGAGCTGACGCTATTGCTTTGTGTATCAATTCTTTACCTTTTCTTGTTAATTTCTCTTACTTGAGATCCAAGAATCACGGTTGATACTGGGTCTTGTCACAATTGACACGGTTCCTACTAGTGACGGTCGAGTTCTTAAACCATTCTTGTCTTCTACATTTTTTTTTTTAATTTTTGGTGGCACATAGTTACTTACAAGAAAAAGAAAAGAGAAAAAAGGATGAAGAAAAGAAGAAAAAAAATAGTTGGCAAAAAAAAGGAAAAGAAAAAAATAAAGCAAAATGAGATAGAAAAAAAAAATCAAGTTTAATTTCTTCTTGTTGTGTTATGGTAATTTGATACATCACAGGTTTTAAGAATTCTTTAGGCCACAAGCCAAAATTGATAATTGATTCTTTAGTTCTTTTAGAACTGCGACCATCAACAATGAAGTGTGAACCCAAAAAAACGACGTCTACAAGAAATCAAACCAACACCATCAACAATTATCGAACCGGTGCCAACAATGCCGTCTACAAGAAATCGAACATAAGAAACGATGTCAACAATGAAATCAAGTCTAGAGAATGATGTCTCTTCTTCTTTTAGAGGGGGAGGGGGAACACCCCGGAGGAGAAATCTCCAGAGAGGAAACCGCCGGTCATATACATTGGATTTTAGGTTATAAGATGAGTTTGAGTTTACAAATTTGGTCCTCCTTGTTTAAAAAATGAGATAATAAACAAATTTTTTTTAAAAGACAATAATTCACCTATACTTAACGGAGATAATGGACAATCGTTAGTATGAAGGACCAAATCCATAAAAGACTGCATACTTGTAATTCTTGACGAACCTAAAGGACCAAATCCATAATTTTATTCTATTTTAATTAAAATCAATATATTTATTTCTTCATGCAAAATTGAAAATCATCGTTGATCTTGCTTTTAATTTTTCATGTGAAACCAAGGTGGTTTATCCAATAAAAGCAAATCTCAGGTGTAACATCAAATATCAGTCACAGCAGAAAAACACTTTAAAACATAACAGACCAATAAAAACACTCCAAACAAAACATAGACCTCCACGTCATCAACGTACTTTTTGTATATATATGGAGCAGTCACGTAAAAAAACCGAGCGACCGCTGTCACTTTATCCCTCGACGAATCACGCAAAGCCCCGTCTTCTTTCCCCAACCGCCAACCCAAAAATCGTAATCGGAAAATTTCCTCAAAAAAGCTCCGGAATTTCTTCCGGTGAGATTCCGACAAAAATCCATCGGAAAATTCTTGAAAACCTCACTCGAATACATTGTGGAGCCTTTCTATATATCGATTTTGTGTGCGATTTTTCTGTAAGTGAAATCGTTGTTATTCTCTAGGGTTTTGTTTTGTAAAGTAGTTTGTAAACATTCAGTTATTTGATATTTATGCGTAATTTAGGTTAGTTTTTACAGTTGACGTTTATTTTTGTTGATATTTTGTTGTTTGTGGTATTGGTGGTTGATTTTGTTGTTGGATAATTTGAGCTTAAACATTAGTTGAATCAATTTGATTAATTTTTGCAAGTGTGGTGGGTTTTGGGGACTAGGGTTTATCAATTAGGATGTGCAGGTGGGTTGGTTACTTGGTTTGCTTCTTTTTTTCCTTTTCTGTTTCATTTGTTTAAAATGGCTTGATTAATATTAACAAATTAATGGTTAGTGTTTGTTACATGCACTCCTGTTGTCTAAATGAAATTTGGTATGTGTTATCACATCCATATTTAATATGTCAAATGTATAGCTGTTTTAAAAAGGTTGTTTTTTTATGCTCAAGGGGTAGGTAATTATGAACATGGAGTTGAATGTTTTAACCACATACTTATGGCCAATTAGATGACCGACAGTTGAAGCATGGCCGAGACAAAAGTACGTGACTCCAACCATGCTAACAAAAAGAATATGTAGTTGTCCACATCTCTTTTGAATTTTAGACTTCCTACTTCCTAGCTTATGACATGTTTCTAATTCTAGTATCCAATTTATGATGCCTAAATTGAATTTAACTTCTGTTGGCAATACCTTATCCAAAGCAATTGTTGCGAGATGTATCCGCTTTTTTTACCCTTCTCCATAACAATTGTCTTTGTTACTTTTGCTGGTGTTCCCAGCTAAAAACTTGAAAGTTATGATATACTTCTCCCATTTAGGGCTTCTGCAGTTTTTAAGAGCCGAACCAACCAGTTTAGCACATCGAACATAGAAGTGATTCTCATTTTTCCTTGTCATCTCTCTCTGAGATTCATCTATTCTTTTCTACTTTGTGCATCTCATTCATTTACTTATCTGGTTCTCATCAGAAGTGTGGCTTTAAGCTTAAACATGCAGATTTATATTAGGTTTGTCATAAAAGTTTGCTATATGCAAGAGATGTCGTCATTGAGGCATGGGAGCAGAGCTAACGAAGTTTCTTGTTTATAGTTTTGACATGAAACCATGCTTCTATCTCTCTTACCTGGAATCATGCTCATCCTCGATAAGAACATTAAGTCTATCTAAGATTAACTTTAACAAAGAAATCTTGTCCTTTTAGCAATACCAAGTGTTGCTGTTCCCATATCTTAACGTCCTTGTTTTAATAGTGTTGAATCTTTGCAGGCTTCCTTGTCTAGGTATTGTTGATTTCGCCATCTTCTTTCAAGCAGCCTATCCTCACATACCAAGACAACCTTATTGGTTTACGGATATTAATCGAAGGCCCTAAACTTGAGTTGGATCTGATAAATTTCAACATCGATGTGTACTTGATTAATGCAACACAAGTATCAAGGTCAGCATAGTTGTATTTAATATATAGCTGATCTCCTATATGCCTTAAGCTTCACTGACATAATTGTGGTATTTATTTTCACATTTTTTGATATGGTGCTACCATTTGTTGTCATAGTAGAAGAGACGTCAACAAATGTTTTCGGTAGGATGGAGAGTAGTACTTCTTTTACTATTTCTCGTTCTCAGTTTGGCAGAGTCCTCGAGCAGACCATGGTCGATGTGGCCAAGCAACCTTGGTGCTGAACGAACATTTCTTTACAGCTGGACGATCTTCAGCGCAAGCATTTGTGTACTTGTTGCTCTTTTTCTTTCCACATATCTCGTCTTTGAGCATTTAGCTGCTTACAATCAGCCTGAGGTTTGACATTTCATATATCCTTTCGAACTCTGGATTTTCTTTTTTATATCAATTATTTCTCTTTCTACAGTTCGTGCTTCGTCTAACATGATGTTCTCTTTCAATCTTCTTCATTTTGTTATAACATTTAGCACACAAGTTTTGTTAGTATGATCTTGTTATTTGTTAGCATCTGCAGCTAATGGCAGTGAGAAATAATTTGATTTCAGGAGCAGAAGTTCTTAATCGGAATCGTTCTGATGGTTCCTGTTTATGCAGTGGAATCGGTACGAAAATCCACTTTATAATCTGTTTTCTTTGTTGGTGCTTGTGGTTTTTGTGTAGGTGTACTTATTTACCAAGACTAGACAGTACTTTGAGTAATATGGCGACATTGTACGAAAGTCATTTTATGAAACATGAATGCTCACATATATAAAGTCTATGTGTGTGTGTGAATGCATGTATGTATGCGTATCAATTTATATGTGTTCTCTTGAAAGAATAAAGCTCAAATATCTTTATTCTGTGGTATATAAGTCAAAGATAATATAATAAAGGAATGGACGGGATTGGACTTATCATTGGCAAGTCAATGTAAAACATCTTTCTTCTGCTCTCTGAAATCTGCCTTGGGCTTTGACTAATTTAAAGAACTACCTATGAGTGTGCTAATGATTTATGTTTGATTGGATCTTTTTGATAATGTAATGTCTTACTTATTTAGTACAAATTTTTTAACCTTTCTATATTTAGTTTAGACTGGTCATATGTGCCCTTGTATGCTTCATTCATCCCTCCCAAAATAAAATACAACTTTCGACTTGGCACATAGTTTAATTAAAAGCTTGTCTATGACCGAGTGTCTAATATCCCTCCTACTTAGAACAAAATAAAGAAAACCTGTGGACCATAATCAAAGTTACTAATTCTGATTAATGATTATGAAGGGGCAAAAATGTTGATTAGCATGCCATTAAGAACTTACCAGAAGAAGGAAATGTTGCATTTTTTTTATCTAAAGGCTAACCAGAGTGGTAAGGTTGTATTTCTTTTTTGGGAAGGGGAGAATGTACAAAGAGGGCACTGGTGGACGCACCAATTAACACTTGAGTGATGCCAGAAGGCAACACAAAAACTGTTAGCCAGTTGGAGCCCGGTTGTGATCTAGATGTTACTGCAGATGTTAACAAGGGATTGACATTTTTGAGGTTCTAATATTTTTGATTTAGTGTGGAAGGGACCATCTTCCTATGCCATCCCTCTAGCAAGAGATGAAGAAAAAGTATATGAGAAAGAAAGAAAGGGATTGAACTTATGTAGAGATGGAAAATATTGGCGTATCATTCAGTAACATTATCTCTGTGGAATCCTATAATGCTTTAGATGTTTCTTGATAAGTATTTTAAACTTTGGCGAAATGCATGGCATCTGGCTATGTTCTGTAATCTAATAGGCAACAGTAGATTTACTAGGTACCAAGATATAATCTTTTTACTGTGAGTTCTTCTATTATGTTCCATTTTTTTGGAGGCTGAGGAATTATGAAGGAAATGAGTTACGTATGATGATATTACTATGTGGATAAGAATAAGTGATCTGCTTTCAATGCATTAAGAACTCTGTCTATTAATCAGTTAAGGGCAATCTACGGTATGAAGCAATATTGATGATCATAACTTCAGAATTATAAGTATTTGGATGATTGGAGGAGTTATATAATTTGTTCAAGAGGTAGTTATTGTACCACATTATGAAGAAGTTTCTACACTTCCTGTGACATTAGTTTGTTTATATATCAGGCATACTTTAGAATTAGAAATAATTAGTTTTCTTTTATGCCCTTCTAAATGCTTGTTGAAATATTCTCTATGATCCATGAGCTCATCTGTGCTTTTTCTTTTCATTGAGATTGAAGAACGATGGTCACTCATTAAAGGATTCTGCTTACAAACTATTAACTGTTGATTTTAGTTGTTTTGCAATTGTTTGCAACTGATTTTCCATTCAATCAGTTGTTCAATGAACAAGTCTAACTTCCAGTTTTCCAAATTATACAGTTTTTGTCACTATTGGATGCAGATGCTGCATTCAACTATGAAATAATCAGGGACTGGTATGAAGCTTTTGCCCTGTATTGCTTTGCGCGATACCTGATAGCCTGCTTAGGTATGTTCCTGAAGGTCCTCATGATGGTTGTTTGTATTCCTTAAGGTTCTCTGAACGCTCTTCAACTTTTATAAAGGAAATCATAGATTTTAGTTCTATATGTGTTCTTTTCTCTTGTATGTAAAGATGTTTCTTTTTTTGGTTGACAACTGAAGAATACTCTACATTTTTTTGAAGTTCTCTAATGATTTCCGTTCTTTTTTCTAGTTTAAGTTGTTTGTTGATGGATGGCTAATTTAATATTGAAAACATGGTATTGTGGTACATATGTTCAACTCTCTGTCATGGTAACAACGTTAACTCTAGCTGTCTACAAGCTTCATGGTAAAAGCACATGATTACCTTCATAGCTTGGAATTTGGTCTGTTAAGGAGTAAAATCTTCATAATTTAATGGTTATAGAAGGGAAAATTAGAAAATGTACACTTTTTAGCTAGTGATATGTTCACACATCTCTGTCATTATAAGGATGCATAATCAACAATCATTTGTATCTTTTATGGGGTGAAGCATGAACCATCCCTTCTTTTGCTTATTGAATGAATGTATTGCATGTACAAAGTATTGGATGTGAATGCTCTAAATGGTGAACAAAATGATCTAAAAAACATAATACTCTATTTTCATATGTCCAAAAAATGTCCAGTATGGCTTGTCTATGTAACTAGTATGCTACATGTATATTAAACAAGCTATAAATATTAATATGAAAATCATGTATCAACTGTTTATCGGAATAATTTAACAATTATGACACCCGTACGAATGGTTATAAGGAAACATAACTATTCAAAAGTAACAATTAAGAACTATCCCACTTGAAAACAACATAAATCATTTTCAATTATTTATGATGTTTATATCACATTTCTATATATACTCCTGTACTTGACATAGATGAATATGTACCGAGGTTAACTTTGATATATGTTAATAGCTTTCAATTGTGTTATGATGTCAAAAAGAACAGTCAGCATTTGGCCACTCATGTTATCTGTTAGGCTCGCAATTGATTTTATGGTCTTTGTGTTACCTCCTTTACTCCACAGGCATTTAAGTAATCCTTTGACTTATATTCGTGATCTTTATTCTTGTAATTTTGATTGTTCATGTTTCATGTATCTTTTATTACCTGCTTTTGACTAAGACTATGCTGATTGAAGGTGGAGAGAACAGTACTATTGGGTTCATGGAAAGTCAAGGTCTTATCAGCTACAGCATACCCCTTATAGAAGAATCATATGCTTATGGAGTTGTGGAACACCCTTTCCCGTTGAGTTGCTTACTTAGGGAGTGGTATCTTGGTCCTGACTTCTATCAGGCCGTGAAAATTGGCATTGTGCAATATGTATGGACTTCCTGTATAGTCAATGTTTCTAATAGTTGTATTTCCTTGTTGTGCTGGGGTTGATCCATTTCTTCATCTGATTAAAGTTTCCTGATTCCAGATGATACTGAAGCTGCTCTGTGCGCCATTAGCAATGTTTTTTCAGTATCTTGACGTTTATGGGGAAGGGAAGTTTGAGTGGGGATATGCGTAAGATACTTCTAAATTACACTACATTTTGTTAGCTTAAACTTTTATTTTCAGTTCATCTTGTTATTGGTGATTACCAATGCCCACCATTATGCTTCTTTTTATTAAATAAAATTTTCTTTAAGGCAGCTCCCTTTTAGAACAAATGTGTGTTGTGTATTGAGTTGGCCAACTGGTTATCAAATATGATTGCAAACCATTGCACTCTTCCTGCGATGCTAAAGCCTAAGGATGCAAATATATTTTTAGTGTTTCCGCTTTTGAGCTTACCCCAACTGGTTTTGGATAGTTCTCTGCTATTTTGTTGTAATGAAATGTGTGTTACTTTTATGCAGCTATCCGTACTTGGCGGTTGTTCTTAACTTCAGCCAGAGCTGGGCCTTGTATTGCCTTGTGCAGTTCTACTCAGTTGCCAAGGATAAGCTAGCACCAATTAATCCTTTGGCCAAGTTTTTGACGTTTAAGTCAATAGTATTCCTGACATGGTGGCAAGGTGTTGCTATTGCTTTTCTTTTTTCTATGGGAGCCTTTCAAGGATCTTTGGCCCAGGAGCTAAAAACACGTATACAAGATTATATAATCTGCATTGAGGTGCGTTTTGTTTCTATCTAGTTGATTGTTCCTCATTGTCTTTTATGTCTGCATCAAAAACTTAGCATTGACAAGGCTATTTCTTGTTGCTGCTTATGGATGTGATAAGACTATTTTGGATTGTCTCGTAATTATGTCGAACCAAAGTCATAATTGCTTATCCAACTACAGCTTCTGTTGGAACTAGTTTGTAGTTGGACTGATAAATGTTCCTATTGTAATTTCTCGATTATTATTTGATGATTCTGAAGCCTTTCATACTTGGAAAAGAAATAGAATAAAATAGAAATGACATCTGTAATGTGAATGACACCAAAAGGATATTAAATAAATGAAAATGAGATATAGATGGAATGAAGTCTATTCTTGTTGATGGTGCAATCAATAGTTTCTTAGGGGTTTAGACTGAAGTTCGTTACTGAAGGGGAGAACCGTATTACTAATATGTACATTGTGGAGTTGTGGGTCAATGATAAAATACAAATGGAAACCTTGGACTTAAATGTGACTATATACACATACAACTGTCAAGGCCGGAAGTACAACTAACAATACCGTAAAGAATCTTGTAGAGGACTAGATAACTCGTCAACCCCAATTCTGAATTTCTGATCCTTCATGACCCATTCCTAAGCTAGATCCTGATCACATTGCAGTTAAATAAAGGGTCCCGTTTCATTATTGCTACTACTAATAGCATTATTTACTACCTACATGGATATCTAATGATGCCATTCGTATTGAAAATCTGTTCATTATTGCAGATGAGAACAAAAGAATGACAACTTCATCCTATTTTTGTATTACTCTGTTAAAATTACTTGTTCTGTGGCCATGTTCTAAGCATATGACATCTAAAGTAATTATCAAACATATTCAGTATAGGATAGCATCGAGTGTACTTGTCATGTGCCTCTTTCCTTGGTATCTAATTTCTGGCATTCCCTCCTTTCTCTATTTATAGCAAATTTGATTTAATTTTTGCAACATTCTCGAAAGTTCAGGGGTTATCTACAAGTCTTGAAGATTTAGTATAAATACATTCTTGTTCTGTTTTGCATATTTAGACAAAAGATGGTAGTTTTTTTGTCTGTTCCAGTCTCTGAGGACGTGGATGTTATTGTCTACAAGTCTGTGGACTAAATTGTCATTCTCAAGTTCAAATATTAATCATTTTATGTCTAAGTTGCCTTCTAATCATCCACTGAGCTTTTTTGGAATTGGATTGGTTTGGTTTAACTATGTAGTGAAATTATGAAACAGATGGGTCTTGCTGCTGTGGTCCACCTATATGTTTACCCAGCCGTCCCTTACAAACGCGGAGAGCGGTGTGTGCGTGACGTTTCCGTGATGAGCGACTATGCGTCGTTAGGAGCACCGGCGGACCCAGAGGAGGTTCGAGACAGCGAGAGAACCCCCAGATTGCGCCTTGGTTGCCATGACGACAGACCCAAGCTTCCCAAGTTACATCAAAGCGTCCGTGATGTCGTCATTGGAAGCGGTGGAATTGTGAGTTCTTTTCTTTTTCCTCCCTTGGTTACTACTTTTTTTAATCGATCACTTTTTGGGTCTAATGGTTTTGGTCCTTGCAGATCGTTGACGACATGAAGTTCACGGTTTCCCACGTTGTGGAACCGGTTGAGAGGGGGTTAGCGAAGATAAATAGGACGTTTCATGAGTTTTCGGAAAACGTGAAACGACACGAGGAGAGAAGGAGAGGGCCGAAGGATGACAGTTATTTAATTCCGTTGAGTCCATGGACCAAAGAATTTTCCCTGGTTCATGAAGATGCAGAAAAAGGCAGTCTCAGCGACAGCAGTCTGTGTAATGGGAGGCGAAAACGTCAAGTAGCAAGGACCCCTTTACTCGATTTTCAAACAGATAGTTCATCGTCATTCTTAACATGTGAGATATCAAAACTCTCCTTCACTATTCACACACACACACACACACAAGTGCATACGGTCCAAATGAAGGTTGCGAGGGCGTTCCTAAGTTTTCCGTTTTTTGAGCTTTTCAGTTAAACCTGATCCTATATATATATATATATATATTATATAGAGGAAAGTTCAAATGTGAACCACTTTTTCATTGTGAACATGAGGACGAATCTCAGACACTCATCTCGGTCAACAAATGCGGCTTTGACCGGTCCCCCCCTTAATAATCTCTACCCTCCCATGAATCGCGTCAATCCTCCGTGACACGTCCACCGTAACTGCGAGATGAGTGGCTGAGATTCGTCCTCATGGTTCACAATGAAAAAGTGGTTCACATTTGTACCTACCCCTATATATATATATATATATATATTTCGTAGGAACCTAACTGGTTTGGACCGGGAACCACACACAACACGCCACATATCCCTATTCAAGATGAATATCATGAGTAACACATTCATGATGAATGTTGAGATGTTATGCATCATGAATCACACTTTAATGATGAATATATTACAACATCTATGATTAATAACACATTCATATTCGTGATGAGTATGCCACGTGTCGCGCGGTGCCACTGTGGGCGATTCCTGGGTTCCTAATAAATTTTAGGGTCCTAATTAAGGAACCTGCCCCTATATATACGTATAGACTGTATAGGGATAGGATGGGACTACATTGAACAATAACTTGTTGACCCATTTTTTGGTGTCATTAGACCCGAACAAGAATCGGGTGGAACAAAACTTAGGTAGATGGGACGATATTGTTAAATTACTCAATTTAGCACTCGTTTGTTTAGTCCTGTCCTATATGAATTTAGTTATGTCGGCACTGTATGTGATTTGAATGTTCTTTCTTTCTTTATTTTAACTTTTGATGACATCTTCCACTATTTTGCAGGACCATTTAACATTCTTGATTGACAGCCATTGTACAAGTACGTTGAGAACACTCGCAACCAAATATAGAAATCAACGCTGGATATATTGGTTGAAGCTTACAATAGAGATATTAACTGACCACTGATCTTGATACATGTATTCGTAATGCGAATTATTCGGTTGTAATACAGAAGATTTTATATATCTAATATCTTAGAATCACTATCTTTGGGGGGTTGCTTTACTCTCTAAAGGTAAAGTGAGGTTTGGTCTGTGTACGTATTTATGCAGGGCAGGGTCAAAGACTCTCTTTGAGGGGCTGGAAATCGCAAGAATTTAGATGTTTTCCATTCAATGGGATAACGAAAAATTTCCCATTAGTGACTCATGAATGTTCTAAAAAGTAAGGGGCCGTTTGGTTCGCGGAATTGAATGGAATTCGAAGGAATTGGAATCACGAATTCCATTGACCAAATTCCATATTGATGTTTGGTTCGCGGAATGAAAGCTAAGGAATCATTCGAATTCCTTCAAATTCCTTGAATCAAGGAATTTGCCATTCCAAGCCAAATCCCATGGAATTCATTAGAATCATCCATCCTCTCTCTCGTTTTCTCCATCTATGGCTTTCCCATCTCCATCCATCATTCTCTCATTCCAAATATTTTCTCGGTTCGGTTCGGTCTCGGTTTACTTATTTATTAAATAATTAAATTATATATATAATTAAATAATCAAATTATATACATATATATATATATATATATATAAAGCGGTTAGGTATTTGGGAAAACCAAGTATGTTCGGTTCGAATTTTTCGGTCGAGATGGAAATTAAAACCGAAATCGAACCGTTTCCGGTTCGGTTCGATTCGGATTGGTTTTTTCCCGGCTAAGATGGAAACCAAAACCAACATCGAACCGATTACGGTTTTCGGCTCGACTCGGCTCGGCTATTCCCGTTCGAGATGCAAACCAAAAATGAAATCGAACCGATTTCGGTTTTCGGCTCAGCTCGGTTTCTCTCCGCCGAGATGGAAATCAAAACCGAAATAGAACCGATTTTGGTTTTTGGCCCGGTTCGGTTTTTCCGGTCGAGATGGAAACCAAAACCGACATCGAATCGATTTCGGTTTTCAACTCGGTTCGGTTTTTTCAATCGAGATGGAAACCAAAACCGAAACCAAACCGTTTTCGATGTTGGATTCGTTTTTTTGTTTCAGTTGCGGTTTTTGTTTCTTTTTTTCTCGATTCGGTTCAATTTTGGTTTTTGCTCACCTTACTTTTTACATTTTTATTTCAATTCCAATTCCAATTCCAATTCCGTCCAACCAAACACGACTAAAATGTGTGGTCAAATTCCATCAAATTCCAATTCCAATTCCTTGAAAGTCAAATTCCTTGACGAATTCCAATTCCACCGAATTCCATTCCGCGAACCAAACGCTACCTAAGGGGTTTTTGTTTGGTGAATTCATTGTACATTAAGGACGCGTTCAGGGAATTTGAAAGAATTGGAATGGCCAATTCCTTTAACCAGATTCTAATGCCACGTTTGGTTTACGGAATGTAAGGGACATAATCCTTTAGATTCGTCAAATTTCTTAAATCACGGAATTTGTTATCCTACACGATATCTCAAGGAATTTATTGTAATCATTTCATTTCCAAAATCATTTCTTTTGCTCGATTTGTTCATTGGTAATGTAATTTGGTGTATGCTTATTTAGTTTCACAATTTTATGTTTATTTTATTTAGTTAAATGATATTTTTTTTCTTTTTTATTCAATGAACATGTTGAATGATAATATTTAGAAATGAGATCGGGACAGGATAGGTACCGAATCGGTAGGTAAGAAAATTTAATGGGACTAAAAACTAGAACCGAAGACCGAACTTTATGTACTGATTCGGTTTCAGTTTTGGGATAGGAAAATTAGCTGTGACAATAGGGTCAGGTTGGGTTGGGATGGGTTTTGGTTATGGTTCAACCTATTATTAATTGATTGAAAATCTCAATTCAACCCAATTTGTTTATTTAAATGGGTTGAGATTTTTAATCCTTCCCAACTTGTTAGATTGATGAGTTGGTTGTAAGTTGACTTGTTTATGATTATCTCAAGCTAATCTATTGAATAAATAGGGTGAACCTAGGTTGACCCATTTAACTGAAACTTTAAATAAAATAAATGACTAAACTACTTAATTCAATGACAAATTATTCAAAGAGTTAACAAAACATAACCCAAATAAAAAATAAAATGTTCCAATATTCAAATGAGAACCTTGAAAGCCGAAGAGGTGAAATGTTCCATGTGAATGGCATATGTTGTCGGAATGGAAAGAATGTTTATCACTGATCGCTGGTTGCAGGTGAACCAAACAAATGAATTGAAATGTGGTCCATTTCCCTTCGAATCATTTGAATTCATTGAACCAAATCTCAATTCATTGTAATTGTAATAGTAACAAGCATTGCAATGCGCTTGCGTTAGTGATGCTATTATTAAAAGTTAAGGGTAGTTATCAAACACTTACTCAGGTAAGTGCTTATCGAAAAACTTCAAAAATATCGCCAAAATTATACATGTTTTTAGAACACGATATCATCGTTTTTACCCCGTTTTAGATCCATTTCACTACGTTAAAGTGCCTAAATGCAATTATTCTTCATTTTGCGGGTTTGGAAGTCACTTGGAACGAAAAGTGCCGAAAAAAGACCAAAACACGTCGAAAAACGCCTAAAAGAAGATTTCTTGCGATCGCTAGATTGCCATCTCGCGATGTGAGAGTGCCTCTACTTGGTTTTGACTTTCACTAATTTAAGGATTTCGAGTCGCGAAAGGGGGGTTGGCGTCGTGAAATTTGCATGGATTATGACTTGATGCGCAAGACTTCCAGATTCAAGAAGATCAGTACGAAATCCTCTATTTTTGAAGATTATCACGACTTCGTGTCGCGAAGATTAGAGGTCACGATTGCGACCTTTTGAATACTGACTTCCAACCTAGGGTTTCATATGTCGCAATTTGCATTATTCTTCTGGAGAGAACGTAGAAAGCCATAGTGGAGGAGAATTGCATGAACCGGAAAATGAAGAAGGTGATTCGAAGCAGGGAATCTTCACCGGTCAAAACCCGGAGTTGGATTGTTGGAGCCTACCCGTCAATAGCTGCACGGTGTGCCTAATGTGTTTATGTTATTTAATATGGTTTTTAGTAGCTAAATCTATTAACTACTCATTATGGTTTGATGAACTTGGATATGATGGTTTGATTTATATTTTATGATTGATTTACAGTTTTTGAATGTTTGTCATCTTTAACTCCTGTTTGTGATTTTAACTTTTACTACTTGAAATTATTGATTGGTTGTATCTAGTGGTAGATAGATTCTCCATAGTTAATTTATCTCCTGTATCTTTGACTTTGGTGACTTGGCAGACTATCTACCTAAGTTTAGGAAATTGGGGAGTAGGTCCGATAATGTGGTTATAAACCAGTCTGTGAGGATACTACGCCCTTAGACTGAAGAATCACAAAGTTTTCAGTTAATAGTTACATGATAATCTGGCTTGTTTTATTTGTAAGAGGTCATGAGGATAGTATGCCCTTAACTGTTTTACTTTTAATATTACAAGATACTAGGAAAGTTCCAGTTGAATAAACCTTAAAGAAACTATTTTATTATTGTGTTAATTGCATAAATCAAACTATCTAAAAATAGATTCATAAATTCACAATGAGTACCGAGTTCTCTTATAAATTAATTATCTTTGTTTAATTGCTTGATTTCATCATCTATCCAACACCACCACCCACCACCCATTTTACCCACCACTAACACCACAACAACCCATTTTACCCACCACCCATCAAAATCAAGAATTCCGGCGACCAAGAATTCCAATGAAATCGCAACCAAGAATATATCTCCAACAACATCCGATACTAAACGTGAGGGATGCGACGAAAACGTTAGAGATGCAATGAAAGTGCTTGTAGATAAACAAATACAAAAAATTAGCAAAAAGTAAAATGTATATTCTCAATTAATTAATTAGCTTTGTGCGTTATTACTTTTTTTGTTATTTGCATTTAAGTATCTATTTAAATTTAAAGGAAGATCAAATATGTTATAAACCAGCATTTTTAGTATGTAGAGAGAATTAGAAGGTGAATGGACGAAACTATCCCTTCTTAAAAGTATTTTTTTGCAATATGGTAATAAAAATAAAAATAAAAAGACGTTGCTAGTTAAAATTTTTATTAAGGACCTTAATAAATTTTGTAACCCATGAGGACTAAATTTGCATTAAACTCTGGTTGAAACGATAACATCTAACATTTTTTTCAAAAATCCTTATCGTTTTGAATGTGTGGCTATATCCATTCGACCATTTGTATGCTAAGTTGCTTTTATAAGTAAAGTACAAAATCCATCTCTTTCAAGAAACAAGTTGATTCAACATAGATTTAGTTTTTACAAATTTTCGACTTGTAGAATATATCCTTTTTATGTCAGTAATTAATATATTTAAATTTAGACAAACGATTTTTTTCTAAATTATATCTAATAGAAAATAGTTATAGAAGCCCTATTAAGAATCTCCGTGATCTATATTATTTTCTTTTAATTCTATTGACAACGAGAGCTTAAGTAAAACTTAAAACCATATACACAATCATAACCTTAACCAAAGGCTACGAGCTCTCACTATCACATCAGAGCCACATCAACTTTACTTATTACCCTCATCGAGCCCTCAATAAGAGTATCACTATCCACAAGCCTTTTTATCCGCAATCCCAACGACATCATTGAGATTGTTTTTTGAGCTTCAAAAGTGTTTATTGACTTATGATGGTAGGAAAAGGAGTTTTTAAAAATGTATTGGATTAACTTTTGTTATGATAAAAGTTAATAAGTTGTATTTTAAAAAGTGTTTGAATTAGCATTTACATGTAAAATGACCAAAAAGCCCATTTAGGATTTTTCATTATATTCTCTTGCATTTAAAAAAATAGGGTTTGTCAACACAGCTACCAGAAGTCGATTGCTTCACCCTCTGCCGCCCTCCTCTGCCATCTCCTCCATCCTTTACGACCCTACCCTCCTCCGCCATATTCCGCAATCAATTTAAAATAAAAATCCCACAAATCTTTTGCTAGAACCTACAAATAAAAAACCAAACAAATAAAAAACGTACAACAGGTGGCGTGGAGAAGCTCGCCTGAGAAGGCAGCAGGTGGCGTGGAGAAAGAGCAACTCGTCGGAGAAGGCAATAGATGAGAAGATTGTAACATCCCAATTCTAATTTCCCATATTATATGCCAAGTGTGCCTCATTTATATGTTACGAAGGATATTATGTGCTTACATGCAAGAAAAATGTTAAGCATGTTGAAATTTTACTAAGTGTACTAGTAGTGGCCATATAAGGTAACCGTTGATTTAGTATGAGTTTGTGTTTGAAATTTTAAGGTTATGCTTATTTGGAGTATATGAGAGGATTTAGAAATTTTCAGGACAATCGGAGTTAGATTGAGAAATTTGGAGAAAACGAGTCAAAACGTCAACGGTTAAGCTATGGATTCGTAAAACCAATTTTTTTAAGGAGATATTTTCTGGAATATTATTATTGGAAGTTGTAGATTATTTCGTTACGAACATGTAGGCGAAAACCTCGTCGAAAACGGAGTTCCGAGCGAAAAGTTATGTCATTTTTGGTGTTTAGTGGTCAAATGGATGCCCAAACCGGGTCAAACCCGACCCAACTCGAATTTGGCTTATTAAACACGAATTTTATACCCATTCTAAGCCATTTTCAGCTCCAACACTCCCACACACAGTAAAGGTGCGAATTACACACACTTAAGCTCAAACATCTTCAATTCTTGGAGAATCAAAGATCAAGTGATGAATTCTTGATGATTATGTGAAGATTATTGAAGGTATACTCCTAATGCTAAGTTTAATCTTTAGAATTAGTGTCAATCATGGAAATTAAGGTTTGCATGTTTGAAATTAGTGGTTGATTTTGTAAGATTATGGTTTTATATTGGTTATTATCATGTTATCTTGAAGGATTACACAACAATTTGAAGGTAATCTCATCTTTGTTCTTGTTTTGATGTTGTAACAAGTATGATGACATTTGGGTGAAATAAGCTTAATGCATGTGTAAGATAAGTGTAGAAATCATGATATTATGCTCAGATTATGATTATACATTATTTAGTTCTTTGATTACGCGGTTGATTTGCAAGAAGATGGAAAGAATAAGTGAGTATTCACTATGAATAAGTTGACTATTTGTTATACAAAGATGGATTTTTATGAAATTGGTAGAAATAGATGAATGGACCATGGTTTTTTGTTGATTTTACCTTGATGATGATAAAAATTAAGTTAACATCTTAGTTTGTGGAAATGGATACTTATTTGGACAAAAGTATGATTTTTCGAGTTTGAAAAGCGTGTTACAGCACTGTTTTGCAAAAATCGTATCAAATCATAGAAAAATCAGAAAAATATGAGGTCAGAGGCATTGGAAAGCTTGGATTATCTACTTTGTTTTGTATTCAGACCTTGAAATCTAATTCCGATCTTAGAAAGGGTAAAAATGGTCATCTTTTCGGAGTTGAAAGCTGATTTCTGACAGCTTAGTGCTGCTGTTTTGTAAAAAATTGTAGAAAATTGTAGAAATCTCCAAATGAGGTGAGGCCAAGTGCTATGATTAGATAATTGAGTCTAGTTTGTTTCTTATTTGATGACAAAGACCTGAATATGAGTTTAAAAAGAGCAAAACAGACTTGCGAGTAGCAGCTCTTACGGGATTAATGTAAAGTGCTTAAATAGGATTTGTGTATAACTTGTGTTTCCTTCCTTGGTTACTTACGAGACTTTGTACCTACACTCCAGGGGTTAACTAAGACATATTTGAGGCTATGGAGGCATTTTGTATGTGGTACCTTGGACTTGCTTTGTGAGCTCATCTCGGAGCTTTTTCGGTATTGTACGGTTAAGTCGGTGAGTTAAATAGTTAATTGTTACATATTGTTTTGTATATATATATATATATATATTTGTATGTGAATGTTTCTAGTCTTGAATTGATTTACATCGTCTTTCTTTGACTTTGATTTCATTTCTTGAGTTTGTTCCGAATCATGATCTCGTGACATCGGTTTGCTTTCCGGATCCGGATTCGTGGTTTTGTTCCTTGGATTATACGCCATAGTACAGGTACTACTGCATGTGGTATACTGAAAGTTGATGGCAAAGTCAAGATCCCGGGGTTGGACGGGTGAGGCTTTCTGCGGTTGTGGATACTCATTGCTCGGATAGGAGGAAGAGCAATGAGTAGGGAACCTTGACACATACCCGGTAGAGGAAGGCAGGCAGTGCAAGGCTTTCCATAATGTAATATTCTTACTCGAACTTTGGCATGAGCCCGGGAGAGGAAGGACGGGGTGATGCACTGTTCTTATTATGTTTATCGATTCGATCATTTCGTTATTGATACGTATTGTTGTTGAGTACATTTGGTTATTGAACATGTTTTCTCGTTGTATCGTGTGTTATTGGTATGATATGTTATAATGATTTAACTATGAAATTCTATGAACTTAGCACCCCGTACGTGTTTGTGCACTCGGTTTCTTGTAAGTCTCTGTTTGCATTCGGTATATATGTTTTAAACTCTTTTACTAATAAGAGTCTACCGTGTATGTATATACATATATATGCATCATTGATATGTAATACTTAACTATCTAACTCACTAAGCGTTCGCTTACCTTTTAAGTGTTAACCCCTCTCAGGAAAGAATGCTGATAAGGGAAAAGAAACCGCAGTTTGACTTGGAAGATTATCGGTGGACTCTGAAGACTACGAACGAATTTTGGTATAGATATGTAGTAGTTTAAATCTGTTACCTATAGATGTAATAGTTGTAGTTAGTTTGGTTGTGGGTTATATGTATGTCCGTTTATTTTGCTACTTAACTCGGTTTGTAAGTGATAACTCCAAAATTATACATATTTTACTCGCATCAATTCCCCACTTTTATCTTCATTTTGAGAGTAATTATGATGCTGTTTGACTTAAAAAGGTTTAATTCCTAGTTTTGGAGGTTTTGGAGGTGTTTGTGCGTAAAAGTACGAAAAAAGGCGAAAAAGCGTGGAAATTGGACAAACGCAACTCAGAGAGCATTTCGCGTCCGCAAGTTATTAAGTTTGGCGTCGCGAAGTGTGTAAATTCTAGAATGTTCACGCTTTCACTGACTTCGCGTTGACTTTCGCGCCGCGAAGAGGGAGCTTGCGTCGCGAAGGAGAGCCTCGCGCCGCGAAGATTGCATTTTCAGCCTCGGAAGCTTCCAGAAAATTAGGGTTTGTTCGATAAGTGTTTCGCTCCGCGAAATGCCGTTTCGCGAACGCGAATGGGGTCTGACGAGTTTATTATAAATAAGAGCCTTGGTCATTCAGTTTGAGGCATCGAATAGAGTTTTATACAGTTCTTTAATAATTTAGTTAGGTTAGATTAGATGTTGGGAGCCGCTTAGGGTTTCCAACCCAAGAAGCCGGAGGCTCGATGTAACGGCTACGGAGGAGATGATTCGAGAGGATGTCATGCCAAATCGACCGGTCTTTAGTATGGTTTGGTTTTTCATCTACAATTGACATGTCTATGTGTTGATTTCTCTTTGTTTACATTATGGTTTGAATACTTTGGATTTCAGTTTATTAATTAGATGCATGATTTGTTGAATGTTGTCTTTGATTCCGTTCTGATTTATATTGTTTGGTTATTTGAACTCATTGGTTGGGTGTATCTGTTTGACCAAAATAGATAGACTCTGATAGGATAATCAACCTACCTTAACCTACCCTTTGACCAAGAGAGTTGTATTAAGTGGTTACTCGGACCGAGAGTGACCTGGAGGTAGAAAACCATGCAATAGAAATAGGATCGGATGACCGGTACTAGATTGTCTGACAAACGACCTAAGTATTGGGACTAGGAGGACCAACACCTAGTTGATAATCTTAGATAAACATGTTCGGGTGTTTTATTGCTTAAATTCTGACAACAATCATTAATCTATGTCTTATGAAAGTAAACCATAATGGATTCACTTATCTCCGATGTATGTCTGTTCATCAGTTTTCCACTTCTTGGTTAGGTTAATTTATTATTTGTCTTTTATATTTAAAAATACCTTTTCAAAAGCAACCCCCCCCCCCATTTTCCAGATTGACTGATTAACACTCTAGTTGACATCTAGCTTAACCGTTCCAGTGGTAGATACGATACCTGGACTTTCCTACACTATATTACTCACGATCAGGTACGTTTGCCTGTATATGTGGTAAGACAGTGGCTAGGCATTAGAGGTTAAAACTTGTTACGCTTTTTATGTATGATAATTACCGCATCAATAAGTAAAAGTCCATTATGTTTGGTTTGGAATCGTGTTTTGGTTGGTAAATATCACTAAAATAGAACAGATATTTTGAAGTTTTATAGAAAAATAATATCCCGTGTTTTGAGGTTAATCAAAGTATTTTAATCGGAGACTATGAAATTGGTAACTTGAGGTTTCGTAACCGAGGTGTTACAAAGATCGACACCGGTGGTACGGTGATGGACAGTGAGAAGGACAAAGATGCATGGTATGGTGATGGAGAAGAACACTTATGATGGAGAAGATACGCACACCTGTTCTTGATGGGTTTAGGTTAAGAATGAGTGTATTTGTGTAATTTGTCATTAAAAAGCCAAAATTAATTCAAAAAGCCACACTTTTCTAGCTTTTCCAAAACTGATTTTCATGTTGTAGCGAAAAACACTTCTTAAAAGTGCTTTTGGTGTTGCCGAACATTATTTTTGAATTTTAACTTATTGGCTTTTTAAGAAGCCAATAAATCAATAAACACTTTTGAACAACAAAATCCCAAATACCTACTTTTCAAGCTTCTCACATTGATATCAACTTCTTACACGATCATTCGCCATATAAATATATAGGGGCAGGTTCAAATGTTAAACACTTTATGGTTGTGAACGTGAGGACAGCCGAGAGCGCGACACGTGGCGGCTTTGAGTGTGGTCCCCCCTTTAATTCAATGCCCTCCCATGAATCGCGCCTAGTCACCCGTCGTGGACCTGACGGGGCGCCTAGTCATCCGCCACGTGTCGCGCTCTCGGCTGTCCTCACGTTCACAACCAAAAAGTGGTTCACATTTGAACCCACCCCTATATATATATAAGAGAAATTACATTAAATAATAATTTTCATAATTTATTTTCACCTTTTGGCCATTTCTTACTATAATCACCTAAATCCACTATTTCCACCCAAGTGGCATAGTTGTAATTTGCAGAGTTATTTTTTTCTTAATCAGCTCAGAGACCCATCAAAGTTGGCACCGTTGAATATTGTGGGAAGTAATGACACTTTTGCAAATTGCAGATTGCCCCTAACTTTTTATTTTCTTCTTAAAAACTCCTCTACACAAACTTGACTATAAAGTTGTAGTTACTAAAACCGACTAAAAGATGAAAACACGCAATAATAAGACGTGAATGGATCTCGAAACTTTTTCAAACGATAGCATAATTTGACTATAAGGAACGTATGTGAATTTTTTTCTTCTCAAAAGCTATATTGGTCTAGTAGTTGGTACATTGTCTTTCAAATAAAAGGTCTCAAGTTCGAGTCTTGTTGCAAGCAATTTTTTAATAACACAATAAATATGGTGAAATAAAACTAAAATCGAGTAAAAAATAACTCAAACAAGACCTCAAGTATGAAAAGCAAAGGAATTAATATATCTACAAAGAAAAAATTGTGTTTTAGTTGCAGTTTCAAAATATATATGGTGGCACAAAACAAATAAATAAAATGACACCTTTCAGAACCTGTAATTTTTTATTCTACGACAGAAAAATGAAACGATGACATATGCCACCGTAGCCACACAGATAGGTCTGCCCCTCTAATAAGATTACCATGAACAAGTTATAGAGTACAACTTTACGACCAATACCTTTGTGGGTCAAAGATAAGATTCATATACTTGTCATTATACATGTAGAATGTGCTATTTCAAAGAAATCGCCTTACCATTTCCGCACATGCTCATATATACTTCCTACCCATAATTTTCAAAGAATAATTTTCTATTTATTTTTGTCTTAAAATAAAAGATTTTATATTTTTAAATCTAAGATTTTATATTTTTAATATATAGAGTGAATTACACTACTAGTCCTTGTGGTTTGGTCAAATTTTTGGATTTGGTTCTTTAAACAAACTATCCACAAAGGTAATCCTACTCATACTTTTTTCACTTAACAAAGTACATTAAAATTATTATGAAGGACTAGTCATCAATCTTCAAACAAACTATAAAGGCCAAAAGTGTATTTTCTTTAAAATTTAATATTATTCACATTTTTTATTGAATTTTTGTTAAAGAAATCATTTTAAACATCCAATTACAACTCAATTTTTAAAATAAAGTACATATTATTTACTTATTTATTTATTTATTTAAACTATTAATTTTAGATAAAAGATAGCATTATAAAATCTCAAATTTTAAAAACAAAATAAATCAAGATAAATTCATATACTGCTAGGGTCGGGAGTAAAAATATAGAAGCAAAATATCAAAAATTAAGTTTGATTGATTTAAGATTATTAATATATAGTAAAACTATAAATAATTTGCGAACAATAAAATAAAAAATCAGATTAAAAAACATTGATTATTCAAAATGGTTAAGAAAAACAATCACTGCACCATTGTTACCACGGGAATTTGGCAAAAATAGCCTTGACTTGGACACGGAGTCATGACTCCGTGACCATTCCCAACTCCATCGCAACTTGACCTATTGTCCAATAAAACGGCGACACGTGTCCAAGTCAAGGAGTAAGGAGTCAAGAATTCTTGACTCCGTGACTTTGTTAAAAATTCTTTCAATTCTGGTCCAATCAAGGGGGGCAAGGAGTTAGAGGCGTGGACTCAATGGCTACTTTAGTAAAAATGGGAAAGAAAAGGCTAGGAGGGTACTTTTGTGTTGTATAATGGCTATTTTTGCCAAATTCCCGTTACCACCCAGAGCGGATATCAAGACAAATGTGAGAAAGTTGCTCTTGGGCGGATAAAGTCTTGGGACCAAAAATGAAAAGGACCGCACTGAATTTAAGAGCAAAAGAAAAAACAAATGCTTGGCCGGATTTAAGACCAAAAATAAATGAAAAACAAATGAGGATTTAAAAGATCTTTTTAAATTGCTAAACCAAATGTGTGGGGATTTAAATAGAGGTGATTATTTGCGGGATTGAGCTGGATTTGGGTCGGATCTAACGTAATTATTTTTGTCTAACGGGTTTAATATAGAAAATCTAAGCCTGTTTTTACGGAGTTGTCGACGGGCTAGCGGGCTTCTTTTTTTATGTTTAAGAAAACAAAAATAATATATAGTTAAAATTACGTAAATCATTTGGGTTATGTAAATGTTTTCAATTATAAAAATAATATGTATAGAATATTAATGTACATAGCGTATAACAAAAGTACTATAATATATTAATTATGAACATTTTCTTTTTAATGATTTATAAAAATACATTAAATTATTAGACCCAAAGTTATTTCTTACAATATTTTAAATAAAAACCATTCAATTATTATTTATATACAAAATTAAATAAGCTATAAAAATATAATGGGCCAGACGGGCTTCCCCGAATTCATTTTTCCATTACCCAAGTCCGCTCATTTTTTCAAACAGTGGTTGCCCAATCCCATTTTTCTAATGGGCCGAGCGGACCAGGTTTAGCAGGTCATGCAGCCCATAAACAGCTCTAGATTTGAACCAAATGTTGGGGCGGATTTAAACCTCTTGGGTGGATTATTGCCAAAATTCTGCCCAGGCGGTTGCTGTGCGGGCCTAAATTTCTATTGCCGATATCCGTCCGGGGCGGTAACGGTGGGGGTGGAGACGATTAATAAAGCTTGTATTCAGTCCGCATGAATATTCAGACCCAATGAATAAAGCTTTATTTAGTCCGAATATAGCTTAGGCGCTGATGCAATTTGCCACATGGCGCGATTTTTTTGGTCCTTACTTTCACAATAAAAGTTGAGTTCACATTTGAATTCTCTTCTACAGAGATATTTGACCTTTCTTCATTTGACCTTTCTTCTATACACATATATAGTATATATATATACACACACTGTTTCATCAAGCTAGAACTACAGAATATCTTATAATGGATCAATACAAAGGTTCAGATGTAGACAAGTACAGATGCTTCATGAGTGGAGAAGGTGAGAAGAACACCACTTGGAAGTTGGGTAAACCTCCCAACTTTGATGTTGTCAACAAACTCTTTGAAGAAGGCAGAACCAAGGTTTTTATATATTCCATTCAATTCATTAATTAATTAATTTCCACCATTTTTTCTTCATTATATACCTTAATTATATATTCCAAGGTATTTGTATCTATCTATATATATATATATAAATTACTATCTCATCATTCAAGGTTATTTAATAAATGGAATCACTATTTGGTATCGGTTTGTGGGCAACACCACCAGCCCAGAAACTACCCTTTTCTTTAACCATTAAGTCATCATCATCAAACTTTCGTTCACTGTAACCAAAATTGAGTTTAATTATACGAAGAGTAAATTGTTTAATTGTTCTAGTTGAGTGCCTTAGTAAGGTTATGTTAAAAGAAGAAGGTCGCTATTTGTGCATTGGGAATGTAAAAAGTGTTTTTTGATGTTAATGTAAAAAGTTAAGTTAAATGGCACCTATAACAGATCAAATATTGCATTTAGCTTTCCCCTAAAAGAAATATAGGTGCCATTTAACTTAACTTTGAAAGAATTCTGTAACAAACCTACAAAATCGTTGCTTCTTTGCCCTACTAAGTGTACCTCACCAAATTAAAAACTACTGACTTAATAATAGTTTGTAAAAACTATAAGAATCAATACAGACCACTCATTTCATTAACTAATGACTTAAAAGAAAAAAAAAAGATTAAAAAATCTTAAAAAAAATTAACTGGCTTTTATCGGTAATTAAATAAATAAAAATGATTAAGTTTAATAAAATGAGCGGTCCATGTTGGTTCTCATAGTTCTCGTAAACTATTGAATTCACATAAACGTGCAAAGGTAGGGATGGGTTGGATTAATGTGTTGTACTTTTGATTGGTTTGGGTCTTGCATTAAGATTTTTCAAACCGTCATAATTGGGTTGGGCCGTAAAAATGTCAAAAACCTTGCAATCCAACCCACATATACCCTTACTTAGATATGGGCCCTAGACGGATAATATATATATATATATATAGGCGAATCTTTACAAATTCTATCCTAAAGAGTAGAACAACTGTTTCCATCACTGCTGCTATATATATAATATATGCATATGTGAATTCACATGTAGTGATGTACCCTTAAACCAGAGGCCATGCATTTCATGGGTTTAATTGTTGTTTAAACTGATATATGTTGTGTGGTTTGGTTGGTAAGATTTGGCCTCCAGGTTCATTAGAAGAGCAAGTTCAGAATCTTTTGAAAACATGGGAAATGGAGCTAATCCACAAATTGAATCCTAAAGATTACAAGTCTATTGATGCTACAAAGGTTTCATCTTCTGTTAATGGTAAACTCATTAATTACAAACCTCTTATATTCATCCAATTTGTGGTTTCTAATATAATTACAATAAGAGGTAATTAAACAAAAAGACAAAATTATATATGCGAACAATCTGTGTGCAAGAACTTGGGAGTAGCACTTCGGCGATACCCAGACTTTGGGCCGGCCTTCGTGTCGTTTCGGGTCCAGGTAACGGGCATGCCAATCTATGGGCATGTCTTTAGTTGGATCACTACCATATAACTTGTTTGTTTATTGAAATATGTGTATGTAATTCGGATGTATAAAAAATGAGGTAAACATATAGAATTTATCGGTTAGTTTTATTAAATTTAAAAGTTCACTTTAAATATTTTAGATAGGATTAATAACTTGTACATCAAAATTTAAAATATTTATATTAATAAATTTTAAGTAAAATTTAATAAGTTAATAACTATTCATGTCACGAACTTATGAACTAACCATGAAATCTTTTTTTTTTTGAACGAATCTAGGCATGAAACCTTTGACACCAGAAGAAGTAGCTAAGATTGGTGGAGGGTACAACATGTTTCTTCAAACCTCGTTGCCGAAACAACTACGACTGTATAACCCCGATGAAGAAACCGTGGATTCGTCTAATAAGATCTTCACAACCACGTTTCCTCGTGGTTTTGTAATAGAGGTTCTTCACGTTTACTCGGGTCCGCCGGTCATCGCGTTTAAGTTTAGGCATTGGGGTTACATGGAAGGTCCATATAAAGGTCATCCGCCAACCGGAGAAGTGGTAGAAATGTTTGGTGTCTGCACAATGGAGGTGAAGAATCGTTATCATATTTTTCAATGACAAAAGAGTTGTTAATTACTCGTTTCTTTGTAGAGTTTGTTTATAAGATAATTTTGGAATAAAGTGTTTTATTAGTTTTTAAAATGTGTTTTTACAGATGGATGAACATTTTAAGATAATAAAAGTGGAGTTCTTCTACGACAAAGGAGAGTTTCTTGCAAGTTTGACTAAGGGTGCACGTTCAACGGCCGCTGAAGATTCCATCACCGACCGCGGATCTTCAGGTTGCCCTTTTTCTTAAAAGATGTACCAAATGAATGTATGATTTGACATAAATTTGTAGGGTTGGAATAAAAAGAAGTCCATGTTTTCTTCTTATTTTATATTTTGTTTTTGTATGTTTCCAAATCTTCGATATGAACTCAAACCCAAAGCTAAAAAGTTGAATGGAACTAATTATTTTGAATTTCTTTGATACTCAGTTTTTCAATCGTCTTGAAATTTTTTAATTAAAAAAATATAGGATAGTCGTTGCATATATAAGTTAATAGACAACAAAACAATAAAATAATAAAACAATTTTTTAATGCTTTAATTAAAAATCTTGAATTATCTCATATTTAAATCCTTTTAAGTTTTAATGATTCTATGGTTGTTTTTGGGATTGTTGGATTGATTTTGAAGAGTGCCTATTGACTTATTGTCTTTTAAAAAAACTAATAAGTTAACAATATTGTTTGGCAACCTAAGAAACATTTTTCAAAAGTGCTTTTAAAGTAAGAAGAAAAATTTGTTTTTAAAAAGTCACGAAAATGTGGCTTTTTGATTTTGGCTTTTGACTTTTAGCTTTTTCCTCTCACATAACCTTACTTTTTAACCTAAACACGTTTTAACTTATTGACTTATTGACTTTTATCACCAAAAAAGCTTATCTAAATACTTTTTTAAAAACTCATTTTCCTACTACCATAAGTCAATAAACACTTTTGACCAAAGTCATTTTTGTAGCTCACCAAACAATCCCTGTATTTTGAATCCAATATCGTTTTGTTATTTTGAATCTTCTTTTAACAATAGATATAGCATAGGAAACTCTAGTCAAACGAAAATATTAAAACATAGAAATTAAATATATAATCTTTTATTTTTCTATATAAAAATTATTCAATACTTGTTGCAAATGTTTTTTTGGACAATAGATAATACACACGTCTTGACATGAACTCGACAAGGTACCTGGGATCCATACGGGCACCCAACTATCCTCGACGATCATGAATCGACCCATGGTCAGGATATTATCACATGCTCATCCCATAAATCGAACTCGAAAAGACAATAATATCATCTAATGTTCTTTCCAAAAATGTTAGTGACCACTATGCTACTAATGCTTTAATTTATTGCAAATGTTTTATATCTCACGTTCCCAATAAGAATTTTCCTACCTATTTCCTGGGCCTTTGCGCTATTCAAAAAGGTTTGAGTGATTGTTTCGATCACGTCTTCCAATACTATTGAATGCGTCAAAGTGCCAATTATATGTTTTTTAACAATTAAAATACTAATATCCATTTAAATATTACACTACTAATCCACCTCTATCAAGTTAGTACAATGTTTGTACTTGCTATATATTCTAATGTAAATTAAGGTATCCTAACAAAACTTTGGTTTTATATCTATTTAAAAATAAATAAATAATTAAGATATAGCAAAGTTTGTCTCAATTTCTATTAACATAACAAAAATGCTTTCATTGATCAATGTAAATTTCCACGGACAGTTTGGTTTGCAGAATTGAATGGAGCGAAGGAATTGGAATAGTCAATTTCGTTGATCAAATTTCATGGTCCTGTTTGGTTAACGGATTAAAAGCTAAGAAATCTGATAGATTACTTCAAATTCCAACAACAATAGATTTCACCATTCCACCGAACGACACACGGAATTCAACGGACACAAAAACCAAAACCGAATCATTTTCAATTTTCAGTTCGGTTTTCTCGATTTTTCGGTTTCCCTTTTTTTTCGCGGTTTCGTTTCGAATTTCACCGGTTGAGATGGAAACCAAAACCAAAACCGAACCGTTTTCGATTTTCGGTTTTGGTTTCTCGTGTTTTTGGCTTCGGTTTGGTTTTCCCAGGACGAGATGGAAACCAAACCCAAACCGTTTTCGATTTTCAATTCGGTTTTTTCGGTTTTGGTTTCTCGTTTTTCCACGGTTTCGGCTAGGTTTTTCCCGGTCGTGATGGAAATCGAACCCGAATCGAATCGTTTTCGATTTTCGGTTTAGTTTTTCGGTTTTGGTTTCTTGTTTTTTCCCGGTTCGATTTGGTTTTTGCTCACCTTACTGTTTTACAATTCCATTCCAATTCCATCCAACTGAACACAACCAATTTGCTTGGTCAAATTATATTTCAATTCCTTCAAAGTCAATTATGTTGATGAATTTCAATTTTATCGAATTCCATTCTGCGAACAAAACGCCCCCTTAGAATTTCATATTCAATGTACCTAGGTTTTCCATCTTTTTTATTTTTTCTTTTACCTTGTTTTGTAATATTTGATAGCATGTACATTAAATTATTCTTCACTTTATAAAATCTTTTATACATAAGTATTAAAATCATCAAATATTATAAAATCAACAAATTATAAATGAAAGTAGCTAAAAAAAATAACATCTTAAAACTCTTAGAAAGAAGAAAAGTCATTCATCAAACCAAAGAAAAACTAAATTAAACTTTATTACATTTTGATATATTTATCCTAGTTTACAAATTAAAATCAGAATTTTTGGAAATCAACTTTCAACATTCCTCGCTTAAAAACGCAATGGTCAAAGATTAGTCTTGAGCGGCCATCAATTATCAAATATGCAACTTTTTGTCTAATTAGAGGCTAAAAGCGACTTTCTTAAACAAAATGATTTTTACACTAATAAACACCAAACCAACACTAGCTCAAGCGGTGTTTGTTAGTCGTTTAACGGGATTCATAGCTTATTCAATTAGCTATACATGAATATTTGGTAGATGATTTAATTAATGATATAAAAAAAAAACATATTCAATAGGGCAAAACTTAATGCAGAAAACCAAGTTTTTTCCCAAACATGTTCCTCCTAGTTAAGAAACACGTCGCTTCTTTATATGAAAAGATCCTCTCATATAAAAATGTTCCTAGCCAATACAGATAAATCTTCAAAGATTTCGAGACAAAAAGACTATTTCCATAGAAACCCCATAACTTTTTTTCAATCAACATAATATTTATGTATGTTCTGATTTAATTTTCTCCTAGCATTATTCAAGGATCAATAAAAAAACATTCTGATACTAGATATAGGACCCCTTACCAACCACCCCAACCCCCTCCTAATTTCCTCTTTTTATATTTAAAAGGTGATCATATGATGTTTTATGAACAAGTAAACCCAGTAGCAATGGATCAATACAAAGGTTCAGATGTAGACAAGTATAGATGCTTCATGAGTGGAGAAGGTGAGAAGAACACCACTTGGAAGTTGGGTAAACCTCCTAACTATGATGTTGTCAACAAACTATTTGAAGAAGGCAGAACCAAGGTTTTATAACCCTCTTTACACTTTTAATTTTTGTTTTGCAAGCTGAGGTTTTTATCGAAATAGTCTCTCTACTCTTTGAGGTAGAAGCAATGTCTGTTGATAACCAAACCCCGGACCCTATTTGTGCATGAGATTTACTCGGTTAGTTTGGTTTAGTTTCTTTTAATGAACGAAAAGAGTCTTGGTGGACAATGGTTTTATAACCCTCTTTACAGCCTTTTAATTTGCGTTTTGCATCTTCACAGAAACAACCTCTTTGCTCTTTGAGTTAGAAGCAATGTATGCTGATAACCCAACCCCCGACCCTATTTATGCACGATATTTGCTGGGTTTGTTTGGTTTAGTTTCTTATCGATCTTTATGAACCAAAAGAGTCTTGGTGGACCAAAGGTTATGTGGATGTTTTCTTTAATCTAATTTTGAAACTGTCAACAAAAACTTGTACACAACAATGTCAAATTGAAACATTTATGGTTTTGTGTTTCCAACTGAAGTTTGTGTACTTTGGATGGTAAGATTTGGCCCACAGGTTCATTGGAAGAGCAAGTTCAGAATTTTGTAAAAACATGGGAAATGGAGAAATTCCACAAAGTCAATCCCAAAGATCATAAAACTGTTGATGTCACAAAGTCGACAGTTTCTGTTAATGGTAAACCTCAATTTCTATTGTTTCTTATTTCATCAAGAGATAAAACCGAGCAAGCTAGAAGCAGTTGAAATTCGACTAATCAAGGCAGAGGTTAAGTCTGCAAAAAACAAAAGAGCACAAGCCCAAAGAATTGCACCAATGACCTTTATTAAAGCCAAAACCTAGTATATGCCCGAACCTAGGCTCAGGCCCGTCCTTAAAGCTTGATCAGGTCAACTTTTTTTAGGCCAAGTTATAGCCCGGCCTAGAAAGTCCAATCAGCCCTCATTCAACGTGGCAGCCCTAGGGCTTTTTGCTAACTACAAAAATGGGCTATGAAGGCCTAGTCTTAGGCCCGAAAAGCCCAAAACTTGTGCATCTCTTCAAGCATGACGAGACATATATACTAGATTTGGTCAGTTATAGTTTCAATCATGGTATATATTTTGTTGATATGCTACGAACTTATAATTTGTAGGAAGGACACCTTTGACAACGGAAGGGGTAGCTAAGATTGGTGGAGGGTATAATATGTTTCTTCAAACATCGTTGCCACAACAACTAGGACTATATAATCCTAATGATGAAAACGTGGATTCGGCTCACAAAATCTTCACCACCACATTTCCGCGTGGTTTTGCTATGGAGATTCTCCAAGTTTACTCAGGTCCTCCGTTGCTTGTGTACAAGTTTAGGCATTGGGGTTACATGGAAGGTCCATTCAAAGGTCATCCGCCAACTGGAGAAATGGTAGAAATGTTTGGCATCTCCACGATGCAGGTGAAAATACAATTTATCTATAATCACATTAACCAACATTTTTGTTTTACAAAAGATCGGTAATACCTTAAAATACCACACCTTTCATAAGTCAGATGTTTTTAAAGAAACATCTTCCCTATTCTTTATTGACAAAGATTAAGACCACATACATCAAATCCCTAGACCCCACCTTTAGTGGGCTATACTAGCTTGTTTGGTTTGTTTTTTGTTAGAAGAGAAGAGTTTAAATCTAGTGTCATCTCTTTTTAGGTCTTTTTTTACTCGAATGATTGATGTTTTGATTTTGGAACTTCTTTACAAGTTGGATGAACAACTCAAGGTTGTGAAGGTGGAGTTCTTCTTCGACAGAGGAGAGTTGCTTGCAGGTCTGATCAAGGGTGCAAGTGCAACCGCTGGTGGTGATTCTATCACCGATGGGGGGTCTTCAAGTTGCCCTTTTCTTGATGATGATTTTCGTTTGCTAGACAAATGAATAAGAGATAAACAAAATTATGTATCTTGTTTTCTTTTGTATTGTCTATGGAGGCATGTTGGCAATCTTCAAGTATTTCATGGTTGTAAACCCTATTGTATCCCCCCCCCCCTCTCCCTCCCTCCCACAACAAATAACGTTAATTGAACCTTTATTTGCCAAATAAATGTCAAGTGTTACCACTCCTTTTGGATCCTTAAAAAATTTTCTGGCTACTATCTTTAGGATCCACATAGGATTAGTTGGGATGTATACAAGTTGATCCAAACACCTATGACTATAAAAATAAGACAATGGTGGGCATTGAAGGTCGTTGTAGGAACTATAAATGATTAAAACTAAGATTCTGGTGACAAGAAGTTAAATCAATGTAAGGGTGTGTTTGGTTTGCGGAATGGAATTTGATGGAATTGAAATTTATTGAAGGAATTTGACCATGCATTTGGTAGGTATGAATTCAATCCCTTAACTTAAGCCAATAAAATTTCAATTCCTTTGTGGAATTCAAAGGATTCCATTGTAACACCCGAATTTTTGGATAAATATAATTTAGAGTTTGGACGAAATCGGTGTTTTGAGAGAAATAAAAGAATTTAGATTTTGGGCTCAAATTGTATATTTTATAGTGTTGTTAGATAGAGATTTCAATCAGGAGTTCAATGTTTCTTTCCGGAGAAAAATCGGAGTTAAAACAAAGAAGTTATACTGCATTTATAGCATATATGTTTATAAATTTACATGTTTTGAGTGTGTTGATCACTTATTTTGGAGTTATGTAATTTATGACGCATTTTGAAAATATAAATAGTCTGATTTCATTTGGAAAATGTTTCGTCCCAACCAAAGTTAAGTCTTAAGGTTAATCATGTCTTAGAAGCATGTGTTTGCATAAACATGGTTTAAATGGGTTTTATTACTTGCTTTGACTTTATTGAGTATATATTAAATTAAGGGGAATTATAAATGGACCCCCTTGCTAAGTCAATGAGTTGTTTGTGTGAGTACACAGGTGGGACCCAGTACAAGGGGGTCTACATTTATGTGAGAGGAGGAAGGGTCAAAGGGGGTCTACTTAACAACACCCTAAATTAACCCTTTTTTATTTATTAGCATATGCATTGTGTTCTTGTTGGGGTATGGTAGTATGGTACTGTTAATGTCGTGGTGAAGTAATAAGTACTAGTTAGAGACATGTTAAGAATCTAAAAATTCGTTGAGGTCTTCCGTGCCTTGGAGACAATGATATTTTTCGGTAGGTATAGATATTTGCACCTTTACCTATAGGTTAAAATTAAATACACCCTTCATTCATTCTAGACATCTATTAATAATCATTACTAAAAAATTACAATACTATCCAAGTTTATATATATTTTAGAGTTAATTACATTTTTGGTCCCTGTGGTTTGGTGATTTTAACACTCTGGGTCCATTTTGAAAATAATTATGGATTTGGCACCTGTGGTTTACATTTTATAACGCTCTGGATCCATGACGTTTACACTTTATAACACTCTGGGTCCATGACTTCTAACTCTGTTAACTAATTCTGTTAAGTAGGATAATTATAGGGGTATTTTGGTCATTTCATTTATGTTTCTATTTTCAAATAAAATCACTTGGACCAAAAGTGTAATTTACACTGTATAAAATCACTTTAACACAACACCACCACCACCCACCAACACCACCACCACCACTGCCAAACCCAATACCACCACCACCACCATCAAACCCAAAATCACCACCACAGCCTACTGCTATCGCCACCGCCAAACCCAATACCACCACCACCATCGAACCCAAAACCACCACCAAAGCCCACAGCCACCGCAAATTTGGAAGGAAATGGGGAAGATGCAAACCAAACCTCTGCCAGAAGTTTTTCACTCATCAATGGTGGATGAGACAGCAGCGACCGTAGATGGAGCCGCTAGCAGTAGCTGGAGAGAGACGGGTCTGGTGGTGGTAGAGGCCGGCGACGGTGGAGGCGGGTGTTGTGGTGGTGGAGGCCGACGACGGTGGAGGCGGGTGTTGTGGTGGTGGAGGTCGTCGACGGTGGAGGCGGGTCTGGTGGTGGTGGATCCCGTCGACGATGGAGGCGGGTCTGCTGGTGGTGGAGGCCGTCGACGGTGGAGGCGGGTCTGCTGGTGGTGGATCCCGGCGACGGTGGAGGCGGGTCTGCTGGTGGTGGATCCCGGCGACGGTGGAGGCGGGTCTGCTGGTGGTGTATCCCGGCGACGGTGGAGGCGGGTCTGCTTGTGGTGGAGGCCGACGATGATGGAGGTGGTGGAGGCTGACGGTTATGAAGGTGGTGGAGGTCGGCGATCGTGGTGGTGGTGGTTTGCAGCGGCGGTGGTTAGCGGCGGTGGTTGGCTACGGTGGTGGCTGGCTGGTGGTGGCTGGAAGTGGAAGTGGGTGTGGTGGCTTAGGGTTTTTTAGAGTGAATTAGGGTAAAAGGGTTATAAATAGTCCTTTATTTATTTTTACACATTTAGTCCCTGTACTATTAAAAGACTAATATACCCTTGTAGTTTATTCATTTAACAGAATTTTTAACGGAGTTAGAATTTATGGACCCAGAGCGTTATAAAGTGTAAACCACAGGTGCCAAATCCATAATTATATTGAAAATGGACTCAGAGTGTTAAAATCACCAAACCACAAGGACCAAAAATGTAATTAACTCTATATTTTATAATTTTCACTTTTTTATCTTATTATTATTATTTATTACTTTTTATTTTTATGATTATGAAGATGTAATTGATTAATTGTTATTATTATATAAAAATAATTTATTTATAGTTTTTTTTTCATATCAGTGTTAAATAATATTTCATAAACAAGGATATGAATATAAAAATAATAAGATTATTAATTATTTTATTCTTAATTTTTAAATATTTCAGTTAATGTAAGTTTTACAATATCAACGATATCTTCTATTTATTATTATTATTATTATTATTATTATTATTATTATTATCACCATATCAGTATATTTTCATATAATTTTATTACAAAATTATAAAAATAAAATAATATTAATATCAACTAATTTATATTTAAATTATTAGTAAAAACTACAAGTCTTAGATATTTATAAATAATAATGTATATTTTCATTTTATTTTACTTATTTAAAACTTAATAATGTATAATATAAATAAATTAATAATTTGTGTGCATTAGCGTTATTATTTAGATCCTTTTTAATTTTTTATTATTTATTATTATTAATAATTCTATTTTATTGAATCAAATCGTTGTTGTTTATTATTTATTATTTTAAAATGAAACTATTATTATGTAAACATCTTTTTTTTTATCTATTATTAACTTTATTATTGTTTTTATTAATATCTTTTTTGAATGGCAAGGTAACATTTATTAACAAAAGACTAGCAAGAAGCTAGCAAGAACCATAAGAAAGGAATTACAAGAAAGACAAGGGGGAGCAAACCCAACTGATCCAGCTGAAGGAAGTGCGAGATCTCACCCTATTTTTGAACAAAAAAAAAGAGCTTGAAGTTTCACCGATGATCAAACGATCCTTTCTTGTTGTCCGAGAGCGAAAAGTTTTTTGATTTCTAAGGTTCTAAACGAGTCAGAAGAAGAGATACAGGGTCTCCATAAAAGCCTTTTTTTCGATCGTCTTAGAGTTGCAGTTTGTCCGCCGACTCGAAGAAATGAGAGAGGTCCTGAATTTGATTCATATCCAAGCCCCACCAATATTGCACAGGTCTTTCAAGATTTCTTTAGAGACTGGACACCAAAGAAATAAGTGTTCCTCTTCTTCTTCGACAGATTCGCATAGGGGGCATACAGTTGATAAGCAAATCACTCCAAGTTTTTGCAAATTCAATTTGGTTGGCAACCTCTTTGAAGGATCCTCCAAGCTAGAACATTCAACTTAGACGACACCCAATTTGACAAGAAAAGATGGCCCTTCTGAATGATTTTCAAGGAACAATCATCAAACGCTAAACGAACCGAAGAAACTGTGAATTCAATAAGAAAATATGCAGATTGAGCTTTTCAAATTCATTTTGGGCTTTTATCACATTCCTCCAAACCCTCGTGGATTTCCCCGTAGATAAGACTTTATTCCCATGTAATGAGTCAATTACCTCTTCATATGCACATATTTTAGATCTTTTTTTCATCTTTATATAACTCATACATATATATTTTTGGTGGATCTAAACATATGTGTATATATATACACACAAATTAAGAAAAGTAGTTAATGTACCAATGTATTAACTTTAACCCGATCCATTAGTATAGTTTCAGTTGGGTTGGCTTGGTTTGAGTTAGTTTGGATTAGATTTTTCAAACCGTAAACATGGAGTTGGATTGTTCAATGCTTCAACTCAATTTATCCAACTCGTAAGCATCCCTAATTCTACACCATCAACACTAACCTAGATTATCTAACTCAAAACCCATCTCAAGAAAAGTCAAGGTAGCATCAGAGCATGGACGGAGCTCAAGAGGGGTACGCGTTATTATTTGTCCAACGAATGATAAAAATTTTAATTTTGTGAGAGTGTAATCGTATCTCCCGATACAATAAAAAATCAAAATAGTCTATCAAAATCGACAAAAAAAACTTTAAAAAATCTCACGAAATCAACAAAAAAATGAAAAAATATATCTAGAAATCAACAGAAAACTTAATTATAGCATTTGAAAAATGTTCTGGCTCCGTTTCTACATCAGAGTAGAACAAGAGATGTTGGAGAAGCAGGTCGTTGATGGAGGGAGATGAGAGAGGAGGCAGATCGATAGAGGAGGATAAGGGAAAATAGTGATGGAGGGCGTCTACTAAAGTAAGGGTAAGAGAAGTCATTTTGACGGCTTGCTCTAACCGGATAAGTGCTGACTCGAGTAAGAGTGTTGATCCGGGTAAGTGTTAATCTGGATAAGTAATGTTTGAGTGAGAGTATCCACCAAGTATTTTTAATAAGTGCTTACAAAAAAAAAAAAGACCATTTTAACCTTTTTATAATTATATATTATAAAATATAATGATATTTTTTAAATAATTAAATGTTATGAAATAAAATAATTTTTACTTTAATAATAATCTTTTACTTTTTGAAGGTAATTCCTGATACAGAATTGCTTAATAGAAAAAAAGAAAGTTTTTAAATAAAATAATACCTAATATAAATTGTTTTTAAACAAACGCCGACGTCTCCTTCTCTTTCTCTGCCTCTCTGCTATCCTCCCTTCCTCGACTACCGCCACCACCACCTCGCCACCAGCAGTCGAACGCCACCACCACCATGGAGAGTCGAACCCCACCATCACCCAGCCACCAGTGCCGAACGCCACCACCACCCTGCCACCAACGCCGACCGACCGAAATCGAAGGGTATACGATGGAAACTCGTAATCTGATTCGGGTAAGCGCAAATCTGGTGCTGGTCGGGTATGATCTCGGTCAGCAAATCGTTCAGATTCATGTATTTGGTAAACAAGCTGACTCCTAATCGAGTCACATAGGTCAGCAGTGAGTAAACATGACTTTAATGGATAAAGCAAAGTAGATTACACTTACCGAATAAGCCACTCTCAAATACTTGTATATTTCTTTTGGACGGCAGTCAAACACACACACGTCTCGACCGAAGTCGAAGAGGTATCCGGCGATGATGGTGAATGGTGGAAGTGGTTATGGTTGTTGTATGCAGGCGGTGGTAAATGGTGAAAGTGGTGGTGGTTGTGAGCAAACGGTGGTGAATGGTTGGTGGTGTAAGTTGTGAAATGGTGAATAGATTTTCTTGCAGGTCGGCGGTAGTGGAGGTCTGTTCGTCGGACAGCGGTGGTCTGATGTCCGACGGCATGTGTTCGACGAAGAGTTGTGTTGCCGGAGATGACAATGGTCGTGGGGAGAAGGCTTCGTCGATGGTGGACGTCCGATGCTGCAGCAGGTGGTAGAGGAGGGTGGAGGGTGGAAGGGGCGGTGGTTGAATAGGGTTTGGTTTAAGAAGAAGTACTGTTTTTATTTTAATATTAATATATATATATATATATAATAAGTAAATTACATTTTTTGGTCCTTTTAATTTTAATAGAAAATAAAAAGAAATATAAAAAGACTAAAATACCCCTGTCTTTAATTTTCTTAACAGAGTTTTTTAACGGAGTTAGAGGTGAGGGACCCAGAGCGTTATAAAACGCATACCATAGGGACCCAAGCCATAATTATTTCAATCGAGGGACCCAGAGTTTTAAAACCACCAAACCACAGGGATCAAATATGTAATTAACTCAATACTTATATATTACTTACCGAATAAGCCATATAAATTATTATGCTTATTAAGTCGATATCAATTAAACAACCCCTAAATCTTACAAGTCAGACTAAAAATATTCCTAACTAGTTATTAAGAGCACGGGTTTCACACCAAGTTATAAACTGTGATAGATTTTATCATAAGTAGTAAAATTGAATAAATAAAAATATTAATTTTAAGAGATTTTAATCTAAATTTTTGAAAAAAACAATCTACTTATTAATAGTTTGATGAAATTATTTGATTATCCTTTTTATTAAAGTTACAATAGTTTATAATTAATCAAAAAACAAAATATATTGATAAAATAAATAAAGTAAGAAGTAAAAAATATGAATTATGTAATTTAAGAATACAAAATATAAAGAATTGTCTACTATAATAACCAAATATGTAACTTAATCAAACATTTTTTTGGAAGTTAACCACTTAATTTAACAAAGTTGAATGAAGGGATAAAAATGAAATGAAAATAAAAACCAAATGGATGAAAAAATAGTTGTTAAAGAGCAAGGATGAAAATCTTTATTAATATCAAACATCGGGGACTAAAGTCGTAGTCTTGTAATTTAACCAAAATGACAATCTTGTAATTTAACAACAATGACAGTCTTGTTATTTAAGCGGTTTTTAGTTTAAATAAAAAAATTAATAAATTAATAAATAAAAGATATTAATTTTAAGAGATTTTAACCTAAAACCTTTGAAAAAATATCATCTACTTATCAATAGTTTAATGAAATTATTTGATTATTTTTTTACTAAAAATATAAATGCTTATTATTATTCAATAAAACAAAATATGTTGATAAAATAAATAAATAAAGTAAGAAGTAAAAAATATGAATTATGTAATTTAGAAATATAAAATATAAAGAATGGCATACCATAAGAACCAAATATATGATTCAATTAAGGACTATCTTCACCAAAATGTATCCAACTATACCCGTATTCCTATTGTGTGTATCCAACTTCAAAATGGGTTATTGTGTGTACTCAACTTTCAATTTGGTTTATTGTATGTAAGATGTTACCTGGTAACCTGATAATGCTGATGTGTGTAGGACCTCTTGTTGTGAAGAGTTAGAATTCACTATCTTTACATGCTTTCAATAGTTAGTTTGATTTACCTTGTAAACAATTTACAGTTTTATTGCCCTTGTTTAGAGGTGTGTAACCTCGGGGGCCTTTATCGTACTTTTGTGTAACTTTCTCTTACCTATAAAAGGTAAGAGATGTTAGGGTTTTTCATGATTGAATCATATTACCTTTTTGGGCAACATTCCTCCATTGTTAAGATTATTCAAGCTTTTTATTGATTTCAATCACACATTTAGGATTTCCATCCATTTCTTCATCTATTTCATTGTTATTTGGGACAACAATTGGTATCAGAGCCAAACTTGTTGATTCCTTGGCTTCTGTCTTTGATTTTTGATAAGGTTTTAAAAGATTTTTAAGTTTTGGGTTTTTCAAAACTTTTGGGTTTTCAATCCAAAAGGTGGTTTTAAAAGGGTAAAATTAAGTGTTAAGTGATTCCCCAATGATTTCTAAGCTTTTTCCTACAATTTGGGGGTCTAAACACTGATTTTTAAGAGGTTTTAAGTGTTTTTAAGAAATTTTTCGGAGTTTTCTGTGCAGGTTTTCCGCATCGGAAAACAAGAGCTGAATTTTCAGCTCAAATTTTCCGAGTCGGAAATTGCATCTTCTCCGAATCGGAGAACTCTCCTTTTCCGAATCGGAAAACACTGTTTTCCGAATCGGAGAACGAGTCTCTGACTTGGGGTCTTGCTCCTGAAAAGTCTCTCTTCCAAATTTCCCTTTTTCCGAACCCAAACTTTTCCGAATCGGAAAACTGTATTTTCCGAATCGGAAAAGGCTGTTTTCCGCATCCAGCTATTTTGAGCCAAATCCGAATCGGAAAACATCTGTTTCCAAGTCGGATTTCGCCTCTTTGAGCCGAAACTCTTGTAGTTTTGTTTCTCAAATCCGACACTAAGCTTGCTTTCAAAACCCTTTACTTTTTCCAAGCTTTTTGTGTCCCGAGGCGCTCAAAATTCCCGTTTTTCAAAAACCTTTCTTCTGCTTTAAGCCAAGCGAATCGTACGAGGAGGTCTCAGGTTTTAAAATGTCGAAGGAAATCCTTGGGATAGGTTCCGAAACTCGCCCTCCCGTCCTGGTGATGGGCGAGTACCAACAATGGAGACGCAGGATGATTCACTTCCTCGACCTGCTTGATGAAAACCTGATGAAGTCCATTCGAGAAGGACCTATCCGACCGACCGTCACCGTCGCCGCCGTACCAAAGACCGATACTTGTCCCGAACTTCCGGCGTACGTGGTCGAGAAGCCTGTTGAGATGTTCAATCCCGAACAAAGAGCCCGACATCTCATTGACAAGCGTGCACTGACCCTCCTGATTATGGCTCTCCCAAACGATATGTACGCAAGAGTGGACAGTCTGACCAACGCACGAGACGTTTGGTTGGAAATTGAACAACAGATGCAGGGAGGCGACTCTGCTGTGGAGAGTCAGAAGGAAAGTGCCCTCAATGCTTACGAAGGCTTCAAAGCTAGGGAAAACGAATCCCTCATTGACTCTTATCAAAGATTGAACGCTTTCGTCAACGACTTGAGACGGCTCGGGGTTGAGAAGTCAAAGTATGAAGTGAACGTGAAATTCTTGAAGAATCTCAACCAAGAATGGCAAAACATGGCCATCAACATCCAGCTTAGCCGGAATCTGGGAACATTGGGTCTACATGACTTGTTCAGTATGATGGTTCAACACGAAGATTTCATCACCGGCGGACGCTCCAAGAGAGCAGTTGATCCTCTGGCATTGTCGGCCGTTCCCTTTGGAGGACCAAACACTGCTCCCGTCCAACCAATGCCATACAACAGCGTCTCTCCCCAGTACTATCCTGAAGAATACAGTCAAGAGTTCAACCCGAACTTTGGCTCAAGCGTACAACATCCCAACGAACCGGTGATCATTTCCATCTCTGATGATGAACTCTTCCATGTGAATGAGTCCCTTGCCCTCATTTCTCACAGCGTACAACGATTGAACGCAAATCGTGGATACAACCGTGGACGAGGATCCGGTTTTCCCAGTGGAGGAAGAATGGGGCAAGGTAGAGGAGGTCATTATCAACCTGAAAGGAGTCAGTACGGAAATCAAGGGAGAGGAAGCTATCAGCAAGGGGGTATGCCAGCTTACGATCAAGGAGGTTATAGGAACTACCAGGGAAGGTTCAGAGAAGATCAAGGCAGATACAGAGATCAGCCGAGAAGAGACAACACTTATCTTGACTATCAAGGAGGTCAAGGCAGTCAAGGAGATTGGAGAGGACAAGTCTCAGACATCAACTACCGGAACAGCTTGAGGCAATACACTCCGGAATCTGGGTATATTGATCGTCAGGGATATGAGATTGGTTATGGAGGAAGATATGAGAGTGGAAGGCTAGATCAAGGGCCAGGATACGGGTCTGAGCAGAATAGGGGTAGTCAAAGGCAAGAAGAAAGAGTGAATCATGGGAAAGGCATCTACCACGGAGGCGATTCTAGGGAAACAGTTCTAAGCAGGTTCAAAGGGAAGATCAACCGATTCACAATGATCAAGGAATTCAACGGGCAAATCATCCCCAGGGTCCCATAACCCAGAACCCCACTCCTCAGCAAACCGCAAGTCCCACTACCACTTGTTACAAGTGTGGAAAGTTGGGACACTACGCTCGAGATTGCTCTGTCAAGTACAAGGATGCCGCGTACTTTGAGAGGAAGGCCTCACTGATGAGGAAGAAAGAAAAAGGGGTGGCCTTGATGGTAGATGAAGAAAACTGGGTATGTGAAGAGGAGAGTTCAGACGAGGAAGATCACTTGGTGCAAGGTCCCTGCTTGATGGCTGACTTTGAGGGATCGGAAGCCGTTGGACCAAGCACTTATCAGGACATAGATCCGTCTGAGGTATCCTCTATCCCTGATATAACTGACACTGTGGCAATGTTGGAATCTAAAATTTGTGAATTGGAGAGATGTCTCCAAGCGGAGAGGACTCTCGTCACGAAATTTAGAATCGACAGTGCAATTTACAAAGACTCTCTTGAGGAATTGACCATAGTTTACAACCGTGAAACACTGGAGTCTGGCATTAGAGAGTCCAATTTGTCAAACAAACTTAGTTGTCTTCAAAAAGCCCATGAGGAACTTAACAGTAATCATGGGGAGCTCAACATTAAATTCCAGTTACTTTCGGAAGAGAGAACTCGGTTGTTTTCAAAAATACAAGAGCTTGAGGACAACAATTTTAAAAGAGGACAATCTGAACAGACTTTAAGTATTCTCACTCACCATGCCAAAAAGAATCCCTTTTACACAGCTAAACCCGGCCTAGGTCTGTCTGAAAACCACGTTTTAGATAAAGCACCTTCTCATCTATACAACTTTGAGGATATGGCAGCCTCCAAGCCCAAACCTGCCATAGTGGGAGGACATGTGACCGAGGAATTTGTTAGGCAGACTGTCACATACACCGAAGTCATAAACGGTGAGACCATAACCACGACCATCAGTCCAACGAACAGTACCTCTAGCAGTCCACCCACTAGCCCTACTCCCAATAAACCAATCTTTGTTCCGGCTAGTGATCCAACCAACTCTAAACCCACCTGGGAAGGCATTAAGGCCAGAACCCCTAGAGTAGCAATGCCTCCCATCAACTACACAGACCTTAACTCAAGCTATGAGACTAGGGAAATGGAACTTTCAGAGGAGACCTTAGTTATCCCACCCGAGGATTCTTCCGCAACTAAGAGTCCCGACTTAGTCAAGCTAGAAAAGGAGGTGTTTGCTCTTAGGTTAAAAGCCATGGATTTGGATGCATGTCAACATCAAATCCTGAATCTGAAGGTCATTGTGTCGGAGAAAGATTCCTTGGTTCGCATTCTGGAGAAAGACTTGCTTGAGGCAAATGCCGAAAGAATTAGGCTTTCTTCAGAATGTGAGACCGCAACCTCAGCTTTCACTGATTTTCAAATCAAGGTTGCGGATCTTCAGGCTCGATATGTTATCCTAGATATCCACTTTGAACTTTTAAAAGAACTTGATCATGATGAACGGATAATGTATCGCCAATCTTTAACCAACCAACGGGTGTCTAACTCCATTTTAAAAAGGAAAGTGATGAATCTTGAAAATCTCTACTTTTCAAATTCAGTTGATGATAAGACTGCTCCAATCCTCAACCATCCAATAGTCACTCCCCAACCAAAACCTGTCTTAGATACTGAGGACTATTACTCCATTATATCAGATGATGATGAACCCCCTAACTCACACCATAGGATAGCAGAACCCAAGACTGTCCAAGATCCAAATGTTGAATATGATATGAAGGTGTTTTTAGATGAGGATGATGATCCTTCAGGCTTTATTCCAAAGAAGCCAAAATCTGTTGTTATCAAACCTGAGCAGTCTGCTGAGTCACGAGCTCCTATTTCTGAGAAAAGCAATCCTGAGGGTGGAAAATGTGTAGGTACTGACAAGGGCAAGTCAGTTAAGCCACACGCACCCAAAGGACTCCAGAAAAAGCATTCAAAGTCTAACGATGCTCGTAACTCAGTCAAACCCATTAAAAGTCTTGAATTTCATTCAAGTTCCTTTGAAGTGGGTGAGACATCTCAGTTACAACCAAATCAACCTTTCAATTCCACTAAACCTAAATTTTCTAAAAAGTCATCTGGAAAAGGTGGTAACTCCATTCCCACAAAACCGTCATCTAACTCACACCATGCTTATCATGCAGATGCGAGGAGGAAAGATGGTGGACCGAATGTGAAGCCACCAAGAAAGGATCATCATGGGAAGAACAACTCTTTTTCTGCTTTTCCTAAGAAACATAGTCCTAGCCGTGCGGGTTTAGGCTATGTTCCGCCTAGTGTAGGAAAGAATTTGAACATGTCTGTTAATTCTAATCGCAACTTGAACGATGCTTTTAATACTTTTCGCAATGACATGTGCTTTATGTTTGATAATTTCCTGCGTTATGGTGTGCCTAACTCTTTCTATGCTCCCAATTCTAATGTCAAATCCCGAAAGAGAAGGGGAAGAAAAAAAGGTAAAGGAAAATCCTCCTCGTCAGTGAAGTCTCCTCAGCCTAAGGAGAAATCCGAAAAGGGGACTTCACCGACAGATTTATCTGTATCTAACCCACAGGAACCCATTTGGCAATGGGTCCCTAAACAAGCTTAATTGTCTTGCAGGTCAGTCATGTGTGGTACTTCGACTCCGGCGCATATAGACACATGACTGGTCAGAGATCCTTCCTTTTCGACTATGTTGAAAGGTTCGAGGGATATGTTAAAACAGCCGACAAGACGCTTAGGCCAATGGTGGGTTATGGGAAAATCACGGATGGGAGATACATCATTAAAGATGTAAGGTATGTCGAGGGGTTAGGTTTCAACATGTTCAGCTCCAGCCAGTTCTGCGACAACGGATACTGGGTGAAGCAATTTCAATACGGAAGCAACGTGAATGATGAAGATAACAACGTCATCCTCAGTGCACGAAGGAATGGCAATCTTTACTCCACCGTCTTCCGTTCAATCCCTCAGACACACCCTCAGTTTGCAGCAATATCTGATCCAAGGAATGCAATCTGTCTGCTCACAAAGGCTTCAAAGGAGGACAGTTGGTTATGGCATCAAAGACTCTGCCATCAGAATTTCAAAGACATGAACAAGCTGGTTTCGAAAAATCTAGTCAAGGGACTACCAGAGACTCGCCTTTCCAAGGATACACTATGTCCCGCTTGCGAACAAGGAAAGATGACGAGAAGCTCTCATCCACCGAGGATAGATACGAGTAGCAAAAGTCCCCTTGACATGATTCACATGGATCTTTGTGGACCTACCAGAACCGAGAGCTTAGCCAGAAAGAAATACATGTTAGTTCTCGTTGATGAGTTCTCTAGGTTTACATGGGTTGAATTCCTACGAGCCAAGTCTGACGCTGCCGATCGAATCATTGCCTTCATCAAGCGAATTCAAGTTCTCTTGGGTCGCCGAGTGAAGAAGTTGAGAAGTGACAACGGAACCGAGTTTCGCAATGCAAAGTTGCAATCCTTTCTTGAAGACGTGGGAATCTCTCACAACTTCTCAGCAGTACGCACACCTCAACAAAATGGGGTAGTAGAAAGGAAGAACCGGACGTTGGTCGAAGCAGCAAGATCAATGATGGCTCATTCTGGAGTTCCTCAATCATTTTGGGCTGAAGCAGTATCAACAGCATGCTACACGCAGAATCGGACTCTGATCGTCAAGCGGACCGGTAAAACCGCCTACGAGATGGTCGAACAGCGTAAGCCTAACATCGATTACTTTCGAGTCTTTGGATGTAAATGCTATGTTTTAAACGACCGGGATGATTTGGGAAAGTTTGAACCCAAGTCTGATGAGTCTATCTTCATCGGATACTCACATAACTCTAAGGCTTATAGGGTTTTCAACAAACGGACCCGAACCATCCTGGAAAGCTCAAATGTTGATTTCTCTGAAACCGAAACCTATGCTGTGGCTAGTTCAAGTAATGTAAATGCAGCTTTTCCTGAACTGTTCACCGCACCACCGAGCACAGATTCTTCCACTAACTTTTCTGCTTTAGACTTCTTAGACCTCGCAGATTATGATCTACCCACACTCACGGGTCCGATTGTAGTTCCTGCTCATGCTGGTTCAACTTCTACTTCCGTGACTTCCGATGCCTTCATCACTGAGCCATCTACAAGTACATCAACAAACTCAGTGTCTCCGGAATCTACTGCAGTTTCTCCCCCTGAAATCTCTTCATCTGCCTCACCGGAACCTTTCCAAGAGCCGACTCCTCAATCTGCTCTTGCTCCCATCCCAGAAGATGCTCCACTACCTTCACCTAGCTCAGCTCAAAGAACTTATGCTCAGGTAGTGTGTGAGCCCCGGTTGGAGGCATCACCACAGAATAATCCGACGGCCGGATCATCAAGTAGACACCAGCAAGAGGTCTTTGCCGTGCAAGATGAGAACGACGCCACCAACAACCGACAAGCTTATGTCACTCACCCTCACACTCGCAGGTGGACAAAAGATCACCCCCCCTCCCAGATCATCGGGAGTCCCTCACAACCTGTAACCACTCGATCTGCAAAGCACACTGAAAATCTGATCCTATTCGGTGGGTTCTTGAGCGATTCTGAACCATCGGATGTTTGGCAAGCTCTCACCGATCCCGACTGGGTGATCGCCATGCAAGATGAACTGGCCGAATTCGAGAGAAACATAGTTTGGCGCTTGGTAGAACGACCATGGGGAAAGACTATCATCGGCCTCAAGTGGATACTCCGGAACAAAACCGACGAGAATAATCTCATCATCCGGAACAAAGCTCGCCTGGTCGCCAAGGGTTATCGCCAACAAGAGGGTATCGACTATGATGAGACGTACGCGCCAGTAGCCCGAATCGAAGCGATCCGAATCTTCCTTGCGTATGCTGCACACAAAAACATGACAGTCTATCAGATGGACGTCAAATGTGCCTTCTTGAATGGAGTTCTTCAAGAAGAAGTGTACGTAGAACAACCGGAAGGGTTCGTCGATTCTCGATTCCCGAATCACGTCTACATTTTGGACAAGGCGCTTTACGGTCTCAAGCAAGCTCCGAGGGCATGGTACGAAACACTCACTGACTACTTGCTAGGAGTTGGCTACAAGAAAGGTACAATCGATCCCACTCTGTTTCTCAAGAGGTCAGGTAAAGATTTAATTATCGTTCAGATATACGTGGATGACATCATATTTGCATCTACGAAGCCTGAGATGTGCCAAGAGTTTGAAAACACCATGAAATCCCAATTCAAAATGAGCATGATGGGCGAGTTGACGTTCTTTTTAGGACTTCAAGTTCGACAACGCCCTGATGGCATTTTCATAAATCAAGCCAAATATGTTCAAGATCTTTTAAAACGATTTGATTTCGGTGGTTCAAACTCTGCGGCCACACCAATGCCCAGAAATTTTCAACTTACTGCAGATACTTCTGGTAAACCGGTTGACCAGAAAACCTATCGGGCAATCATTGGTTCCCTTTTATATCTCACGGCCAGTAGACCAGATATCGTCTTTTCCACGGGTGTCTGCGCTCGTTTTCAGTGTGACCCACGGGATTCACATCTGTCTGCAATCAAGAGAATCCTTAGGTATCTGAAGGGCACACCGGATTTTGGCCTTTGGTACCCAAAGGATTCTGGTTTTGAACTAATTGCATATACAGACTCAGACCATGCAGGTTGTAAGCTAAACAGGAAAAGCACTTCTGGTGCCTGTCAATTTCTCAGGGACAAGTTGGTAAGTTGGTCATCCCGAAAGCAGAATTGCGTCTCCCTATCCACCGCGGAGGCAGAATATGTAGCCGCCGCCTGTTGCTGCTCGCAAGTTCTGTGGATGAAAACCCAACTTGCGGACTTTGGATACACCATGCATCGAATTCCCATCTACTGCGACTCCAAAAGTGCGATTCAGATCACGGCAAATCCGGTTCAACATTCAAGGACGAAGCATATCGACATTCGATATCATTTCATCAAAGATCACGTCGAGAAAGGTAATATTGAACTATACTTTGTTGAGAGTGACTATCAGCTTGCTGATCTGTTCACCAAGCCGTTTGACGAGAAGCGTCATTTTTTCCTCCTAAGCAAGTTAGGAATGCTAGACCTCCCCGCCTAAGGTCTAGGGGGAGTCGGGAGTCCTTAACTGTATGCATGGATGTAGGGGGAGTCTCTGAGAGAGATTGCATGAATCAAGGGGGAGTACTAAGTCCTGTCTTTAATGTTTGGTGTGCTCACTAACGTTCTCGGATCCACATCACCTTGGATACCATTCTTATATTCTATTTTGTAGGTGTGGATCCTCACTAAGACTTCATGTTACTTCAGATCAGAACTCGCGCAAAACCTTGTCGAGACGTACCAGGTAAGTCTCGTTTCTCGGGAGTCGAGCGCTGAACTTGTAAACTTTTTGTGAACTTGGAAGTTCAGGGGGCGGTAGAGTACATGTCTTGAACTTACAAGTTCGGGGACTAACTTTGCCAACTTCTGGATTTGATGTTTAGGGACTCGTTTTGCAAATCTTGTGAAACTTATAGTCCAGGGTCTGTTTTGAAACTTTCTGAAAATACAAGTTCAGGGACTTGTTTGTAAGTTTCCCCAAACTTCAAGTCCAGGGGTGGTTTTTGCCAAATGGTGAAAGTCGGGTTAAGAGAGCCAAAAGGAGAGCCAAACACAGTGTTTTTGACCCAAACACAGTGTAATTCGGTAAAAATATAAATACCGGATTTCAAGATTAACTTTTCACAAATTTCAAATTTTCATCTTTTTCTCTCTAAGTTCTCACCCGAACCCACTTCGCGCTCGATTTCGGTTTTCGTTCGTTTGTGCTCCGATCGTCGATCTTTTTACATATTCGGATTCCTGGTAAGTAAACGATCAACCCTTATATAGTTATAACATCTATATCTTCTGTTTTAAGGCCTGGATCGAAGCCTAAAAGTTTTAAAACTTACCCGAAACCCAAACTTCTTGGAATGGGATTTCGGGACGTTAAAACGATCCTTTGTTGCTTAGAAACTTGTTATGAACTGATTTAGGATGCATGTTGATAGTTTAGGGCCTTAGATCGGCGTTTGGAGAACGGTTTTTAAGTGAAGAACTCGAACAGTCGTCGTTTTCCGACTCGGAAAACTTGAACATTCAAGTTTTCCGAATCGGAAAACTTGAATGTTCAAGTTTTCCGCACCTGTCAACGATGAACAGTCGTTTTGTTTTCCGATTCGGAAAACTATGTTTTCCGAATCGGACTTGGTCTTGGTTTTTAAGTCTATCTTTTCCGACTCGGAAAACATGGAACTACCCTTATGGGTTTCCAAGGTTTTCCGACTCGTTTGAGAGACCAAGTCTTGCTAAATTTTTCTTAAGTGTTGAGACATTTTCCGAATCGGAAAACTATGTTTTCCGAATCGGAAAACCTACGTGTTTTTAATCTCGAAATTTTCTAAGTGTAGGAGTTTCCCGATTCGGAAAATCACCTTTTCCGAATCGGAAAACTTGTCCTTTTTAATCTTGTGCTATCTTTCCTAAGTGTTGAGTTTTCCGAATCGGAAAACACTCTTTTCCGAATCGGAAAACTCCCCTCGTATAGTTTGCTCGTTTTTCGACTCGGAAAATACGAAACACTCATCATTGGGTTTTCGAGGTTTTCCGACTCGCGCTTAGTCGAGGGTATAGTCTTTTCACGTTGCATTGTTTCTAACACTTAATGTCTTGCAGAAATGGCTGATCAACAACCAATTGCTCCTACCTCACCTGTCGCCAATGCTGCTGATCTCGCTCTCATCAACCCGACTGAAATCCGTGAGATCCACCAGAACAATCAGTTCGTCGACCTGGCAAACTTCACAGTCCAAGACGATGTGGTCCTCGAGATACTCCGAGCTCATCCCCTTGCATACGCGATGCAAGCCACTGCTGACATCCCGATGATCTATCTACAGCAGCTCTGGAACACTTCACGTGTCGAGAACCGGGACGGGGTGCCAACTATCATCGGCCGGGTGGACCACACTGACCTGGTCTTCACTATGGAGGATCTTCGCAGAATCCTTCGTCTGCCAGCTGCAACTCCGGAGGCCCCGTTTGACCCTCTCGTGTCTGGACCTGAGCTCTTCAGCGAAGTGCTCGCTCTCGGGGTCCACTACACCGAAAACAACAGGCCGAAAGGAATCTCGCAGATCACTCAGGGAATGCTGCCCCCGATCTGGTACTCTTTCTTCAACATCCTCAACCGCACGCTCTCTTCCAAGACTCACGGCGTGGACAAGGCATCCACCCAGTTCTGGCACGTCATCCATGCGGTCGCCTACGGGAGGCGGATCGACTTTGCTCAACAACTTTGGGCAGACATAACCACTGACGTCAGAGCTGGGCCAGCGCGTACGAAACACACATCCATCCCTTGGATGCGCTTCTTCAGTCTGATTATCCGAGATCACATGAATCAGAACCGTGCTGTCCGACGCAGATCAAGCCATCTCCGCTTCGAAAGCCAGCAGATCGGCCGAGCCAACAAGAAGAATCTGAGGCCTGGACAGGTAGAAATGCACATTCCTGCAAACGTGCTCAACATGGCAGACCGTAGATCCATGAGTGTTAGGATGTACCGCATCTCCATAGGCTTAGAAGACACGTCTACGGACTCCTCAGAGCCGAGGAGCCCTGCCCAAGACGTGCAACCCGTCCTACCTAGAAGCCGTGCCTCTGGTACGGCGGGCCAGAGCTCCAGTGGGGGAGCTTCTGGCTCGGGAGTGATGAGCGTTGCCGTGAGGGGAGGAGAGGGTAGAATAGTTGGAACGTCTGCCACTCCGCACACTTCTCGAGCCGGTGCATATCAGACGATGATTCGGAACCGAACCACTCGTGCACGTACACCAACAGTTGTAGAAGAATCCACCGTAGCCGCCCGCGAAAGTGAATACACGAGCCATTTCCGAGTGAAGCAATACATGGGCGTCCTTCAGCAGTCCCCAATCCATTCGTCATCGGAAGAGCGCAGATCGCCGACACCGCCGCAACAACCTATTGGGGAGGACGTGGAAGCTTCCCCACAAGAACAAGCACACGTCCCTCCACCATCACCTTCGGCGGACGTCACAACACAAGCAGCAGAACCCTCTGGCGATCCTTCCGGCGATGACTCCGACGGTCACGAGTCCTCCGAGCACACTCCTTCGGACCATCGTAAGCCCGATGACGAGGCAACTGATTCAGAACAAGTGGACTACGGATCCGACTCCGAGTTCCAGCTTTCAGAACCACCGAAGGGCGGGAAGGCCCAAGTGATAGATTTGGATGAAGCCACCTTTTCCTTCAATGACGACCGAATCTCCGGCGATCCAGTACTTGCCGAGGATCTAGCATCAGACGATCGGACCGTCGGTCGTGAGGAAGAAGGTGAGGCCGAGGTTGCTACCGGTTGGGGAAGATATGATAGTGAAGAAGAAGAGAGAGAGAGGGGAGAAAAGGAGAGAGAGAGAAGAGAAAAAGAGACCGCAGATGTAGAGGTCCAACTAGGGGAGCCTTGGGCTCAGTTAGAAAATGTGGACGAAGAGGTAGAGCCACACAGGTTAGAAATGGTAGTTCCTCATACCTTGAGTCCATCCACCACAGAGGCAACCCACACTCAGACCGGTCACTTGTTGACGTCGGGTCAAGACGCTAGCCGCCAACTAGCGCATTTGCACACCCCAACCGACCACTCGACCATCTCTCAACAGATGGTCGTTTCATCTTCACACGGGGAATTAGCTCAACTTCCACCAACCACTCACTTGGAGTCTGTTGGTGTTGAAATGAGAGAGGAACCGCCCCGCCTCTCGACTTCTTTCCGTGCACCAGTAGTCCTAGAGCCCGTTACTGAGACCTTTAGGGTCATTCATTTGGATAGGACACTTTTGGATGCATCATCTGCCCGCCCAAGTGGCGAGGCCGGAACGGGGAGAGTTGGTGCGTCAATGGACGCCCTTCGAGGATCCACCGGAAGCCCCGACACCGTCAACATCATACCAGCGGTGACATCGGGCCGAGAGAGCACCTCGGTAGGACTCTACTCGTCAACTGGAGCCCAAGTGGCACCAGGTTTAGCACTTCCGGGACCGGGTCCGACAGACTCGAGCAAAGTCTATAAAGATGCTCACGCAACATCGGGGCTTCTGAGCCTGACGGATTCTGGTGGAATCCCTAAAACCACCACAGTACCAACGGGACTTGTGAGTCCGACGGATTCGGACGACATCCTAAAAGTCGTCCAATCACGACTACTAGCAGTGGAGAGAGCCACCGCGGCTCGGGATGCACGAGTAGAGGCTCTGGAGAAAGCCTTGACAGAGGCAGAGAGACAGCGTCTAGCAGATCAAGAAGCGAGGGATGCGGAGATTCACGAGCTGAAACGACGTCTGAAGGGCAAACACACAGAGGAAGCCACGTCAACTGTAGCTCCCATTCCTCGTCAGCCGGAGGACACTCTCAGACTCGCCCCTCCGACTTCGGGCGACCTTCCTCCGATCCCAGGCTACGTCATTGAGGTGGAACACTTGATGCTGATCACTTCCTACACCACTCAGAACGACCGCCTGTCTGCCCAGGTCAGAGATCAAAAGGCCCAGATCGAGCTACTCCAACAGAGGATTCGAGAACTGGAGGCCGTGTGTCGGTCCCAGGCTCAGCCTTCGAAGAGGAGGCATGATGACGCTGATGACTCCGCACCAGGTCCTCATGAGGGGGAGGTGCAAACTTCAAAAAGGCTTCGCACCGACCTCCAACCTGGTTCTGGCTCCGGTTCAACAGCTCCAGGTTCCTCAGCCGCCCCCTCGAGTGCTCCTACAGACTCCGATGCCGCCGAGGCTCCCTATGTCGACTCTGAGACGGAGGACATTCCGGACATGGGGAGTTGGCGATATGAGCGGATCCCGGAAGGGGAGTCAGTACAGTTTCCCCAGATGACGGACACGGCTCAGATTGATGCCGTTCTCCCAGAAGCAGCACCGACTGATCCTTCAGAGTTCCAAATTCCGGAAGCAGCCCGGAAGATCTTGAGGTCGCTTGCTCAGAGTCTCAGGATATATCAGAAGGGAGACGACATTGTCCGGGATTCTGACTACTCCAACCTCTCCATAGCATTTGTGTTCCCCACTCCAGACGCTCCACGAACTATTCACACTACTGATCCAGAGACCGCCGCTCCAACCGTCATCCAGCTCAACTGGAACCATTCAGTCATCTTCCGTCCATTCCTTGAGGAATCGTTCACCCACATCTACCAACAAGAGAAGCTGCATGCCTGGTCCCGAAAGGTCTACTTCGGGATCTCTCACATCAAGACCAAGAGACGAAGGACAGCTTACGTGCATCAATGGATGTGCAACTGGGCCACTCATGGACGCCAGAGGATCCGACGTCGCTTTACCAAGGTAACTGCTATGCGCCCCTATAGACATGGCCATCAGTTATTCCTTGAGTACGATGTCCGCATGTACGGCACCGGTGTTCCTCGAGGTGAATTGCAGAACTGGACCTTTACGGAAGCTGATTTAGATCGGGTACATCTGGAAGACCTTCTCACGATCATCAAGTACCTCCAAGGCCCGATTCTCCGACCAGAGCACTACAGAGACGGCACAGAGATATTGAAGAAGTATGTCCGTCATGCAATCTCTCTCGCTCGAGTGACGGACTACCAGCTTGCAATTGAAAGCCGCCAGCCAAAAGTCAACCTGCTCAGGCCAAACCTGCTCGTGCCTGGCATAGATGCCTACATTCCGTATATGCCAACCAGAATACCTGAGCATGGGGTTCTTTATATGACTCGGAAGAAGAAGGAGCGCAGGTTCATGAGGTTTGGAGAGCTCTCCAAGTTCTGCGACGGGACCCTTCTTTATGTCTACAATGGCATGCAGAGTAGACTACTGGCGGATCAGGTACCGAGCCGGAGAATCATTGACGGAAAAGGAAAGCTGCTGGAGGCGATGAGATTGATCGAGAGGAAGCTCAAGGAACGGTTGATGTACAGACGGGCAGAGGCTGCAATGCAGATGAGAGCGCGGATAATCGGCGAGTGGGAGGAATACCTGCAGATGTCCAAGTGGGAGCCTGCTCTGGAGCTTCCACCACCATTCTGACTTCTTCACAAAGGGGGAGATTGTAGGACCTCTTGTTGTGAAGAGTCAGAATTCACTATCTTTACATGCTTTCAATAGTTAGTTTGATTTACCTTGTAAACAATTTACAGTTTTATTGCCCTTGTTTAGAGGTGTGTAACCTCGGGGGCCTTTATCGTACTTTTGTGTAACTTTCTCTTACCTATAAAAGGTAAAGATGTTAGGGTTTTTCATGATTGAATCATATTACCTTTTTGGGCAACATTCCTCCATTGTTAAGATTATTCAAGCTTTTTATTGATTTCAATCACACATTTAGGATTTCCATCCATTTCTTCATCTATTTCATTGTTATTTGGGACAACAATGTGAAATAGGTTATTTCTTACATGGCATTTTATTTTATTTTTAAACTGAAAAAAACATCTTCTTCCTCATCAAAATTAGGGTTAATTTTAGGGTTCATCAAATTAGGGCTCATCAAATTGAAAGAGTGGAAAAGAAATTAACAGTGAATATAACAACAATAATGGCATCAACACTAATTATACACATTGTGATTGAAGATATATATATATATATATACACACACACACACATGCATTTCATCAACAGTTTTATTAGAATATTAGTTCCAATTGAAGAGAAATCAAACAAATCTGCTTGGAAAGAAAACAAAACCATTTCAACTAACAGATCCTAAAACCAACGAACGAAGAAACCCTAAAACCATTTCAAGAATGGTGACTGCAGTAATTTGCCCTAAATTCGACCATCTTCATCGCTAAAGAGAAGCATGTCGGAATTTGCCCAAAATCGCCCAGATCTTCATCTTCTTCGTGTAGCTTTTTGTTGTTTTCATGAATAGATTTTGATTTCCCTAATTAGATCTTGTTTTTTGTCAGGTTCTATGTGGATTTCGTAATCTGAATTTGATTTGTGTATCGTTTTTCATATATGGTTTTTCATAATCTGGTTTTTATGTGGATTTCGATTCCGATTTATGTGATATCTAGGGATGACTTCGATTTCAAGATCTGTGGATTTTGATTAGGTTCAATTTTGGGTGTAAAATAAGAAGATAGAGATGAGTTTAGAAAGATTTAGTTTTTTAAATTAGGGTTCTTGTTTTCAAATTAGGGTTCTTGAGTTTAGAAATGGAGAAAAAGATAACTAACACTCACTATTCCACATGGCACCCAAATGGCACACACATGGCACCCACATAAGCAAATTTTGAAATGGTGACCGGCTAAGGGTTTAGGAGGTAAAATGGGTGACACAATAAACCAAATTGAAAGTTTAGTACACACAATAACCCATTTTGAAGTTGGGTACACACAATAGGAATACGGGTATACTTGGATACATTTTGGTGAAGATAGTCCTTCAATTAATATTTTGGATGAGTTAACCACTTATTTAATAATGTTAGATGAATGGATGAAAATAGAATGAAAATAAAAACTATATAAATGAAAAACCAATTTTTAAAAGGCAGGGGCTAAAATCGTTATAGCTATCAAATTATAAGGACTAAAACTGTAGTTTAGTCCATTATTAATTTATTATACTAAAAGGTAAAAGACCTTAAGAAAGATAGCCGTCAAAATGAGGTGCATGACAATTGTTGATGGCACTTATGTAATTTAATCAAATTTTAGGGGCAATTTTGTTTTTTTCCTTACAAATGTATGGTATTATAATGGGTTTATGACTTATTTGGGTAACCAACTATTCCATTTGTACTAATATTACCATCAAACTATTTTTTGTACTCAATATACCATTGAACTCTTTCTTTTTTGTACTCATAATACCATTATGACTGGTAATAGTCCATTTTTTCTTACGTGACATTTAAAATTATTAAAAAATGCTTATGTGGTTATGACGTGTGTTCCACGTGGATATGACGTGTGTTTTTGACTTTTTATGAGTATTATGAGTATAAAAAATCAATGGTATTATGAGTATAAAAAGTAAAAAATACATGTCAGATCTACGTGGAACACACGTCATATCCACATAAGCATTTTTTAATAATTTTAAATGCCACGTAAGAAAAAAAGGGGGCTATAGTACAAAAAAAGAGTTCAATGGTATATTGAGTACAAAAAATAGTTTGATGGTAATATTAGTACAAATGGAATAGTTAGTTACCCAAATAACTCATAAACCCTATTATAATTAGTCGGTAGAGCCTTTGAACCATTTCAAAAGGTTTGAGTGATTGTTTCAATCACGTCCTCCAATACTATTGAATGCGTCAAATATTACATACTAACATTTAATATTTATTATAATAAAAAAATTAAATTATTTGTTTTTAATTAATAATTATTAATATTAATAAGTATTTAATAGGAAAAAGTCGCAAAAAAAAAACTATTAGAATGCCACTTTAGGTAGTATTTTTATAAAACTAATTTGTTGGGTAAGTTGGAGAAAACAATTGCGCCGAAAAATCTCGGAGGCCTTGGAATTGGTTCGCTAAAAGCCGCTAACATTGCTTTACTCTCAAAATGGTGGTGGCGGATGATGAATGAAGAAACCGTGTTATGGGTGAAGGTAATTCAATCCATTCAAAGGATTTCGGGTAGAGACACAAATTCTATATGTAAATCCAAAAAGCCGGGTGTATGGCTGAATATCGTAAAAAAATGGGGTGGCGCTTCAAAATCTCAATCTGAATCTGGATGATTTCCTTACCCGGGCAGTAGGCAAAGGCGACAAAACTCGGTTTTGGACAAATCGGTGGCTCGGCTCAACTCCATTATGCTCTATGTTCCCGGATCTTTATGGTCTAGAAAGAGACAAATGATGCACTATTTCTGAAAGATACACTCAAGGAGCTGGTGGCAATCACATTTGGAACTGGTCTTGGAGCAATACGGCGGAAGCAAGTAGACTTGAAGAAACGATACTTGAGGTACAAAGCTTAGTGCAACTCACAGTTCTCTCAGATAAAGAGGACTCATGGTGGTGGGAAGGGGACCCGAACGACATTTTTTTCGGTGAAATCCCTAAGAATCTTAATCGACAATGTGCTTAACTCCCCTTTTGCAAGCTTATGTCTATGGAATAAATGGCTTCCCCCACGAGTTAATTGTTTCCTATGGAGATTATTGCTTAACAGATTACCTACGAAAACAAAGTTGTGTTCTAGAGGTTTAAACATTTCGTCCGTCATCTGTCCTTTTTGCGAAGTCGAGGAAGAAACGGTAGATCACATATTTCTTTCTTGCACAAAAGTACAAGATATCTGGACTTGGTTTTTTGACTGGTGTGGGTTAATCATGGGTAGACCACTCTCTATAGATCAACCGTTGATTGAGGTGTCGGACCATGGGACGAATAAAAATCGGAAAAAGCTTCTGGAGGCAGCAGTTGGAGGAGTATTATGGCATGTATGGAAAGCCAGAAACAACGTGGTATTCAATGGTAAGAATCTTTCTGCCCCGCTGGTGATGGACGATGTTCAAGCAACTCTCTTTACTTGGATTAAATATAGGGCGAATTGTAATTCTTTGGTTTGGTCGGAGTGGTGTTGTAACCCGGTTTCGCGCTTTTAGTTTTGTATCGTCTAGCCTCTCGCTAGTTCTTCTTAATATAATTTATTCTTGGGTGTCTGGCTTTGCCGAAGCTCTTGCCTTATATCCCTTTTGCTGTTAAAAAAAAAAAAAACCTAATTTGTAAACTAACTTATATCCATTAAAATACATAGTTTAAAAATAAGCTAGCTAGATTATAAACCAACTTTTTTATTAAATAATACTAAATCATAAATTAAATAATCCTACGTCTCAAAGTAACATGCCCAGTGCCCACATGCAAATATGCTTCTTTGCGATTAAAATACTAATATCCATTTAAATATTAGAATACCACACGGTCGACCTCCTCGTCGTTAAGAGGGTGTTTGGAAGTGTTTTTTGATAATCTAAAATTGTTTTTATTTTTTTATTTTTTTTTTATCAAAAGTGTTTATTGATTTATGATGATAAAAAAAAAGTTTTCAAATGTTTAGATTAACTTTTGTAATAGTAAAAGCTAACAACTTCATAAGTTGTTTTTTAGAAGGTATTTGACTTAGCTTATTAGTTTTTGAGAAGCTTTTGTGTATTCACTCATGACGTTTAAAACTTGCATATATAAACTCTTCAAAAATCACTTTTCAATATCCAAACACTAATTTTAACTTATTAACTTCTTAAAAAGCTAAGAAATCAATAAGCACTTTTAAAACACACACGTCCAAACACCCTCCAAGTTGGTTCAATGTTTGTATTTGCAATATAATCTAATATAAATTAAGGTAGCCAAAACGAACTTTGCTCTTATCTTTACTTTTTTAAAATCCAAATAATTGAGGTATAACAAAGTATATTTTAATTTCAATTAATATAACAAAAGTTATTTTATTGACTAATGTAACAAAATCTTAGAATTTTATGTTCAATATAACCAGGTTCCCGTTTTTTAGTTTTTTAGTTTTATCTTTTATCCTTTTTTTATTTATTTATAATATCTGATAACATATATGTCAAATTATTATTCACTTTCGTCATATCTTTATAAGAAATTTTTTGTAAATGAGCATTGACATCATCAAATGTTATTATAAATCAAAGTAGATACAAAATAGAAGATCTTCAAACTTTTACAAAAAATAAAAAAAATAAAAACAAAAAACTTTCGTAAGACCAAAGAAAAACTAAATTACACTTTGTTACATTTTAATACATTTTTTATTTTACAAATTAAAACCAGAATTATAGAAATCATAACTTTCAACATTCCTCACTAAAAAAATGTAATTGTCAAATTCATGTTCCAAGATCCAAAATACCAAATAAAATTAGTAATTCTGAAAGTATTCTTTTCAAAAGAGTAATAAATACAAAATTGGTTCATTCTTTGATGTTATTTACCTTGTAAGCAAATAGTAAAACAGTTTATTTTTCTAAAATCTATTAAATATACCTAAAACATTATTGTATATATCCAACTAAAAAATATGCTATCAAGTGTATCGAACATTATTTTTGAGCTTATTGTGTGTATGGTAACCTACTCAACCGGTTACCAACTGGCTACCGGCAGTTGGGGACAGCGGCTGGAGGTTGTGAGTCGGAATCGGTGGTTCTGGGTCGGCGGTGGTGGTTTGCAGTGGTTCTGGGTATGAAGTGCTGGTTTGCGGTGGTGGTTTGCAGTCGGCGGTGGTGGTTTATCGGCTAACCCTCGAATATGCAATTTTTTGTATGATTGGTGATTAAAATCCATTTTCTTAAACATAATAATGCTTTTTGAATCATTAAATACATCAAATCAGCCAAATAAATCCCACACTAAAGATTGTAGGATTTATAAATCCATGATATTTATAGCTTATTCAATTAGCTATCTATGAATATGTGATAACTGATTTAATGATATAGACACTTCGAAGAGGGTGAAACTTCATGTAGAAAACCAAGTTTTTATCCAAATCTATCGTTCCTAATTAAAAAAACATGTTTCTTCCATTTATAAATAGACCCTACCATATAAATCTTCATATACTTTCTGAAAGAAAGACGATTTCCTTAAGAAAAACCTTAGCTTTTTTTCAATCAATGTAATCTATAAAGAACAATAATGTATGTTATGACTTTTAATTATAATAATATAACTTTCTATTGGTATTACTCAAGGAACAATAAAAAACAAAACATTTTGATACTAGGTGTATGGGACCTCTTACCAACCACTCCACACCCCTTCTTTCCACTTCATATATATAAGGATATCATATGATGTTCCATGAACAAATAAACCCAGTAGCAATGGATCAATACAAAGGTTCAGATGTAGACAAGTATAGATGTTACATGAGTGGAGAAGGTGAGAAGAACACCACATGGAAGATGGGTGCACCTCCTAACTTTGATGTTGTCAACAAACTATTTGAAGAAGGCAGAACCAAGGTTTTATCACCCTCTTTACACTTTTCAAATTTTGTTTTGCAAGTTAAGGTGTTCACATAAACAGTCTCTCTACTCTTTGAAGTAGAAGCAATGTCTGCTAATAACTAAACCCCGGGCCCTATTTATGCATGAGATTTACTGGGTTAGTTTGGTTTAGTTTTTCTTTTATGAACCAAAAGAGTCTTGGTGGACAATGGTTATGTGGGTGTTTTCTTTAAACTTATTTTGAAACACACAATAAAAAACTTGTACAATGTCAAATTGAAACACTTATGTTTTTTCTTCTTTTGATTGATGTTTGTGTACTTTGGATGGTTAAGATTTGGCCCGCAGGTTCATTGGAAGAGCAAGTTCAGAATCTTGTAAAAACATGGGAAATGGAGATATTCCATAAAGTCGATCCCAAAGATCTCAAAACTGTTGATGTCAAAAAGTTGACGGTTTCTGTTAATGGTAAACCTTAATTTCTATTGTTTCTAATTTCACCAAGAGATAAAATTGGGGAAAGAAGTAGTTGAAATTTGACTAATCAAGGTTGGGGCGAGGTCTGCATAAAAAAGAGCAAAAGCCTAAAGAAATGCACCAATTACCTTTATTAAAGCCCTAGCCTAGTGAGCCCGAACCCAGCTCAGGCCCGTCCTTAAAGCCCGATCAAGTCAGCTTTTTTTGGCCAAGTTAAAACCCGGCCTAGAAAGCCCAATCGGTCCTCATTCAACCCCGAAAGCACCGAGTATTTTTGCAAACTGCAAAATGGGTTGTGAAGGTCTGGGCTCATGCCCGACAAAGCCCATGACTTGTGCATGTGTTTGAGCATGATGAGGCATACTGAATTTGGTTAGTTAACTATAGCTTCGAGCATGGTGTTTATATGAATAATTGTTGATATGCTATGAACTTATAATTTGTAGGAAGGACACCTTTGACACCGGAAGGGGTTGCTAAGATTGGTGGAGGGTACAATATGTTTCTTCAAACTTCGTTGCCAGAACAGCTACGACTGTATAATCCTAATGATGAAAATGTGGATTCGGCTCACAAAATCTTCACCACCACATTTCCACGTGGTTTTGCTGTGGAGATTCTCCAGGTTTACTCAGGTCCTCCGTTGATTGTGTACAAGTTTAGGCATTGGGGTTACATGGAAGGTCCATTCAAAGGTCATCCGCCAACCGGAGAAATGGTGGAAATGTTTGGCATATCTACGTTGCAGGTGAAAATACGATTTATCTATAATCATGTTAACCAACCTTTTTCTCATTTAAAAGATCGGTAATACCTTAAAATACTAAACTTTCACCAGTGAAGCGTTTATAAAGAAATATCTATTTGATTCTTTGATGGTAGAGATTTAGTTCGTATACATCCAATCCCTTCAGTGGGATATACCGGCTTGTTTGGTTTGGTTTTGTTAGAAGAGTTTAGATTAGTCTCAACTCTTTTTAAGGTTTTTTTTATTTGAATTATATATGTTCTGATTTTGGAACTTCTTTTGCCAGTTGGATGAACAACACAAGATCGTGAAGGTGGAGTTCTTCTATGACAGAGGAGAGTTGCTTGCGGGTCTCATCAAGGGTGCAAGTGCTACCGTTGGCGGTGATTCTGCCACCGATGGAGGGTCTTCAAGTTGCCCTTTTTCTTGATGGATGCATGATGGTTTTCATTTGCTTGACAAATGAACAAGAGATAAACAAAATTATGTTTCTTGTTTTCTTTTGTATTGTCTTTAGGGGCATGTTGGAAATCTTCAAGTATTTCGTGGTTGTAAACCGTAATGCATTTTCCCTCCCACAAATAAATAAAGGCAACGGAACCTTCAACTGCCAAATAAATGTTTAGTCTTGGCGCTCCTCCACATAGGTCGTCGGTTCGGATCCTCAAGGATTTTCCTGACTAGAATTTAGTTGAGGTGGGTATAAGCCGATCTGAACAACCATGGTTGTAAAAAATAAGGCAATCGCGGGTATTGAAGCTCAAAGGCTTTGTAGGAACTGAAAATGATTAAAACTAAGATTCTGGTGACAAGAATTAAAATGAACGTAAGGAGGTGTTTGTGTCGGAGATTGAAATTTGATGGAATATGATCAAACACTCATATATTGCTTATCGAATAAGCCATATAGATTATTAAACTCATTAAGTCGATATCAAATAGCCTTTGAGCTATTCCAAAAGGTTTGAGTGATTGTTTGGATCACTTCCTCCAGTAGACCAACACTATTGAATGTGTCAAAATGTGAATTATATAATCCTACGACTTAAAGGAACATGCACCTACCCATAGGCTAATATGCTTTTTTTACAATTAAAATACTAATCCACCTCTATCAAGTTGGTACGATGTTTGTATTTGCTATATATAATAATCTAATATAAATTAAGTTATCCTAAAAGAACTTTGCTTTTATATTTATCTTAAAATAATAATTGAGATATAGCAAAGTTTGTCATAATTTTTATTTATATAACAAAAATACTTTTATTGATCAATGTAACAAAATCTTAATTAGAGCTTCATGTTCAATTTAACCAAGGTCCCCCTTTTTTTTTAATTTTATCTTCTACCTTGTTTTTGTAACGTTTGACAACATGCATGAATGTTAAATTATTGTTCACATAGCTCTTTAAAAAATCTTTTATAAACGAGTATTCATACCATCAAATGCTATAAGATTTATAGATTGTAAATCGATGTACATACAAAATAGAACATCTTAAGACTTTTATAGACAAAAAATTTATTCGTTTAACCAAAGAAAAACTAAATTAAACTTTATTACATACTGATTTTGGACAAAAAAGGTTGATATCAGCAACCTCAACCCAGTGGCGTAGCTGGCTGGTGCTCACCCCCCCCCCCCTAACTATTTTACAATATATATTAGATTATAGAAGATTCTAACAATGTTGCATTGTAGCTCAAGTGGTAAGTTAGGCGTGGTTTTATAATTTTTGCCCAGGTTCGAATCTCTTGCCTAACATTTTTATTTCAGTCCATTTTTTCTCTTCTATTCACTTTTATTTAAATTTCTTATTGCAAGAATTCATTAATTTTTATATTAACATTACAGAAATTCATTTTTTTTTCTATTCACCTTTTATATCTTGCCTAACATTTTTATTTCAGTCCATTTTTTTCTTCTATTCGCTTTTATTTTTTAAATTTCTTATTGTAAGTATTTATTTATTTTTATATTAACATTTATACAAATTCTAACCATTAGTTTTTTTTTCTCAAATTCATTTATGTAACTTTTCTCATATTCATCCCCTATTCCTTTCTTAATATTTATTTTTATGCAATTTAAAATTTTATTTAACCTTTTATTTTCTTCAATTTCGTGTTCAAATTAATTGATTTCTTTTGATATTCAAAATACATATAGTTTTTAATATTTAGGTTTTAATATTCTCCATCTAATAAAAAATTACAAACACATATTAATACATTAAAAACTAAATCTGACTATGTTTAACATTGATATCACTATACATATTTTCAAAAATATATAAGTTAAGGTTTTAAAAATTACATATTATAATATAGGTTTTATAACGTTATTTTTTATTATGCGAGTTATAAATTATACTTTTCAGCTCTGTACCTAGAAAAATGTTTAATTGCTAATCAAGTTTTCGGCTGTAAATCAGAGGACAAATGAGAGAGTGACACACGACAAGTTAAATATGAGATTTTTCAGCCCCCTCTAAACAAAAAATCTGGCTACGCCCCCGCCTCAACCGGTCTACAATTGTCTGCCAATTCCATACTGTGGGGGGCATACCTAACTCACTCAACGGATGGGTGCCCGAGCTCGAACCCATGACCGTTCGATTTTGGACAAACACTACCCCATTCATTACCAACTGAGCTACGTGTTATTAATTGGCTGTTATGTTTTGATGCATTTGTCCTATTTTATAAATTAAAACTATAATTTTAGAAATCAACTTTCAACATTCCTCACTTAAAAAAGCAACGGTCAAATTCATGTTCTCAAAATACCAAACAAAATAAGTAATTCTGGAAGTATTGTTTTTCAAAATAGTGGTAAACACAAAATTAGAATTTGATGTAATTTACCTTGTAGGCAAATACTATAAACACATTTTAGTTAGATGAAAACTTTAACATAATCAACTTCAAAAATATTTGAGTGTTAACAGATGAACACATTATTTTAGATCTGAGGCACCATTTACCAAATGATTATTAGCATGTGTTGACAAAAGACATCACTCTCGATCAGTTACCTTATCGTATAAATTATCAGTTATCGCAATGAATTGCTAGTAAGCGTTTCATACCGGAAAATAATCTTTTCCCTCATTTTCCAGGTATAGTAAGACTTGCTAGAGGTCCTCACTTTGTCTCTTGCATGTTAAGATTCTTCGTTTTTATCATACGTAACCAGTAAGATAAGTGATATATGTAAATGCTTACTCGATAAGTGCTCATTATGAATCTTAATAATTTTTTTTTTAACTATTTTACTTTTTTTAACCAAGAATATCCCTCAAAGCTAGATTACATTTTAAAGTTCGTGAAAGAGTAGTTTTGAGCAAACATCCAATATGCAACTTTCTATCTTAGTGATAGCTATAAGCTATTTTCTTAAACGTAATGCATGTTGAATCAATATATACACCAAATCAGCCAAATAAGTCTCACCCTTATTTGTTAGCGACTTAATAGAATTCACAACTTATTTAGCTAGCTATATAGGAATATATGGTAGATGGTTTAAAAACACCAAAAATAACATATTCAATAGGATGAATTAATGCAGAAAATCAAGTTTTTTTTTCTTCCAAACCCGCCCCTTCTAAGTTCTGCTTTCCAAAGTTGATAGTCTATAATATAAATCTTCATAGAACTTCGGACAAAACGACCATTTCCACAAAAACCCCTTACTTTTTTTCAGTCAATGTAACTTATAAACAATAATAATGTTAGTTATGACTTTTAATCATAATAATTTAATTTTCTCCTAGCATTATTCAAGGAACAATTAAAAAAAACATTGTGATACTTGGTATGATGGACCCCTTACCAACCACCCCACACCCACTTTTCCCACTGCCTTTTTATATAAGGAGATCATATGATGTTCCATGGACAAGTAAACCCACTAACAATGGATCAATACAAAGGTTCAGATGTAGACAAGTATAGATGCTTCATGAGTGGAGAAGGTGAGAAGAACACCACTTGGAAGTTGGGTAAACCTCCCAACTTTGATGTTGTCAACAAACTCTTTGAAGAAGGCAGAACCAAGGTTTTATAATCCTCATTATACTTTTCTAATTTTCGTTTTGCAAGCTCAGGTTTTCACTGAAACAGTCTCTCTACTATTTTGAGATAGAAGCAATGTCTGCTGATAACCCCCCGACCCCCATGGGCAGACCTACTGTAGTGGATACAGTGGCGCATTCCATAGTCTCGTTCCTCCGTCGTAGTGCAAAAAATTATAGGGACATGAAATTTGCCACCGTATCAATTTGTTGTGTGCCGCCATATATATTTTGAAACTGCAATAAATATAGAAGTTTCCCTAGGTAGAGTTGGTTAGTCCATGCTTTTTAAATGTGAGGTCTTGTTAGAGTCATTTTCCTAGATTTTAGTTTTTAATTTCGGATTTATTGTGTTTATAAAAAGAATGTTGCAACAAGATTCGAACTTGAAACTTTAACTTTAAAAAACAATGAACCAACCACTTGACCAATAATGATTTTGTGAAAAATATCTCCCTATATATTTCTAAGTCAAATGGTGCCAATGTTTGAAAAAATTTCTAAGTCCGCCCTTGCCAACCCCCGACCATATTTATGCATGAAATTTGTTGGGTTACTTGGTTTAGTTTCTTACTGATCTTTATGAACCAAAAGATTCTTGGTGGACCAAAGGTTATGTGGTCTTTAAACTTATTTTGAAACAGTCAACAAAAAACTTGTACAACAATGTCAAATTGAAACACTTATGGTTTCTCTCTTTTCAACTAATGTTTGTGTACTTTGGATGGTTAAGATTTGGCCCACAGGTTCATTGGAAGAGCAAGTTCAGAATTTTGTAAAAACATGGGAAATGGAGATATTCCATAAAGTCAATCCGAAAGATATCAAAACTGTTGATGTCACAAAGTCGACAGTTTCTGTTAATGGTAAACCTCAATTTCTATTGTTTCTAATTTCACCAAGAGATAAAACCGGGCAAGAATGAAACAACTATTCAAGACAGAGGCCACGTCGGCATAAGAAAGAGCAAAAGCCCAAAAAAAATGCACCAATGACCTTTATTAAATCCCCAACCTAAGTAAGCCCGAACCCAGGCTCACGCCTATCTTATAAAGCCCAATCAACTCAACTTTTTTCGTAAGATCAAGTTAAAGCGTGACCTTGAAAGTCCAATCGGGCCTTCGCTCAATGGCAAAGCCCTATGACTCTTTGCTAAATGCAAAACGGGTTGTGAAGGCCCGCACTCAGGCCCGAAAAAGCTCGGGACTTGTGCATCTCTTGAAGCATGATAGGACATACTGGATTTGGTTAGTTATAGCTTCAAACATGGTGTTTATATGAATAATTGTTATTTGTACATAATATCTCAACAATTAAGTTCTTTTATTGAGTGTGTTGAAAATTGGAGATATATCGGAAATCCATATGGTAATTTCGATAAATTTAGAAGTCAAGAAGTTATGAAAATGGAATTTTTTTAACTTGGAATCAATTAGTTTCAACAATTCATTTTGATGTGCTGAACTTATAATTTGTAGGAAGGACACCTTTGACACCAGCAGGGATAGCTAAGATAGGTGGAGGGTACAATATGTTTCTTCAAACTTCGTTGCCAGAACAACTACGACTATATAATCCTAATGATGAAAACGTGGATTCGGCGCACAAAATCTTCACCACCACATTTCCGCGGGGTTTTGCTGTTGAGATTCTCCAAGTTTACTCAGGTCCTCCGTTGATTGTGTACAGGTTCAGGCATTGGGGTTACATGGAAGGTCCATTCAAAGGCCATCCTCCAACCGGAGAAATGGTGGAAATGTTTGGCATCTCTACGTTGCAGGTGAAAATACAATTTTTCTATAATCACATTAACCAACCTTTTTCTTTTTCAAAAGATCAATAATACCTTAAAATACTATGGCTTTTACAAGTCTGGTGTTTTTAAAGAAACATCGATCCCTCTATTCTTTGACGCCGGAGATTAAGTCCTTATACATCCAATCCCTAGACCCCACCTTTAGTGGGATATAACGCCTTGTTTGGTGTGATTTTGTTAGAAGAGAAAAGTTTAAATCTATTCTCGTCTCTTTTTAGGATTTTTTTTACTTGAATGATTGGTGTTCTGATTTTGAAACTTCTTTTACAAGTTGGATGAACAATTCAAGATCGTGAAGGTGGAGTTCTTCTTCGATCGAGGAGAGCTGCTTGCGGGTCTGATCAAGGGTGCAAGTGCAACCGTTGGCGGTGATTCTATCACCGATGGGGGGTCTTCAAGTTGCCCTTTTTCTTCTTGATGATGGTTTTCATTTGCTAGACAAATGAACAAAGATAAATAAAGTTATGTTTCTTGTTTTCTTTTGTATTGTTTATAGAGGCATGTTGGAAATCCTCAAGTTGTACCCTCCCACAAATAAAGGCAATGGAATCTTCAACTACCAAATAAGTGTCAAATCTTGATTCTCTTCCACATAGGTTCAGTTCGAATCCTCAAGGTTTCTTTTGGCATCCAAACACCCATTGTTATTAAAGAGAATGGAAATGGCGGGCATTGAAGCTCAAAGGCTTTGTAGGAACTAAGAATGATCAAAACTAAGATTCTAGTGACAATAATTTGACCATGCATTTGGTACGTAAGAATTTAATTCATCCAGTTCATTCCGCGAACCAAACATCACTAAGGTGGTGTTTGTTTACCTCTTAACAGTTCCATTAAGAGGCAACTCTGAATCGTTAAGAGGTGAATCCTGTTTGGCATAAAAATGGACTACCTCTTAATGGTTCCAAAACCTTCTGAATGATTAGGTATCTTGGATATCTCTTAACCATTCAGAGTCATGATTTCATACTCAACAATTACCAAACCAATATATTTCATTTTGAACTATATCATAAGAGCCTCTTAATCATTCTGACCACTTAATCATCCAACACCAAATTATTCAGAAACTGTCAAACAACCCCAAGAAAGAAATTTGGTCAAAGGAAGTTGTTATTCCGATTCTATCAAATTCCTATCCAAAAAGCTCCTAACAATCAAGGCTTTGTGGGGCAACAATTGTATCTTCTATGTTTGCATCTACGTTTTTAAAAAAAAATGTAAACTGCATTAAAAATGTAGTCAGAAAAATGTTTATTTTGTTGAAAGCTCAAAACCAAAGACTTCATTGAGGTTGAGGTTTTGTTCATCAATTATAGTTCTAAACGGTATGACTAATTTTACAGTTATATAAGCATTCGAAGCTTTTGTAATTTACACTTAATTTGTTTTCAAAAAACCAACCTACCGCAAATCCAATATCTCGTTCGGTCTAGAAGAGTAGGATTAGAGAGGGAGCCAGAATATATATCAAATGATGGCAACATATAATTAAGTTTTTTGGCTGATTTCAAGAGATCTTTTTCAACTTTTTGCTTGATTTTGAGAGATTTTTTAAGTATCTTTTTATTAGTTCCGATGAATTGTTCTGATTTTTGTTATTGAATCGAGAGCATTTTTGGGGTTTTTTTTTATTGATTTTGATAATTTTTTTGGTTGATTTCAAGAGAATTTTTCGGTTTTAGGTTTTTTTGTTCATTTTGAGATTTTTTTTGGATTTTTAAGTGCACCCTTTAGAAGTTTCAAAAACGATACGATGACGTCCTCTGAAACGATAGGGTTACACCTTTATGACACTAAATTTTTTTACCCTCGCCGAAGGAATAATACGGTGGCACATGCCACCATCACCACCATACTAGCTCCGTCGCTGAGTGGGTATGCATACCCTCACCTCTTGCCCAAAAGTAAAGCGACTATTTCTGTAAAGACCCTTTTGGCTTGTGCAAAGGAAAGGTTTGACAAGTACGGGAACCAAATGGCAAGGGTAGGTGTAATGTTGCTTCAGAAATGGAAGGTCATCAAACAAAGTAGCCAACCGAACTTTGTCATATTTCACTCCTGTTAGTTTTGTTTTTATATATTATCTTACTAGACTATACTTGGGCGCAATGAGCGATGTTTTTAAATTTGAAATTATAGTGATATAATTTATTTAAAAAAACAATAAACGTCTTTTAGTTAATCCATTATTCAGTACTTCTAATGTGATAAGGGTGAAAAATGAAAAATGAAAACATAAGAAAATGTGAAATACATTACTTCTTATATATTTTTAATGTTTAATAATAATATTAAATAAAAAATATTCAATATTGGGCTCATTTCGAAGGTATTGATGCGGCGATTATAATGATATAAATTACAAAAAGAGAAACGTAACTTTAGTGCATTTTAGTTAATAATTTATAAAAGTGTAAAATATAAATTTGAAATATTAAGGAATTAAAATTAAATAAATAACTAATCATATGGTATTAAGTAAAACATAGGAGATTAAATGTAAAATAAATAATAAATAGGAGGACACGTGTCAATAAAATAAGCTTAAATGAATTGAAATTGTAAAATGCTTCTAGATACTTACTTAGGAGGGAAAATCTTGAAACCGACTTACCAGATGACGACACGTGGCAGCCCAGTAACTCTTTTATTTATATATAGATTCCCAGATATTTTCTATCTAGACTTGAAAAATAAACTACATAGACGATACGTAATGTGTGAAATTATCATTGAAGAAGATGCAGATATAAGATGAACAAAAAAGAAACCAAACGTATTCAGACAATCCCACTCAAAAGTAGACCCTCCATCTCTAGCTAGGGGTTAAAAGGCTGATTCTGTTAAGACGTCCGACTTACAAAAGGTTTAGAAAAAGTTGCGGAAATCTTGAGACATTAGAAGCCCATATGGGTAACGATGGCATACATACAAATATCCGATATAGTTACACCAGTAAGACTACTGGTTCTCACTATTATGTTTAAGAAGGGAAACGTACATACAAGTGCGGTAGTAAAGTCCGGTGCATCATTGCCTCTTACCCGGTAAGAGGTGAGGTTAGATGGAGACTTGGTAAGGAAGGAAAGGCTATCTTAGGTCGTTTACTGACCGCAGTAAGGATGAACATGACAAGAATTGAAAATCTTACCCGTGAAGAGCGATAACAATGACCGAGAGTCTTATCCATTAAGTGATGGTAACAAATCTTATCTAGTAAGTGCTTATCAGATAAGTTATTGCATACGATGCCATTTTAGTGGACTAAAAATCTTACCCGGTAAGTTAAAGTGAAAGCGTTGACTCTTATCGGGTAAGCATTGGGTAAACAACCCCTTACTCACCCAGGACAAACCTCTTACTCTGTCAGCAATTACTGAATTTGTGTTGGTAAACAGCCCCTAAATGTGCCAAATGCATTCTAGTGACTTTAAGTGAATGTATGTATGAATCTCATATATTTAACTGTATAATATCCGTTGGAACTCGATTAAGGGAATTTATTGTACCATATTTCCGTTACGAGTAAATTTCATCATATTTCTCTATATATGATATATAGAAGACATCTATGTTCTATCTTATACCATCTCAAAATCGTACAATCCTAAATTATAGAACAATAGGCAAACATGATCAGTTTTCTTAAGCCCAAGGAACGAAACCTGGATATGCCACAGACCCACAATATCTGAATAAGGCTTTGATTTCAGGGCAGCCATTGGGGTAGGGTATTGACCTATGAAAAGGGTCACGGCCAATCTTTTTGCGACGAAGTGAGCCTAAGCACGCATAAGGATCGTGTTCGAATTGTGTCCTCACTAATGCCTCCCCTTTTAATGCCGCTTGTCTTGATGTTGCTGCAGCCGGAGTGCCCAAATAGAAGAATCTCGTCTCTGGGAACCCGATTGCAGCACGGTGCAAATTAACAAAACGTTCTTTCTTGAAATCATAACCCACAACCTACATTCCATTGGAAAGCGATTATGACTTCATTAAGGGGTTGTTTTTGTTTTTTGAAAAATACCTCTTAAGTCTGAAAGTTAAAGAGGTTTACAGGCTTTAGACTGCTTGTTTTATTTTTAAGAAAAGGTCTGAAAACCTCTTACTGTCCTCTTAAATTTTAAGAGGTGCAGTTCAAACTTCAGACCTCTTAAAAAACAAACACACCTAAGTAACTAATTCTTAAACAAAACAAGTTTATTACAAGCTACTTCAGTTGTGTATTCTTTTGTTTATGAGTGGGTGAAGGATAAAGGGACGTACAGTGATGTTTTGTGGATAGGAGCCGGTAAGCTCCCGGAAGCGGCATACACTGAAGAGAAGATTCTCAAAGCTGTCCCTTGCGTGTTCTTCCGTGAGTGCTTTCCATCTCACCTTCTCTCGGTTGCCTGCATCCATAGTTCTAATGTAAGTATAATTAATTGCAAAGATCATTTAATAATAACCTTACCATGGGTTATTTTAAATGCAAGACCTTCTGAGAGGTTTTAAGGCATTATTGTGAATGAGATGGCATTTTTGCTCCTAAACAAAGGGCTTACGGAATTTTTTTTTTTTGGAAAGTAGCTTTTAAAAGGTGGCTTACGGAATTGTATTCTAAAAAGGTGGCTTTGTAAAATTGTCTGGCTATTAAGGATCATTTGCCAACACGGTTTCAGTAGGCAGGAAGGGTCGTTGTTCGCCTATTAAATAGTTAAGGTGAGCTATTATTCAAACATCACACAAAGTTATTGCATTCTAAAGTCAACCTTGACTACTGTGTAGGAATCATCACAAAAATAGAAAATTTCTTTCCTCTTCTAATTATTCCTTTCTTTTCCTGGATGAGCTAAGGATCACTCTGCTTGCTTTCCAAGTTGCATACTGGTATACACCGGCTGAATCTAGCCGTCTGATTCTATTGAAATTGAACAGAAAATGGTTACAAGCTTTCGAGAGGCTTGTTCTCTCCCATAGAGTCGAAACTCGTTTTACAATTTGACAAAACAGAATGCCTAACCACCTCTTGACTCACCTATTTATACTAATCAAACAACCGACTCAAATAATCCAGCCAACTATCTTTGACTAATTGACCGACATTAAGACCTCTTGAACCTGGGGTATAACACACTTCCTTACAGTTTCTGCTCCTCTGCCACTGTATTTGATGGGAAAACAGCTTATTACACTTCCTAATCCAGGTTCAGATATTCGAGTTTCAAGCTCCAAAATATCTCCCGAAGATCCTCAATTGCTACTTGAACTCTTACGAACAGAGAGAAGGAATAACAGAGACGTTCTTCTTTAAATAACATGCTCTCCTATCCACTAGTTAGCTATAATTATCCATGTATGTTTTCTAAAAAATGCATAGGCCTATCCGATCAGAGTTGACTGAAGACGCCAAGTCATCTGATCCTTCTTGCAGTGAATAACATTTTCAAATACAACCAGTTAGCCAAAATTGTCTCTAACAAAATTTTGCATTAATCTTGCAACCTTTTCTTCATCAACTTTAGCAGCCTAGCTTGTTACTTGGGGATTATCGATTATTGATGTTAGCAATGTTCCCTTCTACTTTAGGAAAGAGATGGGAATTAATTAGGATGACCAACTATAGATATCCAAACAAGTAGAAATGTATCACCTCCAACTCACCATCTTAGATAACCTATATTAACTAGATTCTAGATATCACTTATCAGACTATCAGTGATGTTGCATTATCTGCCTTTCAAGATACTAAAGAAACTTCAGTTGCTATCACCAGCAGAAACTTGATTTAGCCAACACATGTTCCAATCCAAAAATAAAATTCGTAGTTTTGTTTTACAAGAAACTATAAGGATCCAGGAATTGTTTCAAGGAAGTACATCTAAGCCAATATAAATAAAACCCTATAACAAAAGTTCAACCAAAGGTTGGTCTGAGGTACACAAACCTAACCCTTTCATAAGTGTTTATTTGGTTAGATATATTTTATGAGAATATAGGTTAGATTCATGTTAAGATGGTTGCAACAATAACTTTTCATAATTGTTTATTTGGTAGAGGAACTTGTTTTGGCACTGCTATCATTTGGGGCAAATATTTACAACGACTCTTGTAGGTCCAAACATGCGACAAAAATACGGCCAGAAGCCATATTTCACCAAACTTAAAGAAAATGCATATAGGTATTCCTTATGCAAGACAATGGAGCATAAACCATAAAATGATTCAGTATTCCACTATTGCTGTAAAAATTTCTGTATCATTCCTGATGATTATTGCTTAGGATTATGCATAATGCCTATAAGATATACCACCAATAGACTCCTAACGAAATTCATGAGGTTTAGTTTGGTTTGTCTTTGGGATGTTACAGTTCATACCAATGTAGTGACCTCCTGCCAATCACCCTCTGTTTGAGAGTATTTTGCGGTTGTTAGATAAGCTTAAATGCAAAAGAGTTTGCATGTGAAACCAAATATTTTCTCTGTTTTGCTCAGTTAGGGAGCTTAGGTACCCTCTATAGTGTGATCCAAGGTATTGTCCCATTATAGCATCAATATAAGTTTCCACTCTTTAGCATTGAAGTACTAGATAACATCTTACCATAATTCTTTTTATAAAAGAATAATTAGAATCTCATTAGTATTATGAACGAGCTGTAATGATCTCTCCCATCACTCATTCATGTTCGTCTAATAGCCTAGTAATCAATGAACTGAATCACATCACGGTAAACTTATAACATTAATATAATACATGGTCACGTAGGTGTCCAAACAAGTAACGGTGGATAATTTAACAAAAACGGTTGATGTAAAGATCATCACAATCCAAAAACACATAAAAAGAGGGGAAAAGGCCAAACATAAAGTAATCACCAATTCATGATATTATCAGAATCTTGTAAGTTGTGATGCAAGAATGGTAAGACTTACATATGGGCTATACATTGTTACCTACTCACAAGTCACAACTAACAAGATGCCGTCAAAATTATGTGAAAATAGCATACGCTAAACTAGAGACCGGTTATCTTCCAATGCCATACAAAGATGCATAACTTCAAATTTTAACTTACACATTCGATAGATACTCTAAAGGAAATTAGCTAGAAAGACTCACCAAACCATCCTTTCGATTCAGCAACCATCCAATAACTCTGAGCCTCACTTCGCGGACCTGCATCTTTACGAGTCTCCCCACCACTAAACAACAACAAAGCCTCATCATCTCTCGCCGCACTCTCTATCCCCTCCTTTATATGTGCAACAAAAGTAGACGCTTGTCCCGGATTCCTCTGATACGATTCCAAAAACCACGAATCCTCCTTATCAATTTGCTCACAACTACTACTCGTGTATATCGAATGCCCCGCAACCATGACAAGATTACGAAGCTTCGAAAACGGGTAAGAATCATCCATACTATTCTCAAACTTCTTATAACTTGCCATCATCTGAAAATGGCTAGTGTAAAGAGAAAGGACTATGAAACTAGTGACCCCAAATGCCACAAAAATCAAAAATAGCATCACAGGGTGTAGCTTGTAGTAGTACAAAACTCGATTTCCGAAAGACTTAATCATTATAACAGGATGAAATGATGAATGCTTAGCCTTTCTTGTTTTTCTAACAGTACTAGACTCTAGATCAAAATCACCTCTTGGATAGGCACTAAAGGACTTCGGACTATCTGATGCAAATTGATAGTTTATCATTATCGATTGCAATCAAAGCATATATATATATATATACCTAAATCATATCTCATCTGAAATTAGGTTCACAAATGAGATCTCGATCTCGATCTCGATCCATAACCAGATACGAAATTAAAGGGGGAATCCAAGAGCAATCGTTAGTAATCGAATGAAAATGAAGATCCGAGTAATGATAGTTGAAATTTAGGGTTTGACAGAATCCAATTAACTGGGGAATTAGGAACAAAATCAGCAGATAAATGATCTCCCAAAATGAAATTTGATGATTATAAACACAGAATTTGATCTTCCAAAATGAAATTTGATGATCATAAAAGAAGAATTTGGAAGATCTCAATTTACCTACAATAAGTTCATAATGCAGATTTTGGAACACCAGAAAGCAAGCAACCAGATGGATTCAATTCTCAGATCATAATTCTGTTCTTTGAGTTTGGAAAATGGTCATCTGTCTTAAGTAGAGAATATATCACTTAGACCCCTAATATTACTAGAAAATAGCCAAAGGTACTTAGATATTTCTAAAACTATCAAAGGAGACCCTCCTATTAATTTACGGTTGAAAATCTTGATTCGTTTACCGTGATGAGCAGACGAAACCCAACTATTTTATGGATTGATGTATTTTATTCGGTAAGTGTTTACTAGGTCGTTTTATCTTATCAAATGAAAAGTGACAAGGATTGGTATCCGTTAAGAACACTGACAAGAACCGAAAGTCTTGCATGATAAATGAGAGTGACGACTATTACCCGATAAGCACTTACCGGATGAAAATGTTGCATACAATGTCTTTTTGATAAATTAAAATCTTACCTGATAAGTTATATGAAAGATTGAATCTTATTGATAAATGTTTACGAGGATAAAACCTGGATAAACGGTCTTTTGTGGTGTTCATAAATCAAATATATCAAAAATGTTATATGAATAATTGGAAAATATATTGTGAAGCATGCCATCAACCAAGTTTCACGAAAGTTTCATGGGAATCTTGCCACAAATTTAGTAGTATTCGCATGAATAGTTTATTATCAGCAACCTAAATCAGTCTCACACAAAATTAGTTATTAAGGACACCAATACGAGGGAATTTTTTTTTATCTCTCTCAACAGCTAAGGCAAAGGGGTCCAACCTCCGACCTTTGTCGTATTTAGTTTACACAGTTAAAATAAATAACAATAGGGTTGAATAGTTTGTTTAATTCGTGTGCTTTATCTTTATAATAAATTTTTGTTATAAGTTTTTTGTTCCAGTTTGAGTCCAATTTCTAACAAAATTAACAAATTATTATGCCATCAAAGTTTTCCATATTATTTTTCTCTTAAAAATGTGTGTGCAAACACAATATAAAAATGAAAGCTCTTATTTAAAAACCAAGTCAACTAAACTATTGAGGTATTTACACTTTAATCCCTCAACTTGAATACAACTTTCAAAGATAACTTTAACATTCTCTCCTTTGTATTGAAGTTACAATTGTAACGCCCCCCGATACCCGTGACACGATATTGTCCGCTTTGGGCCCAGTCCAGGTCACCCGCACGGTTTTGTTCTTGGGCCGAGTCCACGCACCCAAAAGGCCTCATGCCAAGTGAGGTTATCCACACCCTTATAAGGAATGCTTTGTTCTCCTCACCAACCGATGTGGGACGAGTTATTACACTCTCCCCCCCTCAAGGACACAACGCCCTCGTTGTGCACATCGGTCCGGGTCTGGCTCTGATACCATTTGTAACGCCCCCCGATACCCGTGACACGATATTGTCCGCTTTGGGCCCAGTCCAGGTCACCCGCACGGTTTTGTTCTTGGGCCGAGTCCACGCACCCAAAAGGCCTCATGCCAAGTGAGGTTATCCACACCCTTATAAGGAATGCTTTGTTCTCCTCACCAACCGATGTGGGACGAGTTATTACACTCTGTAACGCCCCAGATACCCGTGACACGATATTGTCCGCTTTGGGCCCAGTCCAGGTCACCCGCACGGTTTTGTTCTTGGGCCGAGTCCACGCACCCAAAAGGCCTCATGTCAAGTGAGGTTATCCACACCCTTATAAGGAGTGCTTTGTTCCCCTCACCAACCGATGTGGGACGAGTTATTACACTCTCCCCCCTCAAGGACACAACGCCCTCGTTGTGCACATCGGTCCGGGTCTGGCTCTGATACCATCTGTAACGCCCCAGATACCCGTGACACGATATTGTCCGCTTTGGGCCCAGTCCAGGTCACCCGCACGGTTTTGTTCTTGGGCCGAGTCCACGCACCCAAAAGGCCTCATGTCAAGTGAGGTTATCCACACCCTTATAAGGAGTGCTTTGTTCCCCTCACCAACCGATGTGGGACGAGTTATTACACTCTCCCCCGTTGTGTTCTTTTTAGTGTAATAACTCGTCCCACATCGGTTGGTGAGGGGAACAAAGCACTCCTTATAAGGGTGTGGATAACCTCACTTGACATGAGGCCTTTTGGGTGCGTGGACTCGGCCCAAGAACAAAACCGTGCGGGTGACCTGGACTGGGCCCAAAGCGGACAATATCGTGTCACGGGTATCTGGGGCGTTACAGATGGTATCAGAGCCAGACCCGGACCGATGTGCACAACGAGGGCGTTGTGTCCTTGAGGGGGGAGAGTGTAATAACTCGTCCCACATCGGTTGGTGAGGGGAACAAAGCACTCCTTATAAGGGTGTGGATAACCTCACTTGACATGAGGCCTTTTGGGTGCGTGGACTCGGCCCAAGAACAAAACCGTGCGGGTGACCTGGACTGGGCCCAAAGCGGACAATATCGTGTCACGGGTATCTGGGGCGTTACAACAATCTTCAGACGAATATTTTTATCTTGAAAGCTCTTCTCTTCAATATCAGCATCAAACTTCAACAGAAAATATTCTTCCCTTGATACGCTTTTAACATTTTCCCATGAACATACGTTATTTAATGATTTTAGGGACTGTTTACCAAATTTTTTATTAAGTTATGTATGGATAAATATGCCCGTGTAGATAAATTATCTGTCCGGATAAAAATATGTTATTCTTTAGTCTACCTGAATTAACGGTCTGAATGACAAAAATGACGATATACCCCTTAAAAGAAATATGGCGTTGAGAATATGTTTGGAATCAATTGATAAGAATCCACACAAATACAACAATATGGTTGAAAATCAAAACAAAACGCTATTGGTGATCAATAATTGAAATCGAAAAAACGGGGTGGAATATCATATTTTGCATACAAGAATTCTAACTCGATATAGAAATCAAAACCAAACTTTAGTCATGAAGTCTAACTTTAGAAAGCAGGAACGAAATGGAAAACAAAACAAAACTAAACTTCAGACAAGAAATCAAACTTGTTACAACGGTCAAATTTTCGCTTCAAGTCAATACTGATCTCAGCTTTTAGATATATCCAAACAAACTTTAGCCTTCTTGTTTAAGGTTAGAAAAAGAGTTAGTTTCATAAAAATATGGTCCATTAGACCATTACCCCAATTTTGGCAATTAAAGTCGACTTTCCGTTTTTGACAATTCAGAGCCGACAATTCTATTTTTGGCAGTCCAGATTTACTTATTTCTATCATAATCGGATTTAATATTGCCAAAAAAATAGAAGTACTAAACTAATGTCAGTTCCTTAAGAAAAATTGAAATTTTGCTTAATTCCACCTAAAGTGAGAAAAGTTCTCAATTTTGGTTCAAATTGACAATTTAGCCAATCTATTTATAAAATCTACTTATAAACTTTATAAAATATAAGAAATAAAATAGAAATATGATTTTTTGAAATTAGTGAAGGTTTCTAGAAGAATTAATAAGAATAAATTAAAAGGACAACAAAATAAAAAACAACCAATACACCTCTTCTACTATTCTACTCTTCTACTCTTACACACACTAACATCACCATCTCACACCACTCCCTACCCCATGACCCCCCCCCCACTCGCTCTTCGGAGTTTAATTAGAACCCCTCACCCTCTCATTTTACCGTATTCATCATCTCTCTTTTCTTTCTAGACTTCTACTCCAACATTCTTTCCTATTTGCTATCAAGAACTTTAAGGTATTCTCTTCTTCATCATAATTTAATTTTCTCATATTATCCTTCTTTCAAGTATGTTCTTTGAAAGCAATAACACCTCTCAATCATAGATGTTGGACTTGCAGCACCTTACATATCAAATGTTATAAAATGATGGTGCAACAATGAGCAACCAAAGTTTGGGATTGAGAATTACTTGTAGAAGCTTATATTTTATCTAAGTTGAGCTAACCTCATCTAACCATCATCTAACTTCATTTTATATTATTTAGCGATTTGAGTGGCACTGCCCTCATTGCATGCCATTTATTTCGTAATATAAGTAATTTGTTGCGGTTAGAAGATTAGTAATGAGAGAGTCTTATTTGATAGTTTTAGAAATATTTGGGTTCCTTTGGCCATTTTCTAGTAATGTTGGGGTCTAACGTCTAAGTGATATATTCTCTACATAAAACGATGATCATTTTCCATTGTTTCAATCTCAAGAACAGAATTATGATATGAGAATTGCATCCATCTGGTTGCTTTCTAGTGTTCCAGAATCTGCATTATGAACTTGTTGTAGATAAACGGAGATCTCAAATTTTGAAATTCTCCGTTTATAATCAAAGTTCATTTTCGGAGATCATTTATCTGCTGATTTTGTTCTCGATGTCCAGTTAATTGGATTCTACCGAACCCAAAATTTGAAGTATCATTACTTGGATCTTTGTTTTTCATTCGATTACTAATGATTGTTCTTGGATTCCACCTATAATCTCGTTGCTAGTTATTGATCAAGATCTCATTTGTGAACCTAATCTCAGATCATCCATCGATTAGGCATGCTTTGATTGCAATCAATAATGATAAACTATCAATTCGCATCATATAGTCCGAAGTCCTTTAGTGCCTAGCCATTTTCAGACGATGGCAAGTTATAAGAAGTTTGACAATAGCATGGATGATTCTTTCCCATTTTCCAAAGCTTCGTAATCTTGTCATGGTTGTGGGCACTCAATATACAAGAGTAGTAGTTGTGAGTAAATTGACAGAAGGATCAACTAACTCCATTATGTCATGTCTTGTACCCCTACCAATCCCAGGAAGCTCAGTAACTTGCTTTCTTTTCATCCCCTCACGACAATCATGATCATGATCATCATGCCTTCGTTTAAGCGGGTTTACCTGCTTGTTGACAAGCTTCTTCAACCCTAGCAACCATTTCTGACTCAGATCAAGAGCTTTCTACATGTTGGACACCATAGTGCCAAAGGATTCTTCAATAAAAGTCTTTAGCATCATTTGTTACCAAACCCTGCTATCTCCTCTGCTCTTCCAAAGCTCCAGATTGAATGGCAGTTTGTCTCTTAAGAGCTTGAAAAAGGTCAACATCTTGTTCTGCCTATCAACCAGAAGATTAGCCATCAAGGACTTATTGGATAAAAATGTTGTATACAATGTTTTTTCATAAATTAAAATCTAACCTGGTAACTGAAAGATTGAATCTTACCGGTAAGCGCTTATCGGGTAAAAGTTGGGTAAACGACCTCTAAATGATGTTTATAAATCAAATATGTCAAAATGTCGATCATATGAATAATTGAAAGTTATGTCGTGAAACATGCCATCAACAAGTTTTGACGAAAAAATCATGGTAATCATGCCATAAATTCATAGTATTTGGGTAAATAGTTGATTGTCAGTAACTTTAACAGGTCCATATGAAACCAACTATTACAGACACACTATATGAGGGGGATTTTCTTTAGCTCTCTAAGTAGCATAGGCAAGGAGATCGAACACACAACCTGTGTACTGTTCCTTGACATGGTGGAAGTCATCAGTTCGAGCTTGATTAACCCTAAACCCAATGTGAGTTTTTATATTTTGATTTGCTACCCCGCCGTGATTGAATGAGAATGGATAAGAGGCTCGTGGGATTGACGTGAGGGGGCAGGGATGGCTATATTTCTAGGAGCGAACTCCGGGCAAATATGAAGCGCATGGATACAAATTAGGCCTTGGAATGAAGATCACCGCCGAAGACACGCCTCCATCACCCACCAGCATACCATCGATCGTCGTCGAACACATACACGCCTCCACCACCCACCAGTGTACCGCCGATTGCCGCCGAAGACAATGCTTTTTATAGCAACCAACGTCCCTACACATTAACATTGTTAAAATGGTAATTTAAGAAGGGGTAAATTCATCTTTTTCATTTTTTTTTTGTTTCAATAACATATTTTGTCTCTCCTAAAATCATGGATTAAAAAATATTTTTTAATTTATAACATATTTAATTAGGCCGTTTATGTGTTTAGAATTTAATAACGGATTTGGTCCCTCCTAAAATCATAGATAACAAAAACTTTCATTTAGTTAGTGATGCTGTAAATTATATATATAAAACAAAACCAAGTTTAACCACAAAATCACCTAACCAATCACCATACTCACAGGCAAGCGTACCTGATCGAAAGCAATATAGTTTAGGAAAGTCCGGGTATCGTTCTTACCACTGGGAACAGTCAAGTTATTTAAGAAAAATCTAATAAAGTTCAATTAATCTAAAAAGGGGGTTTTCTATGAAAGCAATTTTAAAACACTAAAAAGATTAAAACTTTACTTAAAACAAATATCAAACAAGATAGTACTTATTATGGTTTAGGTTGAATCCCCTTGTGGATGAGTTAATTAAATTCCAAAAGTATAGTTTAGTTGGTTATTGTAAGAATTTAAGCTAAAGAGCACCCTAACATGTTTTATCTCAGATTATAAACCAAGTTGGTCTCCCGGCCCAATTACAAGGACTGGTTGTCAAACAGTTTAGTAAAAGTCACCCTAATTAATGCTAGGTCGTGGGATCTTACTAAATTGTCTACTCTTGGTCCAAGCAAACTACTTACCACTTTACTCCACGTCACCAGAGTGAGAGGTAAAGGAGGTTGATTAACCTAACGGAGTCTACCTATCTTATTGTCAAAAAAATAGATACACTCAACCAACAAGTTCAGATAGCCACAGTTAAAACATTAACTTCGGAATCAAAGACAAACATTCAATAAACCAAACAAAACTATTTAATCATTAAAACCGAAACATCATCCAACAAGGTTCATCAAAACCACAATAAGTACTAAAAAGAAACTACTCACTAAACATTACTAAAACAGAAAACATGCCTAAAGATAGAGACTTTATACCGACCGTGAAACGGGAGATGATCGAGAACCGGACAAGCAACTCCGGGTAACAATCCGCTCACGCTCAAAGCTCATAAAAATCTCTCTCTTTCTCACTATGAATGACTACTGACTCTAAAGAATAAAGCTAATTAATTTCTGACTCTATGCTCAACAAAAGGATGGAAGCCTGTATTTATAAAAGCAAGCCCGGCTCACTTCGCGGCACGAAACACTTAACGTACCCTAATTTTCCTTTTCTGCTCATTCTGGAATCTTCCATAGAGGGTCTTCACTTACTTCGCGGCGCCAAACTTCTAAACTCCAACGCGAAATCAGCCAAAACATAGGAATCTTCTAGAATCTTCACACCTCGCGGCGCAAAAGTATAAGGTTCGCAGACGCGAAACCTCTCTGGATCACTTTTGCACTTTTTTCCCACTTTTTCACAACTTTTCGTACTTTTCCGCTCAATGGCCTCCAAATCCTATAAAACCAAGATTCAATTGCTTTCGTGAGTAAAACATCTAAGAAATGGGCTAAAATGGGGTAAAACATTATAAACCGAAACGACCAAAACATGTATAATTTTGGAGTTATCAAAATCCCCACACTTAAGCTTTGGTTGTCCTCAATCAAAGAACTGAAAGATAAGATAAATAACACCAAAACTATCTCCATCCGAAATCATCTAAGAACACAAAAACAACAAACACAATCGAACACACCACAAGATACAATGAATAATCGAATGGCAAGGACCAACCTTTTACCCTCACAAAGCATGTATATATTAAGTGTATCTCTCAAGGGGTAAAAGTGTATGTATAAAGTGATCACGCCAATTACTCAACTGATTCCCGCATGCATAAGCTTGTCACCATATCTAATCTCCACCACTGAGAAGTTGTCAACCGTCAACATGACTTTAGGGTTGTAATGTTAGGCTAAGGGTTAGGGTAGGAAAAAGGATATATAAGTGACTAAAGGTTTTGCAACAAAAACTTGAAAAACTTAATCAGTAATTATCCAAGACAATTGAGAGAATTATCTGACTTTTAGACTTTCAGCTTTTCCTTTCTTTGGGATGAGCATTTCTTTAGAATTGGCCTAAGCATATTGCTTATTTGGGGCTCAAATTCTTTAACTTTCTTTTCAATTCTTTTCTTTCTCGACTCTTTTGATATTTCTTTTTCTTTCAAGTCGGCTTTTGAACTTTCTTTTTCTATATTTTTCTTCTTTTTCTTTCATATATTTTTCTCATGCTCTTTTTTGTCAGATTTTGAAAATATGGATCAAAACTTTTCAAGCTCTCAAATTTAAGTCACGGCCAAAAGATAGATAAATAAAATAGGCTAAATGATATATAGTGATATCGGGTAAAGAAATGAAAAGGCTAAGGCTCAAAATAGGTTTCAAAGGATAAAGTGTTAAAATTGAACACTTTCAACAAAATTGTCTAGGCAAATTAAATAACCTTAAAATGAGGTTATCTAACGAAGGTTTAAAAGGGTTGAAACGAATGCCTCTATCAGTGCAATGGTGATAAATACTTATCTTATGTGATCTCGACAAGCATTCAAATGACAAGTTCTACCTTGGGTCTCAGTTGGTAAATCCTCACGAAATGAATAATCAATAAAGGCTCAAACTCTCAAAGGAATTGGGTGAGGCACTCATGGTAATTGGCAAACCAAGGCAATACTCCTATTCATATAACTTTACTTAGTATTCTCCTATGCAAGCATCTTCATGTTAAAAAAACAATCCCAAATTTTGAAAAAAATGGGGTCAAATTTCAAAGCTTTCAGAATCCTCGAAAAATAACAATCAAAAGCATAAGTTAACCCAAATATTAACAGTTAAGTCTACTTAACCCCCTCCTCACACTTAAAATTTGCAGTGTCTTCAATGCAACAATTAAAACAAGTAAGGAGAATTGGGAAAAAGAGAAACTTCCCGGGTTTTGAGACTTAATCCATCATAGAGAGAGAATCCCGGAACCATAAGCGGTGCTCGATCATAACACGGTTCATCTATTATTAAAAACAAAAACAAAAACAAAAACAAAAGTAAAAATGAACTAAAAAGATAAAAATCCAAACAATTAATATCCTAAAGCATGCAAACAATTAAAATGTCTAAAACAAATAAAAGCACACCACACAAACAAGAATTAAAATTGTCTTAAACAACCCAATCGAAACTAAAAGAGATAAAGAGCAAGATCAATAAGGGTCACGAGGATGATTCCTCCAATCCTCAAAAGATGGAAAACCGGGTGGACTCTCATCAGAAAACGGCCACAACGGAGATGGAGCATATGCGAGATTCGATTGAAAACCAAGATGCTCCGCCACTTGGTTAAGCACTTCACTTTGCCAATTGGTTTGGTGGAGTGTTTCCGTGGAGTTGTACTCCATCCGTTGATGATGACGATCAAAGGAAAGTTGCAAATTTAAGAGTTGTTGCGTCATCCATTGATATCTCGCATAAGCATTCCAATCTTCCGGTTCTTCCATCGTCGCCGCCCCACTTGAACTACCACCATGCTCTACCGTTCTCTCCCTCGGTGCTTGACTTTCCGGACGTGTCTCCCAACGATAACGGACTCCATGCGGTGTGTGAACCGATCTCACTACCCCCATACCCTTAAGTTGCTCCATGTCAATTAGACCCATCTCGCCCCAAGCTCACCATCGAAGCAACGACACCTCGGCCTAGAATCCCAAAGTGCTGAGCGAGTCGTGTCACATATTGGCCACCGACCATCTTACTTCCACTCCTATATCCACCCGCCTTTTGGAGTTGAACGGCGATGATATAGGGTACGTTAGGGTAGCGATTCTCCGTAGAAAGCTCAGAAAGTAACCAAAGATCGTAAACCGGGATCTTCTCCTCACTAGACGAACGCGAATTCACCGCGTGAACCAGCATGCGGTGGAGGATTCGATCCAAAGGCGAAAGCAAGCCCTTGACTTTGATGTTCGACGAGAAGGTTCCATTACCGAAGATATCCCATGTTTCACGGGGATTGAAGCCTTCGGGAGTTTTAGAAGTTGCCACCATGTACTCATCAAAACCGGGGTCATTGACCTCGGCTTGAGTATAGATTCCCAAAGCCAGCCCAAACTCGGCTAACGAGTACGCCAAATTCCGCCAAGACGGAAGTTAATGCACTTCTCACGACAATCCTCCATAGCCTTGATTGGGTTAAACGTGTAGGTAGCCACAAACTCCAAAATAATCTCCCGATCGAGTGTCTCGTTGATGTTGAACACCCGATCCCAAGCCTTACAAATGTAATACTCGAGCCCGTGCTCACCAACGGCATGCTTCTCAAGAACCGCCTTAACATCTCCCTCAATCTCCAAAGTTTGGAGAGAGTCCAATTGATCCTCCTTGGCACAACAATTTGGCGAGACTTTATATAACTCAACAATTATTTATGTTTTTAACATATGTTTTAGCAATATTGCTGAAGTATTTTAGATAGAAAAAACCCTATATTTTTTATTTTAGCAAATGTTGTTGGAGATGTTTCTATTAATACTTCTTAAGTTTATCACTTTCTTTTAAATCCTTGCTCTTCTCTCTCTCTCTCTCTCTCTCTCTCTCTCTCTCTCTCTCCCTCTCTCAATCTTTTATTTCTCATTTTCTTTTTATGCCTTCTTTCTCTTTTTTTTCTCATTCTTAATTTTTGTTCAGTTTCATAAAACCCTAAAAAATAGGTGCACAATCTATTCTAGATCATTTGTTTGTTTTAAGGGAGAAGAATCACATACCTTAGATTTTAACGAAGAAGACGAGGACTCAGAAGCCATGTTGATTTCAGAATCATTGTCTTTGGCAGCAATCGGCGGTACGCTGGTGGGTGGTGGAGGCATGTCTTCGGCGGTACGCTGGTGGGTGGTGGAGGCATCTTCAACGGCGCTCGGCGGTACGCTGGTGGGTGGTGGAGGCATGTCTTCGCCGATCGCCGCCGAAGACACGACTCCACCACCCACCAGCAGTACTCTGGTCGTCGCTGAAGACACACCTCCACCACCCACCATCGTTAATCGATCGCCTCCGAACACACGCCTCTACCACCCACCAACGTACCGCCGATCGTCGCTGAAGACAATGCTTTTTATAGCAACCAACATCCCTACACATTAACAATGTAAAAAATGGTAATTTAAGAAGGGGTAAATTCATCTTTTTCATTTTTTTTGTTTCAATAACATATTTTATCCCTTCTAAAATCATGGATTAAAAAATATTTTATAATTTATAACATATTTAATTAGGCCGCTTATGTGTTTAGAATTTAATAACGGATTTGGTTCCTCCTAAAATCATAGATAACAAAAGCTTTCATTTAGTTACCGCCTAATCTATAAAAAATCCTTTAAATATGCGATTTCATCTCTTAATAAATTAAAAAAATGCTTCATGGTAGATGTGTATTTGATTTCTTAATCTATAAGTCGGCTTATAAATTTCAATAAGTTGATTTTTTCATTGATCTTGTTAACCACTACAAATTTTGAACTCTCTTCAACCTAACTAATGGTGCACACTGCACACAAAATGGATTGTTCGAAAGGAACTCGAAGAGGATATGGTATATCTTTTAACAGTGGTATTTTCATGCTAGATTTTTCAAGTGATGATTTCTTTGTGAAGTTGTAATTTTTGTGAAGGTTTTTTAATCAATTATTTTAGGAGGGACCAAATATGTTATAAATTATGTCATTGAATTTTTATGGCCTTTAATCTTCATATTGGAATTAAACTACTTATTTGAATTTAATTACTGTGTAACTAATTATATGTGGTAAATTATGAAAGATTTTTTAATCCATGATTTAGGAGGGACTAAATATGTAAAAAACCGAATTTACCCATTCTTAAATTACCATTTTTAACAGCGTTAATGTATACGGATGTTGGCTGTTATAAAAAGAAAAACATATGGGCATTGACTGTTATAAAAGGAAAAACACATAGACGTTGATCGTGAAAAAATTCTTTGAGGGACCTTAGCTGTTTTTTTTGTAAACCACAGGGACCAAATTTTTATTTAACTCAACAATTATTTATGTTTTTAACATATGTTTTAGCAACATTGTTGAAGTATTTTAGATAGAAAAAACCCTATTTTTTTATTTTAGCAATGTTGTTGCAGATGTTTGTATTACTAACTTCTTAATTTTATCACTTTCTTCTAAATCCTTGCTCTTCTCTCTCTCTCTCTCTCTCTCTCTCTCAATCTTTTATTTCTCTTTAGTTTCATAAAACTCTAAAAAATTGGTGCACAATCTATTCTAGATCATTTGTTTGTTTTAAGGGAGAAGAATCACATACCTTAGATTTTAACGAAGAAGACGAGGACTCAGAAGCCATGTTGATTTTAGATGCATTGTCTTTGGCAGCGATCGGCGGTACGCTGATGGGTGGTGGAGGCCTATCTTCTGCGGCGATCGGCGGTACGCTGGTGGGTGGTGGAGGCGTGTCTTCGCCGATCGCCGCCAAAGACACGCCTCCACCACCCACCAATGTATTGTCGATCACTACCGAAGACACGCCTCCACCACCCACCAGCGTACCGTGAGCGCCACCGAAGACAATACTTTTTATAGCAGCCAACGGGACACCTAAACACCGTTAAAAATGGTAATTTAGGAAGAGGTAAATTCGTCTTTTTTCATTTTTTTGGTTTCAATAACATATTTGGTCCCTCCTAAAATCATGGATTAAAAAATATTTTATAATTTATAACATATTTAATTAGGCCGTTTATGTGTTTAGAATTTAATAACGGATTTGGTCCCTCCTAAAACCGTAGATAACAAAAACTTTCATTTAGTTACCGCCTAATCTATAAAAAAAACCTTTAAATATGCGATATCATCTCTTAATAAATTAAAAATGCTTCATGCATGGTAAATGTGTTATTTGATTTCATAATCTATAAGTTGGCTTTTAAATTGCATCAAGTAGATTTCTTCATCGATATCGTTAACCACTACAAATTTGAACTCTCTTCAACCTAACTAATGGTGCACACACAATGGATTGTTCGAAAGGAACTCGAAGAGTATATGGTATATCTTTTTACAGTGGTATTTTCATGCTAGGTTTTTCAAGTGATGATTTCTTTGTGAAGTTGTATTTGTTGTGAAGGTTTTTAATCCATGATTTTATGAGGGACGAAATATCTTTATCTTATAAATTCAGGGAGGGGCATTAGCTCGCGCGTTAATCCTCACGCAGGGCGCGTCCTTACATTATTTGTTCACTCGCAGCTTCATCTGGGCCGTCCACTTTCACTTGATCGATGGCTGATTTTTACCCATATGGTGTTCTCTTTTGCCGCCACGTGTCCCTTCTTCCCCAAGACTATGAAACATGGTGTAGTGAGTGAAATCACCTTCTTCAAATATTTTTTTCCTACTCAGCGGAGATTCTCTACCGGAACCCCAGACCCACCTCCGATTTCGCTCTATTGGGTATATCTCCACCACCGCCGCCGCTACGGAGGTACTGCCAATACACTTTCTTCTCTCAAATGTTTCTAAATCATTTCGGTTTAGGGTTTTGTTTAGTTTTAATTAATTTTTGTGGGTTTTGAATTTAACAATTGGGTTTGTACATTTTGGGGATTTCTTGAATTTGCTACAGTGGAGGAGAAATAGGAGCCATTGAATGAGGAATTTTGGAGTTACGAGGTTGATTAGAGATAAAGAAGACTAAAGAGCTGTTTGCAGTCAAATACATTGAAAGAAGGAAAAAGGTTATGAAATTTTAATTTAATTTTGTTGGATTTGATGGATAATTTATAATTCTTTGATGTTTTTGTTCCAAGTGATTGATGGGTTTTGTTTGATTTTATCTTCTTTTTTGGTGAATTGATGATCAAGAGTCAAGAATGATATTTTCTTTAATTTTGGATTTTGCCTTAAAAGAGAACTTCCTTCTTTGTTTGTTTGAGTTGAGTTTCCCCGTAATTTTCGTTGCTAATATATTGTAGGTTTTGTCATCCATCAAGCAGGTAATTGGAAACTTTGGTGGTTTTCATTATTTCATGCCATTTGGTTATTCGTCATAAGGTTCAAATAACATAATAATCAGGATGATGAATTTTATATTTTTGTTACATCCAAAATTTAATGTAAGATACACGCAAAGTATTCTTTGTATCTTTTACTAATGCCTTTACTTCATTGGAATCAAATTTTATTGTTTGTGTGATAAATGGGAAATCATATTATAAGCTAGAGATTATCAAAATGCTAATGATTTCAGCACATGGAAATCAGGTAATTTGGGATATTTTGCCTGGTGATCATTATACTGGCATCATATCTTTTTTGCTAGGGATGCTATTTTAGAGGTTGTAATGCATCTGTATGTACCTTTGTGGTTGAAAAATCCTTTTAACATGATGAAAAGAACAGGTGTTACTAATATATCTCAAGGTTTGAGGGTACTTGTAAGATTTAGTTATAGCTTGTTTTAGAAATTCGTTAACCAAATTTCCGATTTCTATAATCAGGATGTAATTGTATCCTATGCCTTATGCTTCCTTCATTGCTTGTGAAGATTTTTTAATAAATCACATCTTGTCACATACTTAAGCGTTACACCACCGATGAACCTATGTTTTATATTATTTGTGGGTATCCATTTAGTTCTCCCGAGCAGGGACGGACCTAGAGCAATTTTTAAACGGTGTCACCATGTAATTAAGTTTTTGGTTGATTTCGAGAGGATTTTTTTTTCCCATTTTTTGGTTGACTTCGATAGGCGTTTTTTGTTGCATCGAAATATTTATTGGGTTGTTTAATTGATTGCGAGAGAACTTTTCGGTTTTTTTGTTGATTTCGAGAGAATTTTTAGATTTTTTTGTTGATTTCAAGAGAAATTTTCGGTTTTTTTGGTTGATTTCGAGTGAATTTTCTGGTTTTTTGGTTGATTCCGATAGAAGTTTTTGGTTTTTAGGTGCACACCTTTAAGTTTCGAAAAGGATACGGTGGCACCCGTCAAAATAATATGGTTGCACCTTCATAAAATTCTAAAATTTTACCCTTCGGCACACAAATTATACGGTGGCCCGTGCCACCGCGGCCACCCCTTAGGTCCGTCCATGCTCCCGAGTATCTCATATGCAGGCATCTAAGACGTTTTTACGGTGATGGTGTGATGTTACCCTTGCTATGTTCTAAAATAGAAAGATGATCTAAAGATGTATTCTATATAAGTATCCACTTACAAGATGTTTGTATTATGGCCAAATTGTCTAATTTGGATATTTTCATTCCCTTTAGGCGTGTTAGTGATCAAGTTTTAGTGCTTATTTAGTAAATAACATGGTGTGTTTGTATAATTCTTTCCAGGCTTTCGTTGAAGTGAAAGACTTTAGCAGGTCCCAACCTGACGGTATTGCACATTCAGTTGCCAAAATCGTATCTTGGGTAAAATCTGGTGGAGATAAGACGACACAAGCTCTTAAATCATTATGTTGGAGATGCAAGGGTATTCAAGTGGAGGTAATGGTTACTCATTCTCCAGTATTGCTTTTGAACACTATACAAAGTTCTTGATATTTTTAAATGAAAAACTATCGTTTGCTCATATTTACATGAAATCGTCATATTATATTAGTTGAAGGCGAAGGATTAGGGTAGTAGACTAGATGCGGGGATTTGTAGCTAGCGCGATTTGCGTTTCAATTTTCAGATTTCTCTTAAAAGGTCATGTGAATGATCTATCAACGTAGCTTTCGACAAAATAGCTAGGGGTGAGCATAACCGGGTACATGTCCTTTATTCATGGATATGGAACCGGCAGTTCCTAGAATGAAGGAACCAGAACCACTTACATCGGTTCCTATGTTTTGGAACCATCGCTTCCCGGTACTTGGCGCCAATTTTTTTAACATTTTAAACATTAAAATGTAACGAATATGACAAACTACAAAGTACCCAACTTAAATACAACAAATGATGAAAACTAATCCGATAAAAAACACGTCAAAACTTGATGCAAAACGACTTAAACTCTTAAATAATAAATACAACTGGTGAAATATTGAGTCTTGATGCAAAATAACTTTCATGAGACTTTACGTCAAGTTGTAATGTTATGTATTGAAGTTTAATCTTAGAGGTAATTTTTGGTTTTATTAAATATATAAATTTTTTTTTAAAAAAAAGCGGGTATCCGACGGTTCTGGTTCTAGGATCTCGCGTTTTCTTAAAATTTTAATGAACCAAATGCGTTTTCTAAATTTTCATTTTCCTTGAAGTTTTATATTGGAAAGCTAGAAATTTTACCGCAGCCAAATGCACCCTAAATATCCTACGTGAATGATTCCAATTTCTGTATAGTTTTTTTGCATCTAAACTGCAAAACGTCTTTCATGCTCAAGGACATATTAGGTAGTTACTCACAAAATTAACTGTTAACAAGTGAGGTTTATTATGAACATATTTACTTCAAGGGTTGAGCTCTCTGCTTCAGCTTTGGAGCAAGCCAACACATGGCTGAAAGCTAACATTTTTTGTGCCAGGATAGTTGATGCTTAAAGCGAATGTGCTTCTCATCTGGGTTGAAATAACCAGATGCCACATCTACTTAATACATTCACCCATCTATAACTATAATTATTCCTTGGTCACATTTTGCTTATATATGTTGTATGTATGTTCACTTATTACTGGTGGTCATGAAAACCAAGTAGCATCCAACACAATTTGTTGCATATATGGATTCCAACTGTGGGACAGGTTGATCTTGTGATTTACAAACATGGTGAATCCTTGCTTGTTTGTTTGAAAGTTTGTGTTTCTTTTTTTATTTAGGGATTTTTCAGATGCGTTGCTATATGTCATACCGTACTCTGAAGGTGAAAAGTCCCTGAATAAACGTCTCCAGATGAGGCTGCCTTTGTCTTCTTCTTCTTCAGGTATATATGTTTGGCCTCACCAAAGGGTAGCCCTTGTGTTTTAAAACTCGACTTTACAAGAGCTGGGAAGTCTTTGTACACTAACCATTCCCTTGGAATTTCTTCAGAGACAACAGAAGGTAAAACTTATTACCTACTGTCATGCATTGAGTGTTTCTTCAAAGATCTGATCTCTGTTGTGTGATTCAGAATTGAGATTATGTTTGTTTTTTAGTAGCAATATACTTTGTAAGACCTGCGGGCAAGGGTTTTACATGTTGCAAATGGGTATCTAAATAGTTGTATGAGTTTTCTATCATTTTGCTGAGTGAGCACCCATTCATTTTAAAGATTGAACAAAGTTGTAAAAAATGGTATCTTGCAGATTTTCCGGCACCTGCTCTTGCACACTCAACGTACCAAGTTGCATCTTTATCTTGAAACCGAATGCATAGCAGCACTCTACTCGACTCCCTCTTTTACTTCGAGCTTCTCTACTCGAAGGGTGCCATATATATAATAAGGTGATTGTCTTGTATATCTTATCGAAGTGCCGATCTTTTGCTTACGATAATGTAAACACCTACTATGGGTTTCAAATTTAATCATCTGCATTCATACATCCTGTGTGGCTGTGTCCAATTATAACATTATACTTTATAAGATCCGTGGGCACGGGCCGTCTAAGGACGGCCGATACAGTGCCTAGTGTTATAAATTATGTCATTGAATTATTATGGTTTTTAATCTCCATATTGGAATTAAACTGCTTATTTGAGTTTAAATAATGTGTAATTAAATATGTTATAAGTTATGAAAGATTTTTTAATCAATTATTTAGGAGGGACTAAATATGTTATTGAAACAAAAAACAAAAAAACAAAAAACCCGAATTTACCCATTCTTAAATTACCATTTTTAACTATGTTAATGTATAGGGATATTGGCTGTTATAAAAAGAAAAAACATAGGGGTGTTGACCGTTATAAAAGGAAAAACACAGAGACGTTGATCGTTAAAAATTCTTTGAGAGATCTTAGCTGTTATTTTTTGTAAACCACAGAGACCAAATTTGTATTTAACTCAACAATTAATTATGTTTTTAACAAATGTTTTAGCAATATTGCAAACCCTATTTTTTTCTATTTTAGCAATGTTGTTGGAGATGTTTTTATTACAAACTTCTTAAGTTTTATCACTTTTTTTCTAAATCCATGCTCTTTCTCTCTCTCAATCTTTTATTTCTCTTTTTTAATTCTCATTTTCTTTTTATGCCTTTTTTCTCTCTCTCTTTTTTCACATTCTTAATTTTTTTAGTTTCATAAAACCATAAAAAATGGTGCACAATCTATTCTAGATCATTTGTCTGTTTTAAGGGAGAAGAATCTCATACCTTAGATTTTAACGAAGAAGACGGAGACTCAGAAGCCATGTTGATTTCAGAAGGTCTTGCCATCAAATAAATGTTTCCTTGTTTAGAGTCTTGCTCAAAAGTGGACTATCTATCTAGTTTTATCTTTTAGCCATTATTTAAACACCTTCCCCTTATGTGGTATTTGTATTTGTTCTTGTAATAGTTTGCATAACAATCTTAATTTCATGTGTTTTTAGGAACAATGCAACATAATGAGTAGGTTTATCACATCTCTAGCAATGGTTTAGAGATGTGGTCAAATAGGAAGTCATAAGATTCATGTGTCATAGATAGGGCTGTAAACGAACCGGACGAACACGAACGGAGGCTTGTTCGTGTTCGTTCGTTTAACTTAACCGAACAAACGAACGAATACGAACGGTAAACGAACAAAAAAATTTGTGTTCGTGTTCGTTCGTTTAGGTATTTGGTGTGCTCGTGTTCGTTCATGTTCGTTCGTTTAAGATGCTAATCGAACATAAACGAACGAACGTAAAAGTTAAACGAACATAAACAAACGAACATAAAAGTTAAACGAACAAACGTAAACGAACATAAACGAACAAGCTTACTTGTCATTTCATTAACTATTAGGAGGTGCATTCTTTTAAAACTTAATATAATACCAAAAGAATAACCAAATTCAAATTTAAAACTAAATTGAATTCTAAAAATATATAGCTTATATAAATAAGTATTAAATGTTTTAATACAAACGAACATAAACGAACGACATAAACGAACGTAAACGAACGAACGTTCACGAACGTAAATGAACGAACGTTCACAAACGTAAATGAACGAGCGGTGCCTTTGTTCATGTTCGTTCGTTTAACTAAACAAACAAAAAAACTTGTTCATGTTCGTTCGTTTATTAAATAAACGAACATAAACGAACTTCCCGCCGAACGGTTCACGAACGGTTCACCGAACGTTCAGTTCGTTTACAGCCCTAGTCATAGATCTTATAAGGATAATTTAATTAAAGGATTAAAGAAATTGAACCAAAAAATATACATTTAAGCTCTTTAAAAAGATGTAAAAGGATTTTCTCAAAGCTACAAATGAAGGATACTAGTGGTTTTGTTTATAGGCACCAAAAAAAGCATGCATTAAGAAGTATCGGACGTGTGGAAAGTAAGTTAACCCATTTTTAAGAGGTGTACTTCATTTGGTAGAAAACTCGTTGAAGGTTTAAAACATCTTTAATATTTTTGAAGCCCATAAACTATTTATTTTGTTGGTATTCATAGTAAATATTCTTTGTCATTAATAATACTAATAATAAATACTTATAAATGTAATCACAAAAATAAATGGTTCATGAGCCTTTAAGATAAACCTTATGTTAATTAATAAATATCTAATCTAAGGTCAATAAACAAATTATTTCTTGATATGATCAACTTGATTGAGATCTAAAAGACAATTATCTAGTTATTACAAAGTAGACCTTGAAGTATAACATAAAGGCATATATACCGAGATTGATTATACTAAGGGGGTGCTTGGTTCATTTTAGGGAATTGGAATGGAAATGAAAATGGGGTGCTTGGTTCATTTTAGGGAATTGGAATGGAAATGAAAATGGGAATGCTGGAGAATGGGAATGAAAATGAGCATTGTATTGATGTTGATTGGTTAACCCACTATAATCAATGAAAAATTATTTCATATTAAAAAAAAAATTTCCTCCACTTTGAAAATACGATAAATGTTCCATTTAACATCAAAAGATGGAATGATATACGGAAAAAAGAATCAAGTACAAAGAAAATTTTCATTCCCCCCAATTTACTTAGGAATGGAAATTAATGGATATGCAGAAATGATTTCATTATATAATATCAGACCAAGCAACAGTTTTCATTATCATTCCCATTCCTTACCCTGCAATACCCTCAACCAAGCACCCCTTTAAATGTTTTTAAAACGCATACAAATGCACGATGTATGACCAAGTCATTCATGCATTTGTCATGCACACAAAATGCATTATTTGTGATCCCTTTTAAAACCATCGTATACCACATCTTTAAGAAACATATCGGATAGAACAAAATATCTTTATATTAACGAAGTTTGCAAAGATATAAACGAATTTCTTCCTTTATAATTACTCAAGTCTACAGCCTTAAGCTGTGTTTGGCAACAAGCATCAACTTCCAACTTTTGGCTGGACTTTGACATTTGAAAACAAACAGAAATCCTTTTAGGGTATGATAGTCAACAAATAGAGTCTAAGCACATGAAAACAAAAAAAAGAAAATTATTTAAATAACCATTCTCAAAAATCCTATTAACCAATCTCCCAAAAATTCATTTTATACCCATCGAGCCGCTACCCTAATGACCCCTAATAGCGGCTCCCTATTTTTTCTCATTGAGCCGCTACCCTAATGTCCTCAAATAGTGGCTCCCTATATATAAAAATATATACATATGCATGTTGCCGCTATCAAGATGTCCATATGCATGTATATATATATATAAATATAATAGTGTATATAATAATGTAAATGGAAAGCGGTAGGACCCAGTATATAATAATAATGTAAACGATTTCGTAACTTTGCGATTGTTTTGCGAGCGATGGTTTGAATTTTTTCAAAGAGAGGTCGTGAGGGTTTGAGTGAGAGAGCGCACACTGTAAAATTGTTTTAGAAAGGTGAAATCTATCCCCACCCCCTTACAAGGGGTGGAAGTAGGTGGTGTGAGTGTGTATATGGGACTCAGAGGTAGGACCCAGTATTTTTATGTGAATGAGGGGTGGGAATAACAACCCCTTTAGAAATTGTTGCAAAATAAACCTACTAGAAGCGTTTTATACATGGGCCTGTGATGCCCCTTGGACTATTGCTACCCTGGGCCTCCTCCCATGTCGTTCACTACTTGGGCTGGGCCTCAGCTGATGCTTTGTAGACTTTTAGGTTGCGCTATCTAAAACCTTGTAAGAGAAAAGAATACAAGAAAATTTACTAAAATAGCTGCCGGTAATCAACTTTACCAAAATAGAAAATTGGTCCAATCAAATTCACCTTTTACATCTTTCCAATAGTTTATTCCTTTTAACCTTTATTTATACACAAATACTTATGCATTTATGTAAAACTTGATTTTTAGATTAATACAAGAAGAATAAAGAATCTTGACGCAAATTCAGATCAAGATTTTTTCTTTTCTAATCCTAAATTGGGTTTACGTAAAGGATAATTCCAACACAAAAAAATGACTGAAAGAATTGAAGTTGGCCAAAAACATTGGCTTCTTTTGCCGATTGCCCAAATATATAATCTTTTTATTTTCTGTTTTCGGATGCAAGAGTAGGACAAAAGTTCCCAATCAATTGGAGCACTTTCCAATGCCTTATTCTCGACGATGAATTCATAGCATCATCAAATCAAATTCCGATTTTTACATAAAAAAACACAAATCCTCTTGTTTGAGAGGATCTTCAATGGCCGCTGGTGAAACCTCCGACACGCAAAACGACATCACGTACCTTCACTCGATCCCTCAAGCCGGCCGTTATCTCCCGTCTGCGAGCCGTTGGAATTCCATCGAAATCGATTACAATCTTCTCCCTCAATCTCAAGACCCTTACGAATCACTCCCTTCCAGATTTTCTAAATCCGTCGAGTTCAATCTAACCGTCACCAATAAAAAGCGTCTAAAGCGCTTTATCTACACGGCCTCCGCCTTTCTTTTGCTAACACTACTTTTGTTTCTCTTGTGGTGTTTCTTGCCCAAGAGGCAACACCATCGTGGCGTCGCGAAAAACCTAACTGGTCCCCTCAAAGATGCTCTCGTTTTCTTCGACGCTCAGAAATGTAGACGAAACTACCCTTTAACCGATCAATTTGAGCCCACTGGCCTCAAAAAAGATAGGTCTTACACAGACCATCATACCCGTCGCAAAAGGTTTTTTGCGACGGCTAGTGAGCTTTTGGGTTTCAAAATGATCATTTATCATTTTGCCGTAACTCTTTTTTTTCTTACTTTTGTGGTGTTTTTGTTTTGGCGTGCAGCTGGGGTATTGCCAAAAGACAATATCGTGAAGTTCCGAGGTGATTCTGGATTACTTGACGGGAATGGGAGTCTCATTGGTGGATTTTATGACTCGGGAAACAACGTTAAATTTAGCTTTCCTACGGCTTATACGATCACGCTCTTGAGTTGGTCTGTAATCGAATATCATAAAAAATACGAAGATATAGGAGAACTCGATCACATCAAGAACATTATCAAATGGGGTAGTGACTATTTGCTCAAGCTTTTCATCCCTTCAAATCAAACTTCTCCGGCTTTGAGTACTTTGCATTCACAGGTACCTTAAAAAACTCGAAAATTTGCTACACCATTGAGACGGTATTAAACGTCGCTACATATTGAAAATATTTTCGTTCCAAAAACTTGTTATTATTAGTCAAAAAATCTCTCTACATTGCGTTTTGAAGTGTGTAGAGGTTGCAACATGTTATCAATTTGGATGATGTTTCGTGTTAGTAATCGTTTACAAAACATTAAGGTGTCATTTACTTTTCAAGAGGTCTGAAGTCTGATTTCACCTCTAAACAATAAGAGGTAGATTGTGCGTACCCTTTAAAATTTCAGAGGATAATAATAAGAAGTTTTCAGACATTTTCTTAAAAATAAAACAAACAGTCTTAAGTTTTGGACTCTTAATTTTCAGACTTAAGAGGTCTTAAAAGATATTTTTTCAAAAACAACCTCTGACTATACGAATTCTTTTATATATAAAGGTGGGGACGGCTGAAAACGATACCGAGTGTTGGCAAAGACCGGAGGATATGAAACCCGAAAGGCCGGTTTTCAGTTGTGATGAGACGGCCTCAGATTTGGCTGGAGAGATTATTGCAGCACTTTCAGCAGCATCGTTAGTTTTCAAGGAAGACGAAAAGTATTCAACAAATTTAACGAAAACGGCGATGGAATTGTTTGATGCCGTCACAAAAGAAGAGCCGGGGTTTGTTCAAGGTACATATACGATGGAAGACGAGTGTGGGGCACAAGCAAGAGAGTTCTATAACTCAACGGGATACAAAGACGAGTTAGTATGGGGAGGGACTTGGTTATTTTTCGCGACGGGAAATACAAGCTACCTTAGATATGCTACTGAACATGTTGGTATGGCCGAAGAAGAAGAATCGTCCGCGGACAAAAGCGTTTTCTATTGGAATAACAAGCTCCCTGCTATCGCGGTATGTAGTTACGTCGAATCTTGGACTTGTAGTTTGTTCGATATTTTGCTTTTTATCTGTGCAAAAAGTTGATTAACGAAAAATCTAATTGGTTCATAGAACACTGTTTCCAATCACAAAAATGAGGGGTCCTTTTTGATAAAGTTGTCGTACCTTTTTACCAATTGAGCTATATACAAGACCCATGCGTTTTGTTTCTTATTAGTTTGCTTTAGAGGTCAAACGTATTAAGTTTTTAACCCACTCCTACAAAATGGTTTTCTTTTAAATCGGGTTGTGTTTAAGTTAAGTAGTCTCATCATGTGTAACTTTGATATTATAGTGATATCTTTTTAGATGAACTAGTGTTGTCCTCGCGCCCGATGCGGCGCGTATTATTTTAATTAAATAGCTTAAAACCTAAAATAATTATTTTATTTTATTTTTTATAATATTGTATAGATATGTATACATATTTATGATATTTTATAATACTATTAAATTAAAAATATATTCAACAATGAACTTATTTTGAAAGTATTGGTGATATGATTTTATGTATAACCAAACAATTTATAACAAAAACAACATTTTTAATCTGTTTTAGTTAATCTATAATTATGTGTTTTAATATAACAAATTTTTAAATGAATAATGAATAATTAAATTGGAAGTAATATAAAAAGTAAACTGTGATTTTTGTTCCTATGATTTGAGAAAATTTGCAATTTTCATTCATATTGGTTTTGAGATTGTAATTTGTGTCAACATGCTCGGTAATTTATTATTATTTTTGTTGTCTCTTAAGACTAAATATGTTAATTCTTCAATTAACGTTGGGGTATTTTGTTTTTTTAGTTAATTTTTTTTTTTGGTTTATCCAGTACATTCTTTGGTTTTTAATTTTTGATAGTTATTTATTTTAATTTCATGAAACAATATATTTTTTGATAGAAAATAATATATTAAAAGTTATATTTTTTTGTTATTGTTTATAATAAAATGATTAAATATTTTAGTACAAATAATTTGTTTGTATTTTGGTAATTATAGTTTAATTTTTTAATAGTTGGATTTATTATACTAAAGTCGTTCAAAAGCAAGCTCTTGAATATCCTTTACATGAGAGTATTAATTTTTTAAGACCAATCAATTAACTATTTGTATTAAAAGTCCAACAATTGTCTTTTTTATAGGATCAAACAATTAATTAACTCTTTACCTATTTTTTCATTAAAGACCAAAGAATTATATTTTGTATAAAAACAAACATTTAGTTATTTTTATCAAATACACACACACACACATATATATATATATAATTCTGTTAACATGGTGTACAAATGTAAAATTATTTTCTCATAAGTTATCGATCAATTATACTAAAAAATGATTAAAATTTATGTAATCGATTCTTCAATAAATATGTTATTTTATAAAGAATATCTGTACATACACATATAAATAGGGTTATATAAATAGCAATAACTAATGATATGCATTTAATTATATTAAAATATATAATATGCGATTGTGTAAATAAATAATTAATGCTATTTATATATAAAATAGGAGTTATGTAAATTACAATTAATGATAAGTTATGATGTGTTAAATCTTTATACTTATTTTCATTTATGTATATTGAATGCAATAATGGTTTTTTATATGTAAATTAAAAGATATTAAGTTAACATTATTAATCTTATCTTTTTTTCTATCTATATCAATTACAGTCCGTTTTTTATTATATTTAGTTCTTATGTAAATAAGTAAAAAACTACATATATTATTATATTTAAGTGTCACACAAATAAAAGAATATTGATTTTAACATGGGTTATTATATTTAAAACTTGGAAGAAGTACAAAGGACTAAAAAAAGAACTATAAAATCCCAACAAAAGTTAAAAGAAATATATATACTTGGATTAGTCTTCTCAAAAGAAACCTAAAATCCCGGGGTTCCATTATCAAAAACTTAATAAAAAAATTGAAGACAAAATCTAAAATTCTAACAAAGGTCAATAAGAAATAATACATCAATTAGTATTTTGTGTGTTAAAATGATTAGTAGTATTTAAAACTTGAGATAAATATAGAAGAAAAAAATAAATAACAAAGTCTACAATCCAAACAAAAGTAAGCATAAAAAACATATATCCGGAAGTCGAATTAGTTTTCTCGAAATAAACCTGAAAATATTAAAGCAACCATTAAAAAAATCATATTGAAGATCATTAAGGTTATATCTAAGATTGTAATACATACTTGAAACTTTTATTATTGTATCATTCTTGTTGTCAAAACACTAAAACTCTTATCAAGAACAAACCCACCGGTTTCATTCGAAAAATGTGTTAAAATGATTAGTAGTATTTAAAACATGAGAAAAATATAGAAAACAAAAATAAATAAGAAATTCTCCAATTTGAACAAAAGTAAAAAAAAGGTATACCGGGAATCGAATTAACCTTCTCGAAATAAACATGAAAATATTAAAATAACCATTTAAAAATATCATATCGAAGATCATTAAGGTTATATCTAAGATTGTAATGCGTACTTTGAAAATCTAATTATTGTACCGTTCTTGCCAATAAAACACTAAAACTGCTTCGAGAACACCTAAAAAAATATAGAAAACAGAAGTAAAAAGAAATCATTCTGAAATCCCAAAAATGGTCAATAGGGATTAATCCCAACAAAAATAAAAAAATATATACCGGAATACGGGATTAGTCTTCTCGAAATAAACTTGAAAATAAAATAAAATAATCATTTAAAAAAGATCATATTGACGACTATTGAGGTTATATCTAAGATTGATATGTACTTTTGAAATTTGATTGTTGTACAGTTGTTGCCATCAAAACGCTAAAACCATTATCTAAAACAAACCCATTTGTTCCATTGAAAAACACCTGAGAAAAATACAAAAAGCAGAAGTTACAAACAAAATTCTAAAATCCTAAAAATGGTCAATAGAAAATAATATTTGAATTAGTATTCTCAAAGTAAACCTGAAAACAACTTTGTTAGTATCATCAAAGTAAACCCGGAAACAATTTTAATAAATAAGAAATTCTCCAATCTGAACAAAAGTAAAAAAAAAAAGGTATACCGGGAATCGAATTAACCTTCTCGAAATAAACATGAAAATATTAAAATAACCATTTAAAAATATCATATCGAAGATCATTAAGGTTATATCTAAGATTGTAATGCGTACTTTGAAAATCTAATTATTGTACCGTTCTTGCCAATAAAACACTAAAACTGCTTCAAGAACACCTAAAAAAAATTATAGAAAACAGAAGTAAAAAGAAATCATTCTAAAATCCCAAAAATGGTCAATAGGGATTAATCCCAACAAAAATAAAAAATATATACCGGAATACGGGATTAATCTTCTCGAAATAAACCTGAAAATAAAATAAAATAACCATTTAAAAAAGATCATATTGACGACTATTGAGGTTATATCTAAGATTGTGATATGTACTTTTGAGATTTGATTGTTGTACAGTTGTTGCCATCAAAACGCTAAAACCATTATCTAAAACAAACCCATTTGTTCCATTGAAAAACATCTGAGAAAAATACAAAAAACATAAGTTACAAACAAAATTCTAAAATCCTAAAAATGGTCAATAGAAAATAATATTTGAATTAGTATTCTCAAAGTAAACCTGAAAACAACTTTGTTAGTATCCTCAAAGTAAACCCGGAAACAATTTTTTTGAAGAACAACAAACAATTTTGAAGTAGTATTCTCAAAGTAAACCTGAAAACAATTTTGTTAGTATCCTCATAGTAAACACGGAAACAATTTTTTTGAAGAACAACAAACAATTTTGAAGTAGTATTCTCAAAGTAAACCTGAAAACAATTTTGTTAGTATCCTCATAGTAAACACGAAAACAATTTTTTTGAAGAACACCTTGTGAAATGAAGAACAAATCAAGTAATGGAGTGAGAGAAAATGAATTTACTTGAAAAACATGTTGGTGAAAAAAATATAGTTTGTGAAATTAGTCAAGTGATGGTGAGGAAGAAGAAGACATTTATGCATGAGTAATGGAGTAATGAACATTTATGCATGAGTAATGGAGTAATGAACATTTATGCATGAGCAAATGATAGGTTTGTAAGTTTCACTTCAAGAATGAACAATAATTATTTTTGGATGTTTCATTTTGAAGAATGAATATGAAAGGGTTTGTAGGTTATACTTTTTAAAATGACCAAAACACCTTATCTTAATGAACTTTAAGTTTTAAGCATAGGGATAGAAAGGTCTTTAACATATCTAATATTTAAAAAAATCAAAAATCTTAGAAAAAAGATAAATAGGCTTCTTGGCCTTAAAGGATGCCACATAGGATGTTGTGGTTTTTCCTTTTAAGATATATATATATATTGATTAATGATACATTTGGGTTTATGTGTTTGTGATGCGTTTCTTGGCGTGGACTACTAAGGTCCTATTATTGTTTAAGAGTTAATTATGATTTTAGTCCCTACCATTTTTGTCCCTATGCTTTGAATATTATCATTTTCGTCCTTATAGTTTGCAATTTATTTCAATTTTCCTTACTAGGCTATATATAAGTATAAAGGATCAAAATACTAAAGAAATGTGAACTACAATAACCAAATTAGCAATAAGATAAACCGTGAGGGCGAAAATAGCAATGAATTAAAAGCCTTAAGGATGAAAATTGTAATTTCTAAACCATAGAAAAGAAAGTCACAAATTTTAACAAACCACAGGTACAAAAAATGTATTTTACTCTTTATTTAAGTTATTGTACTTTGCATTAGTTATTTGTGCAAAGGTTGATACAAACAACCCTAGTCGGCTAACAATCAACTGTCAATTTCGTAACTTTTTTTTTTTTTGGGGGGGGGGAGGGGGGGTAATTCTTGACTCACTTAACAATTGTGGCTATGGGGGCGTCTTAGGCTCGAGCCCAAGACCATTTGATATTGTGAAAAACTACCATCCACAACTGAGCTACATGTCATGAGCACACTTTGCATTAGTTTCACCTTACAAGTCAAATTCAATAGGGTTTTCTTGGTATTGGTTTTCTAATTACCTTCTATACGTAGGTTTTGTTAACGAGGCTGAGGTTCTTCTTTGATCTTGGATTCCCATATGAAGAATCCTTCATATGGTCAACGGACAATGTTGATTCATTAATGTGTTCTTATCTATCTCCTGTTGCTCATAAAACACAAGGTACACCACATACAAATCTACGATCATTTTATATATAGGGTTGGGTTTTGCTGAGAATTGAGGTTAAGGTAAAAAACTTGATAAGTAGTTATCAACCATTGGATGAATAGATGCATAATAGGACGAGATACACCATCAAGATACACCAGATCAATTTTCTTCTAAAGCACAACTTATGGGAGGGCATGCTATTAAAAGTGATCAAGATCCATTTCTCATGTTTCTCACGTTAAACTTAACTTCTCACATCATCCTTCACGGCTTCACCTATATATATATATATTGAGACAGAGAGAGAAGCTTATTTGTAAACCATTAAAAGGGTATAAACATGTAAACCTATAAATTCTATAAAACGTTTCCATAATCATTGAGTTACCATATATTTCATATTTCCAAATTTTCTGTGAATCCATATCCTCCCTTGATTTTTTTAATCAACGGCTATGATTAATTTACATGCTTTATACTATTTTAATAGTTTACTAATGAACTCGAATCTCTCTCTCTCTCTCTCTATATATATATATATATAGGCATGTGATCATGTGAGAACTGCCTTCTTTGTAAGAAGTGGGTATAAACTGTTGATTGGTGTTAATCAAATCCCCTTCCATGAATTGCGACTTAAAAGAGAATAGATTTGGTACATCTTGGTGCATCTTATCCCAATGTTCGTTTATTTCTCATCCAACCGTTGATAATCTCTTCTCACGCTTCTCACCAAATTTGGCCCTTCTCACCGGAACACAACTTATATGTGCGTCAGAGAGAGAGAGAGAGAGAGAGAGAGGAGAGAGTATAGATAGAGAGAGAGAGGTGGGTTCATATGAGAACACTAACTATTTATGAGAATGTGAGGAGCTTTTTCGATGTAGAAAATCACATATGATTCACGTACAAACTCACATATGATTCATGCGACTTTGCCTGCAACTTTAACTCGCGTCCAAAGTCGTATCCCATTTTTTCCGTTAGTGTAAAATCACATATGATTTTGTACATGGATTAACCTCCTCACATTCTCGTAAATAGTTAGCATTCTTGTTTAAATCATTATATATATATATATATATTGATAATCATTTTGCAACCCATATATATCAAAATCAATGAAGTTCATAATGTGTGATTTCGGTTATTCTTTTGTATTCAAATAAATAGGTGGGTTGATATTCTTAAAGGCGGATCACTACGCACCCCTTGAGTATGCCACCACGGCTTCATTTCTTAGCTCACTCTATAGTGACTATCTTGATCTTCTTCCTACGTCTGGTAGCAGTTGCACAGATGGTACTAGTTTTTCCGTTGAAAATTTACGTGGTTTCTCCTTATCTCAGGCAAGTAATTAATACAATGATCAGAATTTGGTACTCATTGAACAAAAAACAACCACTAGTAAAAAAACATGGATTCTTGCGTTAAGTGAGACAAAATCAATTAGGATATTGTTTCTGTTTATACTATAAAGACCGGAGAAAAAGATTCAATCTTCCTACAACAATATTAGGTTTGTAAGATACTTAAGACGTTGAAAGAAATGTAGAACCAAGTTTTCTATTAGGATTTAGACAAAAACAGATTAAAGAATACTAATATAGAGAGATTATTGAAACAGAAATGAAAATGAACAAGAACAAAACGAAGAACAGTCAAAAATTCAAACGACTCTCATGTATTACCTCTAAGGGTGTACGGCTGAATAGAGATTACAAAAATGAAGATTGTTACCCTAATTACACAATTGACTCCTATTTATATGTCTAAAAATGGATCCTAAGCCCAAGCCCTTTACATTTTAATTCCCAATCCCATTACAACATAATTCAATACATACACACAAATTGCTTACATTTATAAAACTTTTTACAAAATCAGTCTTGACTGAGCTAACAATCTCCCCTAAGTTTTATAAATGAAGCATGCCTTGAATCTTCTTTCCCAACTTCAGATGATAATAGCAGAGCTTCGAGGTTATCCCATCAGAGAATTGCACTTCAGAGGCTCTGTGACTTTCGTCAGAGGCTCTGTAGAGTTTTGACTTGCATTAACCTTCAAAGCTTTACCATCAGAGACATGTGTCCACAGAGTTCTTGAATTCGAATGCATAGGTTCATCCTCTGCAAAACTTTTCAGCAGGAACAAGCAGTGAGCAGATAATTGGTGTAGCTATGCTTGTAGCAAGTTGAGCAGAATGGCAGAAGAATCGTCTTATAACTTTGAATGCATCAGAGGCTCTATGATGTTCTACAGAGTCTTTGAGATGATCGACAGAAGCTCTGTGACATTTGACTTGTGCGAATCTGAATCTTCATCATCTGAGTTCATAAGATTACAGGAGCTCTGAAATATGTTGCAGAGGCTCTGTGACGAATTGTTACAGAAGCTCTGAAATATGTTGTAGAGGCTCTGTGATACTTTACTTTGTCCGGATCTTCATCTTCTGAAAATCGTATGAATGACGAACTCCCCCTCGACTTGTGCTCTGTGATTTCTTCACTCGTCAAGAAGCATTGCTCTTTCGACTTTTGCCTCAACTGACTGCATCCCAAGCAACTCAGCGTGAATGACAGAGGTTCTGCTTCCTGTAGAGTTTAGACTTAGCAGATAAACAAGTGTTGGATCGTCGATTCTTCATATTGGACAAAGGGAATAGAAGAGAGTCCCTTTCCAACTCTGTAGACAAGTTTCCCGTCCAGTGAAGTCTTCAGATTCTCTCAATTTCTCAACAGAGGGCAGAGAAATAGGAGTGTCGTTCATGCTGGCTTAATTAGGAAACTTTTGGGGACTTTTAAGAGATCTGCTGGGAAGGTTGACATGGTGTTGTATTTTAAATGTAGCTTGTGGACTTTTAAGAGATCTGCTGGGAAGGTTGACATGGTGTTGTATTTTAAATGTAGCTGGGTTCAGAGGGGTGGGCATGGAGGTTGATGAAGGAGTGGTTTTTGTCTTCTGTGAAGTTCAGGCAAGTTCAGTGTTCAAGACTGAACTGAGTCCTCCGCGGTGGTTGTAGAGGCTTATGAGAACAACTGGCAGAGGTTCTGATAAGTCCATCACATGGCCTCTCTTTTGATAGAGACTGTAAGAGCGAGCGACCAAGAGGCTCTGTGAGGACTGCCAGAGGCTCTGTGGTTCACTTGCCTCTGAGGTTGGTCTTAGTCAAGTTTGACACTGACAAATAGGTGGTGATACTCATTTGGGGTGAACCACCTATTGACTCTGAGAAACCAACCTTAATATCCCTGTTGAGGGATAGACCACCTAGTGTGATATCCTTTTTGAAAATCACACAAAATCAGAACCTGGAAAAACTCTGATCTGAACAATTTTATCAACATCTGAAACTCAAGAACACGTTGAAGAACGATTTTCGAAACGAAATCCCTAAATCCAAAATCAACAGTCTTCGAAGAAACAAATTTCGAAGACGAAACACTGAATTTCCAGAAAATTTCCCACGAAAACTTGTTCTAAAGGATCGAAAACAGATACTTTTGATCTGTTCCCGCTCTGATACCAATTGAAAGAAATGTAGAACCAAGTTTTCTATTGGGATTTAGACAAAAACAGATTAAAGAATACTAATACAGAGAGATTATTGAAACAGAAATGAAAATGAACAAGAACAAAACGAAGAACAGTCAAAAAATTCAAACGACTTTCATGTATTACCTCTAAGGGTGTACGGCTGAATAGAGATTACAAAAATGAAGATTGTTACCCTAATTACACAATTGACTCCTATTTATACGTCTAAAAATGGATCCTAAGCCCAAGCCCTTTACATTTTAATTCCCAAGCCCATTACAACATAATTCAATACATACACACAAATTGCTTACATTTATAAAACTTTTTACAAAATCAGTCCTTGACTGAGCTAACAGACGTTTATGTCACTACTAAAAAAGGAAGTATAACTGACGGTCAAAACAACTAAAAACAATCGAAAACCGGCTTTACCAACGGTTTTTCGACAAAACGAGCGTCGCTAAAATCCTGGTCGTTAAAAGCTACTGATTGTTTTTCCGACGACTTTCACCGACTGCTCTCCAACAGCTTCATTACCGACGGCTTTTCGACAACTTTTACCGACTATTTCATTTACTAATGGTTTTTTTGACGGGTTACCAACAATTTTCCGACTGGTTTTTAACGACTTGTTAAAAATAAATATAAAATAAAATAAAAAAGAGCAATTCGGTAAACTATCGGAAAGCTGTCGAAATTTAGCAGTCGGTAACGACCTTCGGTAATACACAATTTTTTAGTAGTGTGTGTCTCAATACAATATTGAATTTATAGGACTTTAATTTATAAAACCAAATAGTAATTGGGTTGTTATTAAGAATATCCTGTCCAGATTATCTAGGCTATAAACTAGGATAATCATTAAGTGTAAATATCTTTTCCTGATTTTATGTATCTTTGTATTATACATTCTCAATGATAGAGCCTCCTTAAGGTGTGGCAAGTATTATCCAACTTTTTAATGCTCATTGTCCTACATCTCTCCGGGTCGATGTGTTTTCATCAGAAATATACATCACAAACAGGTTACCATCCAAAGTACCCCAACAAAGAAAAATCCATTCAAGTTACAATTTTGATCAACACCAAATTATGACACCTTTTGGGTGTTTGGTGTAAGGTATTTCCGTACCTGCGTGATTACTCTCTACACAAGTTAGCTCTGAGGTGCTTATCTTGTGTCTTTACGGGCTACGACGCTCAATACAAGGGATATCGGTGTTTAGACTTGGCCTCCTCCCGGATTTACACATCTCGCCATGCTCAATTCGATGAGAATAAATTTCCATTTCCTATAAAATTGCCAAATGTTGATCTTGCTTCCATGGTATTTTCTAGCTTCAACGAGCTCTCACCTACTGCCCAAATCTGGTCGGATGAAGTCATCCGCCTTCTACTGATGGCCCATCTCCTCCTACAACACAACATACATCTACTGCCCCAGCCCATTGTCCGCTTTGCTATAAATCCACGGAGAAACAAACCGCTGTCCAATCCACTTTACAAGAAGTCTAAAAATCCAACTGCCTCAAAACCACCACTCTCACCCTATGACTGACGTTAACCCGCCGCCGACTACCGCTATTATCGAACCTATGTCGATGCCTCATCCATGGCACCAACCACCTCCATGCATCATATGACCACCCGAACCCGTGTTGGCACTTTCAAAAAGTGACATATACCCGATCTTGCTCAACTTGAACATAATGCTCTTCATAATGCTTTAAAACAACAACTAAAGACCTAAAATGGTTTGCTGCTATGAAAGAAGAAATGTCAGCTCTTCAGAACAACAACCCTTGGACTCTCGTTTCCCATATGCACTCATCCAATGTTGTTGGCTCTAAATGGGTCATTCGCACTAAGTACCAATCTGATGGTACTATTGATCGACTTACTCAAGAGTTCACTCAAATACCAAGTTTGGATTAATCCCACATATTCAGTCCCGTTGTCAAGGCTTCAACTATCGAATTGTTCTCTCACTAGTTGTCCTTCATAAATGGCCTTTCTATCAACTAGATGTCAAGGACTCCTTCCTCAATGGTCATCTTACTGAAACCATGTTTTATAGAGCAACCGATAGGCTTTGTTGACCTACGCTTTCCTATCCACATTTGTCAACTCAATAAAGTCTTATATGGTCTCAAGCAAGCCCTGCGAGCATGGTTTCAACGCCTCAACACCATTCTCACAAAATTGGGTTCATATGTAGTCGTGCCGATACCTCTTTCTTTGTGTATCAATTGGGATCATGTACTTTGTATCTTAGTCTACGTCGATGATATCATTCTTATCAAATCATCCTTAAATGATAAAACTATTCATCCTTCGTCTCAACTAACAGTTTGCAATTAAAGATTTGGGGACTCTTAGTTACTTTCTTGGTCTTGAGGTTATCCAAATATCATGCCATGGCCAACACTACTGCAGAAATTATCTGGGTCGCTCTTCTACTTCGTGAGCTTCATGTCTTACCTCCAGACCGACGTACTCTCCTTTGTGATAACCAGAATGCTACCTTTCTTAGTCAGAATCCTATATCTCATAAATGGGTGAAGCATATTGATATTGATTATCACTTTGTTCGCGAGCTTGTCTCCTTAGGGAAATTATATACTTGTTTTGTTCCAACCAAGCTTCAGTTGGCGGAGGTCTTCACCCAAAGCCTTTCTTAACCACTTTTTGAGCTTTTTCGTACGAAGTTACGAGTGGTACCTTCACCAATTCGTTTGGGGTTGGGGGGAGGGGTACTAAGGATATATCTCATACCAAATTGTAGAGATATCCTTTCATGATTATCTAGGCTATAAATTAGGATAGTCATTAATTGTAAATATTTTTTTCTAATTTTGTGTATCTTTGTATTATAAATTATCAATGATAGAGCCTCCTCAAAGTGTGGCAACTTTTATCAAACTTTACTGTTTTATCTAAAAGTGTTACAATAAGTATATATGATGCTTTGGGGTGGTTTGACTATGATAGTAGGAAACTTAAAAAACGTAGTGCTATATTACTTTTGGACACCTATTTGAAAATTGTGTTATAAAAAGGTGGTTTTATAGAACATTTCTTTAAGTATTTATTTTAAGAATGGTTAAAAACTTTGTAAAAATATTAAAAACCATCGTATAAATCTATTACTAACATTTTCAGTTATGACGATTTATTGTTTGATATTATAAAGTAGTTAAACTCTTATAAAACATTCTATTAGGATTCCTTACAATGTTAAATAGTCCTATAAATTCAATTTTATTGTGATGTGTTTCGTCCTTTTAGTTATAAGTGATCCCTAATTAACTTCAGTTAAATTTCTCCAGCCCTAATATTATTAATCGATGATTGTTGTTTGTTTTAGGTCAGTTACATACTTGGAGACAATCCGATGAAAATGAGCTATGTGGTAGGATTGGGAAACAACTACCCGATGCATGTCCACCATAGGGGTGCATCGATCCCATGGGATAATCAATGGCATTCTTGTACCGAAGGAATTACATGGTTGAACTCAAAGCAAGCGAACCCCAACGAGCTTTTGGGAGCGATGGTTCGTGGACCCGATCGAAATGATATGTTCTTAGATGAAAGGGGTAAACCATGGTTCACTGAACCAACCCTTTCGAGTAATGCTGGTCTAGTTGCTGCACTCGTTGCACTCCTTCATATTCCACCCGGTCTTCAAACTTGAGTGGTGAAGATCTATTAGGTATAGATAATTTTGGCATGTTTCATAATATTCATTTAGTAACTCCACCTCGTTGAAGATCTAATTTCCATTGTAATATTGAATAATTTTCATATTGTTTCTTAGCAAAAATTGTGTTGTTGGTGTTTGAGTCATTATCTTTTGCATGCACTGTTTCTTTCATTCTCCAACCATTTGAGATACTAGTCTAATGCTTTATATTAGGTAATAGACTTGTACATAATCTAGAAGTGAATGTAGATATATAATAATGTGCATATATAGAGAGAGAGATAGAAGTATCAAAAATTGATTTTTGGATGGGAATCCAGGGACGAACGATAGGAGACACAAGTATTTGTGTGTCCACATGTAGCATGACTAATGAAGGTAAATGTTCTTGTACTATTCATTATGAATAATACATTTTTCTGGATAAATAAATATAACATTCAAGATTAGTAAACCATTCATGATGAATAATATATCTAATCACGATCCATGTATTATTCATCATGAATAGTGTCATACCCCGCCTAGGCGGAAACGTGAAGTGTGACGAAGAAGATCGTCATAACACATTGATATAATAATAGAGAACTTACTAAATGAATATTATCCCAAAGTGCCATGACGTCCCTTCCCCGACACACGTGGAGACGTACTTGTGTTATGGTTAGACAATTCCACGACATCACATAGTCAAGAAAAGTCAAACAGAAGTAATTTCCATAGCCCAGGACAAATTTCAAAGCAACATCTCCAAAGTCAACAAAAAAACAAACACGAGTAAGTGTATTCATGAAATAAATCCAAAATATAAATGGCCCACACGGAGCATCCCTTAGGTCTCTCTAAGGTCCACAAGTAAACTCTAGCCTTCTTAAGCATTTTGATAAGTATTACCAGAAAATGAATACTTGAAAACGTCAAGATAATGTTGGTGAGCTCATAGGTATAAATAACAGGAAAAAATTTGTTGTGTAGCTAGTGCATTTAGGACAACGATGTATATATATCACGTTAAGCACTAAGTGTATAGGAATAATCATACCGCACTATTTAACTATGCAAGAAGAACATTCTAGGTTTCCAAACATGTCATCCACTAACTGGAGCTAAACCGTTTGCTTAATAGGAATATAGGAATCACATCTCATGTAGGAATCAAACACAAGTACTCTCATGGCATTTCTAAACACACAAATTGTTCGTAAAAGTAAAAAAAGGTACAACACAACATAAAATTAGTAAAATAGCTTTAAGTATCATTTCCCCCAAGAAATACATATGAGCAAAAGGGGCCACGAAACTCACTTGTGACTAGATGGTATTAGATATGCAAAAGACGAAGTAAGTAATCTACAAATAAATAATTGTGTGTGAGTTACACACGGGCAAGGCTTAAAACCTTACCCTTGTAACTCGTAATCGATGGAATGTACATGACAATGCCTTCTATTTCTAAACAACAATTTACCATGCGTCATGAAACTATAAGTGAATTAGTTATGGATAGTCATCTTGACCTAGGTATTGGTGGGTTTCCCATACTTTAATAAGTTTGGTTTCCTATCTAAATTTTTGGGTTACTTCATGTATTTTTCAAGTACCTTAAGGTAATCTTTGATGCAGATGGCACAATTGCTCATTACAAGATGCGTCTTGTTGTAAACGGCCGCAATCAACAACAAGGCATTGACTGTGATGAAACTTTCAGTCCCGTTGTTAAACCTGCAACCATCTGCATTGTGTTGAGCCTTGCCGTCTCTCGACATTGGCTGATACATCAACTAGATGTGAAGAATGGTTTTCTTCACGGTTATCTTCATGAGACTGTATACATGCATCAGCCCCCTGGGTTTTTGTGATGTCTAGTTTCCTGATCATGTATGTCATCTCCAGCGGTCTTTGTACGGCCTCAAACAGGTCCCTAGAGCTTGGTACTGTCACTTTGCTAAGGTTGCCGCACGGCTCGGGTTTTATCACAGTCGCATCGACTCATCTCTCTTCATTCTCCACACCAAGAAGACCATTGCGTATCTTCTATTGTATGTAGATGATATCATTCTCACTGCGTCATCTCCACATCTTCTTCATCAGGTTATCTCGCAACTGACCCGTGAGTTTTCCATGTCCGACCTCGGTGCCCTTAACTACTTTCTCGGCATCTCAGTAGTTCGGGGTCCCATTGGCCTTTTTTATCTCAATAGAATTATGCTACCGACATTCTTGAATGTGCCAACATGCTCAACTACAACCCTTGTTGAACTCCTGTCGAGACCATTCAAAAACTGGATTCGGGTGGCACCCAGATAGCTAATCCCACCCTATATCACAGTCTCGCAGGTGCTTTACAGTACCTCACCTTCACCCGTTTAGACATATCTTTCACTATTCGACAGATAGGTCTTTACATGCATGCCCCCATGAATCACATTTGGAGGCCCTCAAACGTATTTTACGATATATTTGTGGCATTGTCGATCACAGACTACAGATTCATGTCTTGCATCACTCAGATCTCATCGCTTACCCATATTCCGATTGGGTAGGGTGTCTAGCTACGAGACAATCTACTTCCGGTTATTGTATTTTTCTTAGAGACAACATTGTCTCTTGGTCGTCAAAACGCCAAGCTGTCATTTCTCAATCCAGTACCGAGGCCGAATACTGAGGAGTGGCAAATGTCGTTGCCGAAACTTGTGGGATCCACAACCTTCTTTGCGAACTTCGGGGCACACCTTCAAAGGCCACCATTGTGTGTTGTGACAATATCAGCGCCGTTTACCTGTCCTCAAATCCAGTTCAACATCAACGAACCAAACACATTGAAATAGATCAAGTCGCCAAAGGTTTGGTTCGAGTGCTTCATGTACCATCTTCCATGCAATATGCTGATATATTCACCAAGGGCATCTCATTTATCTTGTTTCATGATTTCAAGTACAGTTTGAATGTTTGGAAATTTCCTCCCGATAAAACTGCAGGGGATGATAGCCTACAGCCCACTAGTCAGGCCTTGCATAGTTCAGCCCATTAGGCATCTTGTATTGTACTATATACATCTCTTGTATTCATGGCATTTGCCAATGACAAAGAATGATACCAGATTTCAGGTACAGAGAAAAGAATTGCAGAGAATTGGAAATGGAAATAGGAAGATGAAACCAAATTTGATTTCAATATGTGATTACATTGTAAACAACACAGTGATCCACATCCAATTTCATAAAAACAATGACAGAAACAAAATAATGGAAAATAAGTAAGGCTCTTCAATGATTTTTTCAACTTACCAAATAACATCAACAATTTAACCATATTATATATGCACTACTAATTGGAATGATTCTTACTTTATTACAAACATACACAGGAAATGTTTTATCTCATACAGTGCATGTAACAAACTGTTAGGCGGATACTGAAAGGTTTTTTTTGTATCTTGATGTTTATGGAAAGCGTTGAATGCGGGATATGCTACAATTCCATATTTGATTTCATTGGCAAGAAGTTAGAAATGCCCTTTTAGGGGTCTTACGAATTTCATTGGCAAGAAGTCAGAAATGCTCAATTTCATCCCAGCCATAGATATTATAAATCAATGGTTTAAGATTGGTTTGTAGGATTTGTAAAATAAAGTAGGTTTGTAAATGAAATTGACCCTATATATATATATATATATATAGAGAGAGAGAGAGAGAGAGAGAGAGAGAAAGTTCATGTAAGACCAGACGTTCATAGTAAAATACTGTGACGGTACATCTTCACAATGTTTTTACCGTGAAGGATAAGTGTTTTTGGACCTTCACAATAATTTGCAGTGAAGTTTCAATGTTATTTTGTGATTACAAAGGTCTCAATAAAACAAATTGATCTTACTAAACCAAAACTTTTATATATACATAGACACACAAACATTGTTTCACTAGTAGCGAAAGGGTATCTATGACAATATCAAGTATTACTAAAGCATTAGATTAATATTGTTGTCATAGGCACCTAACATTTTCAAACTAGGTTATACAATATTATATTCTAAGGACTAATGAATGCTTATTTACATGCACTGTTTGTAGTAATTAAACGTCTTCATTGCCTTCTTCATTCTTTATGTTGCCTTCAGCCTATCTAACCCGTAGGTTTCCTACAATACAAGTGAGAACATAGTAATCAAGGATCAAGCATAAAAATCCAAGATTATAACTTTAAATTGGTATGTTAACATTCATAATTCACAAGAGACTCACCAAAATTGAATGTATATCATCTAGCAGTGGTAGAAGCAAGGATGTGAACATTTTTAAATCTTCTTTGAAAGTTTCTCGGTCTTCAACTTCTGATTTAAGGATATCGATCAAGGTTTTGTTATCAGGAACTAGTTTTAGTGCTACCTGAAATGCCAATTAGAGTAAATAGTTGAATTTACATGTAGACTATTTGACAATTTTAACCCTGCATAAACCAAAAGAAAGATGGTGTAGATATAAAGACTATATATTATTAAATGGTACCCTATAAGCCGTAGAAGAGATCCATCCATGCCATGGTTTTAGAGTAGCTTCATATGCTTCTTTAACGACATGCTCCATGTTCACCTCAACATCTTTTTCAATCAATTCTAATACATTTACGGTAAAGTCTAAAGATCTGTAACAATAAAGTGTGAACAAATTCTTTTCAGTTTAGGGTAATTTTGTCAATTCACATATGGTGAAAAGCTACTATAAAGGAGACTGGTTAAATACCTAGTAAGCCAAAGAAAGGCTTTACTAGAACTAGTAACCTTTCTTGATGTGCCTTCACTAGCCTCTTTCTTTAGCATCTCTACAAGATTTGAATAAAGTGTAGGGTTTGATTCTTGCATCTTCTCCAATCTCTAGTGGTCAAATATGAAACATAAACCCCATTAAATCAATATTTATTAAAATGCCCTTATATCAAGGGAATCTTCAGATATAATAGTTAAATCCCGTAAAAGGGAAGAGAAATGTTCATATGTAAATAATCAAAAAAGTCATTTGAACATGCATATATAAACCAAGTAAAATAAAAACTCTATTAGATCTGAAGTACTAAGATGCCCTTATACATATATTAATAGTAGATACGTAGACAGATTCAAATAAGAAAACTAAATTCCGTGAGAATGTAGGAAGAGATGGTCAACATGTGAATAATTGAAAAAATCAATTTGAAGATGCATCTATAAACCTATATAAACATTAAACCTCATTAGATTCAAAGTACTAAAATGTCCATAAACATATATCAATAATAGATACATACGAGGGGTTCAAATAGCAAAGCTAAATTCTGTAAGAAGGCGAGAAGAAAAAAATCATATATGATTCGGTGAAAATATCCATTTGAAAGTGCATATGTGAACCAAAATGAATAATATTTTGTAAAATTAGTTCACCTATACATCTTTAATTAGTTGAAGGTTCAAATGAAAATAGATCTTTCATTGCGAATGTTAAGATAATCAAGAGCTCGATACGTGTATACATCCGGTTTGAATAACAAAGGTTAATGTTCATGTATTATTCAAGATGAATAATACAACATTCATGGTGAATGATATATTATTTATTCTGAATGCTATATTATTCACCTTGAATAATGCATGAACATTCACCTTGAATAATGTTGTATTCTTTAGACTGAATTTGAAACGTGTCGCACTCTCGATTGTCCTCACGTTCGTAATAAAAAATGAGTGCACAATAGAACTTTCATCTACATTTTTAAATATACATTTTTTTTATTATTCTCAATGATTCACATATGAACCATCACTTGATCATATTTTCTTACCTCCTCACGATATTCAACTATCTTATCTCAATCTTTAACTAGACACACACATAGATAGCAATAAGTTCAGATGAGAAATGTTATAAAAAATTAGGATTAGAGAAGGGATCCTAGCTAGCCCTTCATACGGCTAGACCAAATTTGACTCATAAAAAATTGCAGCATTGACTGATCAAGAACTGAAGTTTTGACTGGTTAAAATATGCGGCTATGCCAAAAATAAACGTGAAGTTTCACAACTTTTACAAATAAACGAACAACGGATTTATATATGGACCCGTGTGATCGACATATGAACTATATGTTCATATGTGAATCTATGTAACTCATAAATATATTATTTAATAAATTCACATCAGAACTATATATTCATATGTGAACCGATATAATTCACATATGAACTATTTTAACTGATTTACATATGAACCTTTGTGATTTACATATGAACCAATTAACTGATTCATATATGCACTAATTAACTAATTCATACATGAGCCTATGGGTGCATATGTGAATCCATGTAAGAATTCACAAACGAACTAACTTTAGAGGATCACATATGAACATATGGTTCATATATGAATCAGGAGTTCATATATGAACTTGTTTGCCATCTATTTGTAAGAGTTAGAAAACTACCCCTCTATCTTCTACATATGCATGCGAGAAATTATTCAGTGCTTCACAGTCAAAGTCGCATATATTGATTAGATGAAAGGTTAAGATCATTTCTCTACTTCTCTTATTTTTAGCACTTTCAAGTGAAAACCTATCTTCATTCTGAACGTAAGCACAACTAGAGCATGACACATGTCACGTTTAGTATGAATAACGAAGGTGAATATTAATGTATTATTCATGATGAGTAATATAATATTCAAGATGAATAATATATTTTGAATGTTATATTATTCATCATGAATAATGCATGAACATTCACCTTCGTTATTCCTATTGAATGTAACCATGTTGTGCTCTTGGTTGTCCCCATGTTTGCAATGAAAAACAAGTTCTCAGCTAAACTTTTGTGTGTGTGTGTATATATATATATGGTTAGGTTACAGTGAGAAGTTGAGTTAACGTGAGAAGATTAGAAGTAATTATTAACCATTGAACGCACATTAGGATGAGATGTACCATATCAATCCCCAAATCAAGTGTGATTCATGTGTGGGGTTGAGATTAAAAGTGATCAATGGTTCAAATCTAGTTCCAAGCTTCTCAACTTCTCACACGATCCTTTGGATATATATATATATATATACACACACACACACACAATAATCAAATAAAAACCAAATTATTCCTAAAAACCCGTGAGAACCTGTTGAAAATCAATTTTTTACATGATTTTTTTTCATCAAAGACTATGATTTTAAGTATTGTTCACATGTATTTTTTTCATAAGGTGAGTATCATCCATGTAAAAAAAGGTTTTGATTCATATGATGAATCGAAAATATACGAAAATTTGATTCATATGGTGAAACCAATTCATGGATGATATTAACCATATGAAGAAAAATATATATGAAACAATTTTCAGAGGATTTATCAATCAGCTTATCCATTGTGATTATGAATGGACTTAAGATTAATATTAATCAAGAATTTAAATCTATTTTTCACACTTTTTTATACGTTAACTCACCTTATCCATGATTTGATGTATCTAGATGGATAATTAGGGGATTGCTATATGCACCATGTTTTATGTTAAAATGAGGTCAATTCTAACATTAAGAATGTAAAAACTAGTTTCTAATGATAATGTGTATGAGGGAGAATTGATGCATTTGATAAATTTTTGGATGCATTTAGTATCGCAACCCAAATCATCTACGAATCCAAAATAAACAAAGCACTGATTCCAAATTACCAGAATGCCCTTACACACATATCGATAATATGATAGAATATGACATGACACCTACACATGGCAAATTTCATGCCTTTCTTGCCTTACTACCACCAACCTTCATTCCTCTGAAAACTTAATTTTTATAAGTCACAAGGTTTCATTCCATTGGTTAATAATATAATTTCATTAACAGCATGCCGACATAAAATGTCATTAAATTTGGTAATTTCTAGAAATATAAAATGACAAAAAGAAGAGGTAGTTAGCTAAGGATTTCGATGCAGAAAAGGCCAAATAGGGTCTTAATTAAAAAGAAAACTTTATCCAGAATTTGATTGACATGATTACCCGAATGCAAGTATATTATATTATGTAATTAATATAATATAGTATTTTCTTGAGATGTTCTTGTAAAAGGGATGTGCCTAATCGTCATTTAAAAAAAATTAAATTCGTTGGATTTATATGTTAATATTGACAAAGAATTACTCATACTAAAAATAATGTAGAAATAGTGCATATAAAAAAGATGTGATAAAGTGTGGTAATTAAGATACAAAATACCCGTGAATAAATGATTCATAGTGTACCAGGATATTCCGATGGATGTCTTGTCTCAAAACAGCCATTGTTGGCCCTATCTTATCTGCAATCAACAAAAAGGCAAAATCTTTATGAAATCTTATCAGATTCTAGATACCCCTTTACGATGTGTTTGGTTGCTGAAACTTTTCGGTTTTTCAAGGAAAATAAAAATTTAGAAAACGCGTTTGGTTTATTTAGTTTTCAAACGTTTTTCAAGAAAATAAAAACTTTATGTTTCCTAACTTCCAAGTAAATTAGAAAACTGATTTTTAGTAGTTTTCCAAAAAAATTTAAACGCATTTTCTAAAATTTTAATAAAAAAGCAAAAATGAAAACTCAACTCCATTTTCTGAAAACGTTTTCTAGGAAAATAAAAGCAGTTTTCCAGAACCAAACGCACCCTTAATTAGCATTTTATTTTTGTAAATCTAAGAAAACATGTATATAAAACCCTAGAGAGAGAGAGAGAGAGAGAGAGACCAAGAAGATGAATAAGGAAGTTGCATAGAGAAAGGAAAGGCTTGATAGGGATATGATCAGTTTCATTTTGTTGATCATCTGCTACTCCAACAGGATCATGCTTTTGATGATGATGATGATGGTGATGGTTAAGCTTCATAACAGCTAACAAAGATAGCTCTTCAATGGCTGATCTTAACTCTGATGAGCTTTGTTTCTCTATTTCTCTTCTTCTTTTCATCTTTCTTTTCTCTCTCTATCTGTGTTTTGACTTATCCTTGGTTATGTAACTTGATGAACAACAATATATATATATATATAGATGGATAGATATAACATATAATATATAATTATATATTATGTTGCTGTCAACTATTGAGTATCTTTTGTAGATAACAATGGCACCAAGAAGGGGTGCTTGTAAGTAGTTGTGTTTAGAATTAGTTAATAATTGGCCCGACCACTCTATATTTTAAAATTCTTTCAGGGTTCTTCTTATACTCGATTCTTTTTACATGTTCTCACTCTCTATTTTCATGACGAATTCTTAATTAAATTCTTTAATTTAAATGGATCAAATGTGGTTGACTCAACTCTAATTTTATGTGACAATTAAGCATATCTTAGCCATGGTTATCAAAAAGAAAAGAAAAAGAAAAACGGTGTTTCAAGGTTCAGAGTTAATTAGAAATCGTTTATTAAATATTTATCTTGGTAAGTTCTTACTGGTTCAATTACCTCACTAATTTGAACATAATTAGAACCGAAAATCTTATCCCGTAAAAGAAAAAAGAGGATTGAAAAGTGTCGTTTGTGTTTTAGGAGGTCTAAATTCTAAAATCTGATTTCACATTTAAATAAAAGATGCATATGGTGAACCTCTTAAAATTTTAGAGGATGATTTTCAAACTTTTTCTTTAAAAATAAAAATAAAAACAATTTTAAGTTTGTAAACCTTCTAATATTTAGAGTTAAGAGGTTTTAAGAGATTTTATTTTAAAAACAAATAGCCCCTTCCCCTTCAAGTGAGGGTGATAGACTTTTAGATGCTAAGTGCTAATTACCATGTTATAATGCTTATGTTAATCGGTTTTAATGGCCGAAAATGTTATACCAGAAGATAAACGAGAGCAACAGTGCTAAGTACTTATTAGGTAAGCATTTAGTTTGTTTTTCACTAAATTAATTTGTGTATGGATAAAGTTAATTGTTAGTCTGGATTAATTTGTCTATATAGACTATAGTAATTTTCCTTGGATAGATGAAAGAAAAACAAGTTTTTAACTAGAAGAGATAAGTTAATCTGAAAAAGACTTTGGTTTTCTTAATAAAGTTTCTTGAGAAGCTTTTCAAATAAACCATGGTTTTCTTAATAAAGTTTCTTGAGAAGCTTTTCAAATAAACCATTTCCTATATTAGTAAACCACTAATAAATAATAGTTATAACCAATCTACTAAGTTTTGAGTTAATTAGGTAATGTTTCTAAGATACAGATCTTTGTTTTATGAACCAATAGATCATAGACTTCATAAAAATAGACAAGAATGGAAGGAGGTAAAAAAGTCTTTCATTGGTTATATATTTTATTGAAGAATCTTTCCCTCGATGAGCTTGTCAACCACAAATTCTTTATTAATTATTGGTGTTTATTATCCTTTACAATTTCAATTAATTTAAAAATACTTCATTATTTGATGCCTTACTCAGTTTCACGCCACATTTATAAAAAACACAAAATTAAATGTAGATAATATTTTCATTTTGAGTTATTGTTTCATACAAACCATTACAACAAAAATACTCTAGCATGACGTATATACTAAATTCTATGCAATCGGCCTATAACGATTACATTTATCACCGCATATATATTTAGTCTTTGAGTTTTCGTAAGTGTAGGTGCCAATTGTGACACTTGTTACATCGTCATAGTATACATGTCATTTTATTTAGTTTAAGCTATTACAGCCTCTAGCAATGAACTCCTCGTATGATCATAGAGGAATTCATTGTTCAACTCATGTTTCCCCAACATTTCATTATGTATCTATTTCGACCACTTGTTTAAGCAAAATGGTTATTTTTGCGTTCAGTTTTTTTATCTATATTTGTCATCATGGTCTAAACTTATTTGTTTTGCACAAATATTAAAATACAACTTGTACCCTTATTTTTGAATGATTATCCATAGTCATAACAACAAAAAGTACTTATGTAACATCATCAATTACCAAAAATTAAATTCCTAACAAAAAATAATAATAATACCTCACAGTCACCGTAATTTCTTAATTAAAAATCCTACAGTCACCGTAATTTCTTAATTAGAAATCCTACGTGACCATTAAAAATCGATTAGAAGTCCTTGTAGTGAATGGTCTTAGATAAACTTCAAAAAGGCACTGTACATGTGACACAATGATACGTCAACTCTTGATACACAATACAAGTGACTTGAAAGCAGCATAGATGAAATGTATACTGTGAAACTTGGGAAGTTGTCAAGATCATGTTGCTTAAACAATTAAATATTTTTAATATAAACACGTAATTGATTAAAAATGATTTGTAAATCCAACATACCTTTTTTGAGGAATTTCATTTGTTTTCATTTATAAAACATATGTGTAAGTTCAAGATTCAACACAAAAATATATTTCTCCATCTATTGAACCAAAAATTAGTTTTTTTTTCCAGATTTCAAGTTCTTTAATCGTTTTACATTACATTATACAATCTGATTTTAACAAGTATTCAATGGTGTGAAAACAGTACATGAAAGGGAATCCAATATATATGTGTTAATCCTTGTGTTTATGGATAATGTATTATAATTAGTGACATATGGAAAGCAAAATTCAAGATCTTGGCATTACCTTATCATTCATTATCCAAATATTTCCCAATCCCTAGTATTAAATCTAATATGATAAATTATTCTTCCAATAGTTTCTCTTAACCAATCGATTTAAGACTCGAATAAAAAATGTTTCAGGGTTTGGATTTTACTTACATTTGTATGAGCCTATAATGTTGTCTTGAAAACATAAACTGTGTTTGCTCCATGTTATTGTTACATTTTGCATGAACCTCGTGAATCAATATAGAATTAAAACTTTTTTTAGTATTAACTACTAAGTAGTGAGTACTAAGAAAGAAATATTTTTCTATAAACTGGATACATATTTATATGTAATGTGGCGTAAAACATTTTGAATCTAAAGTCGAAATCGTGTTTATGCTCAATTTTATTCTACATCACATGTTGCTAATATTATGGTTTTACGTGTCTTTCAATCACATACTGGATGTATAAATTCAAAGTTAATATGGTAAAAAAAAGTTGAAAAAAAATCGACCAATAGTGGGTCTTCAAACTCATAATATTTGTGGTTCTAGCAGACCAACCTATGCGTAAGTAGTTTGTATTTTTTGTAACTTGTTAAAAAGTCAAAATCTAGAATTTGTGTTTAAGAAACTCAAAAAACAAATCACATGTAAAAAGAATGGTAAGAATACACAAACTATGTATGCAATGATGAAAAATATGAGTAAAATGAT
>CM058041.1:17067573-17176921 GCA_030169165.1 Centaurea solstitialis
TCCATAAACATCAAGGAACAAAAAAACCTTTCAGTATCTGCCTAATTTCACAGTTTGCTGTTTAAATTTTAACTTTTTTTGAAATAGCATAGTGTGAATATGTATGAGATGAATCATTTCCTATGTATGTTTGTAATAAAGTAAAAATCATTCCAATTAGTAGTGCATATACTGTTGATGTTATTTGGTAAGTTGAAAAAATCATTGAAGAGCCCTACTTATTTTCCATTATTTTGTTTCTGTCATTGTTTTTATGAAATTGGATGAGGATCATTGTGTTGTTAACAATGTAATCACATATTGAAACCAAATTTGGTTTCATCTTCCTATTTCTATTTCCAATTCTCTCTAATTCTTTAATCTGTACCTGAAATCTGGTATCATTCTTAGTGATTGGAAAATGCCATGAATACAAGAGATATATATAGTACAATACAAGATGCCTAATGGGCTGAACTATGCAAGGCCTGACTAGTGGGCTATAGGCTAACATCCCCCTGCAGTTTTATCAGCGGGAGGAAATTTCCGAACATTCAAACTTTACTTGAAATCATGAAACAAGATAATCGAGATGCGCTTGGTGAATATATCAGCATATTGTGAGGAAGATGGTACATGAAGCACTCGAACCAAACCTTTGGAGACTTGATCTATTTCAATGTTTTGGTTTGTTGACGCTGAACTGGATTTGAGGACATGTAAACGGTGCTGATATTATCACAGTACACAATGGTGGCCTTTGAAGGTGGGCATCGAAGTTCGCAAAGAAGGTTGCATATCCCACAAGTTTTGGCAACGACATTTGCCACTCATCAATATTCGGACTCGGTACTGAATCGAGAGATGACAACTTGGCCTTTTAACGACCAAGAGACAATGTTGTCTCCAAGAAAAATACAATAACTGGAAGTAGATCGTCTCGTGGCTGGACACCCTCCCCAATCGGCATCTGGGTAAGCGATGAGATTTGAGTGATGCGAGACATGAATCTGTAGTCCGTGATCGACAATGCCGCGAATATATCGTAAAATATGTTTGAGGGCCTCCAAATGTGATTCCTAGGGGTCATGCATGTAAAGACATATCTGCCAAACAGCGAAAGATATGTGTGGATGGGTGAAGATGAGGTACTGTAAAGCACCTACGAGACTGTGGTATAGGGTGGGATCGCCCGAATCCAATTTATGGATGGACTTGATAAGAGTTCAACAAGGGTTGTAGTTGAGCATGTTGGCGCGTTCGAGAATGTCGGTGGCATATTTCTGTTGAGATAAAAAGAGGCTAATTAGACCCCGAACGACTGACATGTCGAGAAAGTAGTTTAGGGCACCGAGGTCGGACATGGCAAACTCACGGGTCAGTTGAGAGATAACTTGTTGAATAAGATGTGGAGATGGCGTAGTGAGAATGATATTGTCTAAATACAATAGAAGATATGCGATAACCTTCTCGGTGTGGAGAATGAAGAAAGATGAGTCGCTGCGACTGTGATAAAACCTGAGCCATGCGGCATCCTCAGCGATTGACGGTAACAAGCTCTAGGGACCTGTTTGAGGTCGTACAAAGACCGCTGGAAATGACATACATGATCAGGATATTGGACGTCACAAAAAACAGGGGGCTTGTGCATGTATACAGTCTCATGAAGATAAACGTGAAGAAAAGCATTCTTCACGTCTAGTTGATGTATTGGCTAATGTCGAGTGACGGCAAGGCTTAACACGGTGCGGATGGTTGCAGGTTTAACAATGGGACTGAAAGTTTCATCACAGTCAATGCCTTGTCGTTGATTGCGGCCGTTTACAACGAGACACGTGATGCGGTAATTATCATATATAAAAAGCGTAACAAGTTTTAACCTCTAATGCCTAGCCACCGTCTTACCACATATACAGGCAAGCGTACCTGATCGTGAGTAATATAGTGTAGGAAAGTCCAGGTATCGTATCTACCACTGGGAACGGTCAAGTTTTATAGACTATTAATCTAAATCAGTTTAATTAACCTAAAGCTTTTTGGGGGTTTTGTTTTTGAAAAGGAAAGATAAAAGAAAAATAAATAATAATCCTAACCAAGAAGTGGAAAACTGATGAACAGACGAACATCGGAGACAATTGCATTCGTTATGATAATTTAAGACACTTTTCAGATGATCACCAAAAACATAGATTCAATGGTTATTGTAAGAAATTAAGCATAAAGCACCCTAACATACGTATCTGAGGCTGTCAACCAGGTTGATCCCCCGGCCCAATTACAAGGACTTGGTTGTCAGACAAATCTAGTAAAAGTCACCCTAATCAATGTCAACCGTGGAACTCTACAATCTAGTCTACTCTTGATCCGATCAAGACTACTCACCACGTCTCCCCGCGTCACCGGGTTGAAAGGTAAGAGAGGTAAGAATCATAACAAACACAATCCCAACCAACGACTTCAAGTAACCACAGTTAAAACATCAAAATAGGAACCATCAGATAAATATTCAATAAACCATAAATCTAATTATTAAAATCAAAACTCAAGTCATCTTTCAAAGTAATCCCACCATAAAGTAACACAACGAGAAATCAACATATAGACATGTCAATCGTAGATGAAAAACCAAACCAAACTAAAGACCGGCAGATTTGGCGTAACATCCTCTCGAACCGTCTCCTCCGAATGTCGATCATCGAGCCTCCGGCTTCTTGGGTTGGAAACCCTAAACGGCTTCCAACATCTAACCTAAGAGAGTATTTACTGAAACTAAGCTTTTCTAGATTCATAAAACTGAATGACTAAGGTCTGTATTTATAAGAAAATGTCCAGGGGTCATCTGGCAATCGCGAAACGGCAAGTTTGGCGGCGCCAGATGCTTAGGTCAACTCTGGTTTTCAATTTTGTCGAATCTGGCGGTGCCAGATTTTTGGTTTGGCGGCGCCAGATGGTTTGGCGACGCCAGATTTAGAAACTCGCGAACGCCAGATTGCTACTGTGGTGACTTTGTGCATTTTTCACGTTTTCTCGCCCTTTTTCGTACTTTTCCGTTCCACGGCCTCCAAGACCTACAAAATTAGGAATTAAACCTTTTTAAGTCAAACAGCATCATAATTACTCTCAAAATGAAGATAAAAGTGGGGAATTGATGCGAGTAAAATATGTATAATTTTGGAGTTATCAAAATTCCCACACTTAAGATTTGCTTGTCCTCAAGCAAACATCTGATAAAATAAGAAAGATAACGACAAAATTATCCTCAACCCATGATCATGCTTTGAAAGAACAAGGATAGTCGCAAGAAATCACACACAATTCAGACACCAATTAAAGCTCCACAAGTCATCAAAGTCATGCTCAACCTCTTACCCTCACAAAGTATGTATTAAGTGTATCTCTCAAGGGGTAATATGTTATATATAGTGATCACACTGATACTCGACATCTTACCAAACGCATATGCTTGTCACCAAATCTCATCTCCACCACTGAAAAGTTGTCAACCGTCAAGAGGACTTTAGGGTTGTAATGTTAGGCTAAGGGTTAAGGGTAGGATAAATGATATATATAAGTGACTAAGGGTTGTAGCAAAAACCTGAAAACAAATCAGTTTAAGAATCCAAATTAATCATCTGACTTTTTGAGACTTTTAGAGCTCGGGATTTCTATCACTATCACTTTTATATCGGCCTAAGCATATTGCTTATTTGTGGCTTCGATATTTTTCTTCTTTTTAAGCTCATCGACTCTTTTGATTTTTCTTTTTGAATGTGTCGGTTTCTTTTTTTTTCTTTTTTTTTTCTTTCTTTTCAAGCTCTCTATCTCTTTTTTTTCAGAGCAGCAACTATGTTGATTTTGGGCTCTTTTTTTTTCATAATCCCTTTCTCTATTTGTCAGATTCATAAAACGGACCAAAAACATGAAAAGCTTCCAAATTTAAGCTACGGCCAAAAGATAGATAAAATGAATGGGCTAAGTATATATATATGTGGGTAAAGAAATGAAAAGGCTAAGGCTTCGAAAGGGTTACAAGGGATAAAGTGTTAAAGATGAACACTTTTTAATAAAATGGCTAGGCAAATCAGATAACCTTATAATGAGGTTATCTGACGAAGGCTAAAAGGGTTAGAAACGAAGGCCTCTATCAGTGCAATGGTGACATACTTTCCTTATGTGATCTCGACAAGCATTCAAAGTGACAAGTTCTACTTGGTTCAAAGTCGGCATCCTCACAGAAATGAATAAGATATATCAATGTAGGCTCAAACTCTCAATGGGATTGGGTAAGGATCACTCACGGCAATTAGCATACACATGATTTTTTCAAACTCATAAAAACTCCAAAAAGTATCATCCTATATGCAAGACTCTTTTGACTTCCACAAAATTTTTGAAAAGATCATGGATTTCGAAAAAAATTATGCCATATAATTCAAATCATACCAGATAAGCAATTAAGCACAATAAGGACAAACAAGTGAAAGTTTACTTAACCCCCCTTCCCACACTTAAAAATTGTAGTGTCCTCAATGCAATAACAATTAAAGCGTGTATGCGGAAAGGTAAAAAGATAAAGAACGAATACTGCCTGGGTTAAGGAAACTGAAGCTCCGATGAACTACTGAAATCTGATTCGTACAACTGATTCGAGAGTCTACACACCAAATCTGAAAAACTAAAAACAAAAACACAAACTAAAAAGGAAAAATAAAAATAAAAATAAAAATAAAAAGATAGTACGGTACAACCAAATCGAACATCAATCCATAACAAATCATCGAACCAACTAGTCAATGGGTCCCGTGAAATGGTCCCACCACTGATCATAACTCTCATAACCTGGAGGACTCGGGTCCTGTGGATGCGGCCCAAAGCATAGGAACTCGTGCTCGCCTGATGCAGTTCTAAGGTTCATTCGGTGACGCTACACACATCAGAAAGTTAATGCACATACTTGATAGAAATGAAGGTTTCCTTCCCACACTTAGTTGTTGACCACACTTTATTAAATTACTAAAGAGATGGGAACCTACAAAAATTTTAAAAGCCAAGAAATTTTGACCAATAGGTTCCCACACTTATAATTTAATCTATCCCTTTACAAAACATAAATTAAGCAAAAAGGATAATATTCAAAAGTTTTAGCAAGTCATGCAAAAATTGGCCGAAAACATAACTCACCGAAACAATTTGATAAAAGTTCCTTCAACTACTTAGTGCAAGAAGAAACCGCTATTAAAACACGCATCAAGAACACACACTTCCAAGAATAATTGCCAACAAGAATAACTCAATCTTCCCACACTTAGTGTTTGACCGTATTTTTCCATTTTGAAACCGATGGGAACCATAAAAAAAATATTTTCTTAATTGGTTCGGGGTTCCCACACTTAGAATCTTGCAAAAAGTGGCGTTTTAAAGATAAGCATAACATGCCGCCAAAAATTTGAGTTTTAAACCGAGGTGAAAAACTACAAGATTCCTAAAATCGCTTACGGTCACAACACCAAAAGTGGAACGATAACGTTGCAAAACACACCAAGGCAACAATTCAAGAAGTAGCAAATAACCAACGAGCACATCAAACAACAAACCTCATGCTTTTCGCCAAAATGAAAGATTGCATCTTCCCGTTAATAATTGACCACATTTTATAAAAACCAAAGTGACGGGAGCCCGTTTTCAAAAAATATGTAAAGTTTAAGGTTTTACGCAAAGTGGGTTCCCACACTTAAAAGTTTTACCATCTAGTTTTTTCAAAAACAATTTGTACCCAAAAACGCCAAAAACTTGTCTAGATGGTAAAATAAGCATCCTTCTTTTAAAAACTTGTTTACTTGTAAAAAAGCTAGTGCTTGGAAACTTTGAAAAACGGTCAACGTACCAACGAGGAAGATGACATCTTGAACAAACGGCGCAAGAAGCAAGAGAGAAATGACAGAACCCTAAAAATTGCGACTTTAAAACTGTGTCTGTCACTTGCTCGCGGCGCGAGCCTATACCTTCGCGGCGCGAGGGATTAAAAAGGGGCACAGAACAGATAAAGTCGAGGCTCGCGGCGCGAAAAGAAGACTCGCGGCGCGAAGCATGTTTTTTAAAATTTCATTTTTGGTCCCTCAACTCTTCTCGCGACACCAAACTGAAAACTTCGCGAAAGCGAAGTGCCTTCTGTCCAAGTTCGAAAAATTTTTTCGCTCAAAAATCGATTTGGTTGATTCCCTTTGACTCTACTGACTCAAACTTAACTAAAACTAAAAGAAAAACGATAAAACACGGGTTGCCTCCCGAGAAGCGCTTGTTTTTGTCATGAGTCTCGAGCCTGACTCCGGGGTTATGCACCCTCGATTGAAACCAAACACCCTCCACTTGCAATCAAGCAAGGGTGAAAGTAGTGGTACATACCTGGCCTTACCGATTTACCTTTGTGTGATCCACCAGGTAGAGTTGCGCACCACTTATCGCTCCGGTTTGCGTTCCGTTTCTTTGCAGACTGAGTGTACGGGATTGGTGTCTTTGGAACCAGATCCTTTAGATACTCCATTATGCGCGTTGGTTCAACCAATTGCTTTTGGCAACTGGCTTCCCAAAAAGGATCTTCGTGCCGATTAACCTGACAGAACAAAGGCTCATTGTTAGTATCATCACACTCAGAAATTGGGAGATTTACCTTTGGCTGAATGGGGGATAGATTTTCTTTTGGAGTTTGCTCCTCATGTCCCTCTTGCTTAAAGTCTTCGCCACCCGATTGTTCACCCATTGTTTCATCCTGTAAAATTAAAGAACCGTTAGAATCATCGGATTTAACAAATGGTTGACTTACCTTTGGTTGAGGAATGGATTGGTTCGGCGAGGCTTCTTCGGGTGTCGATTCTTCGACTTGATCATCTTGCATTAGAGTTCCGATTCCATCTAGGCAGTTTTCATCATGGTATTCTTCCGTTGTATTAACCTGCCATGAAAACTCATCGTCAGAATCATCAGAATCGGACCATGGTGGAATTACCTCATGTTGAGTCATAGATTGATCCATTGTCGAAAGCTCTTCGATTCGTGTCGGCTCATGTGGTGTTGTAGACTCCTTGACTGTTTCCTTTCTGACTTCTTTCATCGGGGGTGATGATAATTCGATCTCCGACTCGACAACCTGCATATTAGGAATTTGGTCAGTTTTGGGCATAGGTGGTTCCACAACAATCTTACCTCCCTTTGTAGCAGTAAACACTTCAGCTTGTTCGTCTATTTCCACATGAGGATATTCTCCCTTAACTTCTCGGAGGATCTGGTCGGTACTTTTGTATATTTCTGCAACGAAATTCACGAACCCTCGGAGTTGTTGTTCTTCGTTTGTGCTCGTCTTTCCTTGTTCTGAAAAATGATGGAACAACTGTTCGATTATTCCGCCACTCGACTTAGATAGCGCAAGAATTGACTTCCAAGTGTGGCCTTCCGTTGGAGGAGCGTTTCCGCAGTTTGTGCATTTGATTTGCGGCTCATCGGATGATGAAATCTCGTTCAGCTGTGCCTGTTTGCTCTCCTCCTTATCAGTGGACCAGTCTAGATAATGTGCCTCTAAGTCGTCCAGGAGCTTACGTGCTTCCTTAACTGTCTATAATGAAAGATACCACCACAAGATGAGTCTAACCACAATCGAGAATCGTTAGTCAATCCGGCATAAAATATATCCATCACCCCTTTATCATCAATACCATGGCTTGGAAGCTTCAAGAGTAAACCCTTATATCTTTCCCATGCTTTCGCAAGATGTTCTTTTCCTTGTTTAAATTGCCAAATTTCGGCTTTTATTTTATTAATATTGGAAATGGGAAAGTACCTCGACAAAAAGGCAGATTTTAAATCTTCCCAGGTCTTAATGGATCCTGGGGTCAATCTTTTAAACCAGTCTTTTGCCCTATTTGTCAAGGTAAAGGGAAATACTCGAAGTTTTACCTCGTCTTCCGTAGCGTTGAATAGATCACAGATGTCTTCGAATGCTTCGAGGTGTTTATATGGTTCTCCGCCAGGTCTCCCGTCAAATGATATAGTGAAGATCATTTTGATCAGTCCTTTGTTGATCTCCATATCTGCAACACAAGAAAAATACCCGGAGTAGCACGAAAATATAAAAGAAGAAAAATTAACAATTAAAAACTAAACTAGAAAGCAAATAACTTAATCGGGAATAAATTCCCAACCAAGGATCGATTAATCAAACTAATAAAGATCAAAAATCTAGTAACTACCGTTCCCCGGCAACGGCGCCAAAAACTTGATGCGGTAATTATCATATATAAAAAGCGTAACAAGTTTTAACCTCTAATGCCTAGCCACCGTCTTACCACATATACAGGCAAGCGTACCTGATCGTGAGTAATATAGTGTAGGAAAGTCCAGGTATCGTATCTACCACTGGGAACGGTCAAGTTTTATAGACTATTAATCTAAATCAGTTTAATTAACCTAAAGTTTTTTGGGGGTTTTGTTTTTGAAAAGGAAAGATAAAAGAAAAATAAATAATAATCCTAACCAAGAAGTGGAAAACTGATGAACAGACGAACATCGGAGACAATTGCATTCGTTATGATAATTTAAGACACTTTTCAGATGATCACCAAAAACATAGATTCAATGGTTATTGTAAGAAATTAAGCATAAAGCACCCTAACATACGTATCTGAGACTGTCAACCAGGTTGATCCCCCGGCCCAATTACAAGGACTTGGTTGTCAGACAAATCTAGTAAAAGTCACTCTAATCAATGTCAACCGTGGAACTCTACAATCTAGTCTACTCTTGGTCCGATCAAGACTACTCACCACGTCTCCCCGCGTCACCGGGTTGAAAGGTAAGAGAGGTAAGAATCATAACAAACACAATCCCAACCAACGACTTCAAGTAACCACAGTTAAAACATCAAAATAGGAACCATCAGATAATATTCAATAAACCATAAATCTAATTATTAAAATCAAAACTCAAGTCATCTTTCAAAGTAATCACACCATAAAGTAACACAACGAGAAATCAACATATAGACATGTCAATCGTAGATGAAAAACCAAACCAAACTAAAGACCGGCAGATTTGGCGTAACATCCTCTCGAACCGTCTCCTCCGAATGTCGATCATCGAGCCTCCGGCTTCTTGGGTTGGAAACCCTAAACGGCTTCCAACATCTAACCTAAGAGAGTATTTACTGAAACTAAGCTTTTCTGGATTCATAAAACTGAATGACTAAGGCCTGTATTTATAAGAAAATGTCCAGGGGTCATCTGGCGATCGCGAAACGGCAAGTTTGGCGGCGCCAGATGCTTAGGTCAACTCTGGTTTTCAATTTTGTCGAATCTGGCGGTGCCAGATTTTTGGTTTGGCGGCGCTAGATGGTTTGGCGACGCCAGATTTAGAAACTCGCGAACGCCAGATTGCTACTGTGTTGACTTTGTGCATTTTTCACGTTTTCTCGCCCTTTTTCGTACTTTTCCGTTCCACGGCCTCCAAGACCTACAAAATTAGGAATTAAACCTTTTTAAGTCAAACAGCATCATAATTACTCTCAAAATGAAGATAAAAGTGGGGAATTGATGTGAGTAAAATATGTGTAATTTTGGAGTTATCAACACGTCTTGTAATGAGCAAGAGTGTCATCTCTATCAAAGAGTAACCTTAAGGTACTTGAAAAATACATGAAGTAACCCTAAAATTTCATATAAGAAACCAAACTTATTAAAGTATGGAAAACCCACCAATACCTAGGTCAAGATGACTATCCATAACTAATTCACTTATAGTTTCATGACACATGGTAAATTGTTCTTTAGAAATAGAAGGCATTGTCATGTACATTCCATCGATTATGAGTTACAAGGGTAAGGTTTTAAGCCTTGCCCGTGTGTAACTCACACACAATTATTTATTTGTAGATTACTTGTTTCGTCTTTTGATATCTAATACCATCTAGTCACAAGTGAGTTTCGTGCCTCCTATTGCTCATATGTATTTCCTGGGGGGAAATGATACTTAAAAGCTATTTTACTGATTTATGTAGTGTTGTACCTTTTTACTTTTACGGACAACTTGTTTGTTTATAATTGCAATGAGAGTACTTATGTTTGATTCCTACATGAGATGTGATCCCTATATTCCTATTAAGCCAACGGTTTAGCTCCAGCTGGTGGATGACATGTTTGGAAACCTAGTGTTTTTCTTGCATAGTTAAACTGTGCGGTATGATTATTCCTATACACTTAGTCTCAACGTGATATATATACTGTTGTCCTAAATGCACTTGATACACAACAAATTCTTTCCTGTTATTTAAACCTACGAGCTCACCAACATTATGTTGACGTTTTTCATTTTCAGGTAATACTTATCAAAATGCTTATGAAGGCTAGAGTTTGCTTATGGACCTTAGAGAGACCTAAGGGATTCCCCGTGTGGGCCATTTATACTTTGGATTTATTTCATGAATACACTTACTCGGGTTGTGGAAATTACTTATGTTTGACTTTTCTTGACTATGTGATGTCGTGGAATTGTCTAACCACGGCACAAGTACGTCTCCACTTGTGCCGGGAAAAGGACGTCATGGCACTTTGGGATAGTATTCATTTAGTAAGTTCTCTATTATTATATCAATGTGTTATGACGATTTTCTTCGTCACACTTCACGTTTCCGCCTAGGCGGGGTGTGACACTATTCATGATGAATAATACATGGATCGTGATTACATATATTATTCATCATGAATGGTTTACTAATCTTGAATGTTATATTTATTTATCCAGAAAAATTTATTATTCATATTGAATAGTACAAGAACATTTACCTTCATAAGTCATGCAACATGCGGACACACGGATACACGTGTCTCCTCTCGTTGGTCCCTCAATTCCCATTCAAAAATCAATTTTTAATACTTCTCTCTCTCTCTATATATATATATATGCACATTATTATATATCTACATTCACTTCTAGATTATACAAGTCTATTACCTAATATAAAGCATTAGACTAGTATCTCAAATGGTTGGAGAGTGAAAGAAACGATGCATGCAACAATGTTAAGATAATGACCCAAACACCAACAACACAATTTTTGCTAAGAAACAATATGAACGTTATTCAATATTACAATGGAAATTAGATCATCAACGAGGTGGAGTTACTAAATGAATATTATGAAACATGCCAAAATTATCTATACCTAATAGATCTTCACCACTCAAGTTTGAAGACCGGGGTGGAATATGAAGGAGTGCAACGAGTGCAGCAACTAGACCAGCATTACTCGAAAGGGTTGGTTCAGTGAACCATGGTTTATCCCTTTCATCTAAGAACATATCATTTTGATCGGGTCCACGAACCAGGGCTCCCAAAAGCTCGTTGGGGTTCGCTTGCTTTGAGTTCAACCATGTAATTCCTTCAGTACAAGAATGCCATTGATTATCCCATGGGATCGATGCACCCCTATGGTGGACATGCATTGGGTAGTCGTTTCCCAATCCTACCACATAGCTCATTTTCATCGGATTGTCTCCAAGTATGTAACTAACCTAAAACAAACAACAATCATCGATTAATAATATTAGGGCCAGAGAAATTGAACTAAAGGTAATTAGGGATCACTTATAACTAAAAGGACGAAACACATCACAATAAAATTGAATTTATAGGACTTCTTAACATTGTAAGGAATCCTAATAGAATGTTTTATAGAAGTTTAACTACTTTATAGTATGAAACAATAAATCGTCATAACTGAAAGTGTTAGTAATAAATTTATACGATGGTTTTTAATATTTTTACAAAGTTTTTAAATCATTCTTAAAATAAACACTTTAAGAATCAAATAGGTGTCTAAAACTAATATAGCACTATGTTTTTAAAGTTTCCTACTATCATCAAACTACCCTAAAGCATCATATATACATATTGTAACACTTTTAGACACAACTGTAAAGTTTGATCAAACTTGCCACGCTTTAAGGAGGCTCTATCATTGAGAATTTATAATACAAATATACACAAAATTAGGAAAAGATATTTACAATTAATGACTATCCTAATTTATAGCCTAGATAATCATGAAAGGATATCTCTACAATTTGGTATGAGATATATCCTTAGTACCCCCCCCCCCTCTAAATGAATTGGTGAAGGTCCCACTCGTAACTTCATACGAAAATGCTCGAAAAGTGGTTAAGAAAGGCTTTGGGTGAAGACATCCGCCAGCTGAAGCTTGGTTGGAACAAAACGAGTATACAATTTCCCAATGGAGACAGACAAGCTCGCGAACGAAATGATAATCAATATCAATATGCTTCGCCCATTTATGAGATATAGGATTTTGACTAAGAAAGGTAGCACTCTGGTTATCACAAAGGAGAGTACGTCGGTCTGGAGGTAAGACATGAAGCTCACCAAGTAGATGAGTGACCCAGATAATTTCTGTAGTAGTGTTGGCCATGGCATGGTATTTGGATAACCTCAAGACCAAGAAAGTAACTAAGAGGCCCCAAATCTTTAATTGCAAACTGTTAGTTGAGACGGATGATAAATCGTTTTATCATATAAGGATGATTGTTGATAAGAATGATATCATCGACGTAGACTAAGATACAAAGTATATGATCCCAATTGATATACAAAGAGAAAGGTATCGACATGGCTACATATGAAACCCAATTTTGTGAGAAAGGTGCTGAGGCGTTGAAACCATGCTCGCGGGGATTGCTTGAGACCATATAATACTTTATTGAGTTGACAAACGTGGATAGGAAAGCCCATGTCAACAAAGCCCGTCGGTTTCTCTATAAAACATGGTTTCGGTGAGATGACCATTGAGGAAGGAGTCATTGACATCTAGCTGATAGAGAGGCCATTCATGAAGGAAAACTAGTGAGAGAACAATTTGATAGTTGAAGCCTTGACAACAGGACTGAAGATGTGGGATTAATCTAAACTTGGTATTTGAGTGAACGCGTAAGTAACTAAGCGATCCTTTAGTCGATCGATAGTACCATCAGAGTGGTACTTAGTGCGAATGACCCATTTAGAGCCAACAACATTGGATGAGTGCATCTGGGAAACGAGAGTCTAAGGGTTCTTGTTCTGAAGAGCTGACATTTCTTCTTTCATAACAGCAAACCATTTTAGGTCTTTAGCGGTTGTTTTAAGGAATTATGAAGAGCATTATGTTCGGGTTGAGCAAGATCGGGTATATGTCACTTTTTGAAAGTGCCAACATGGGCTCGGGTGGTCATATGATGCATGGAGGTGGTTGGTGCCATAAATGGAGGTATCGACATAGGTTCGGTAACAGCGGTAGTTGGCGGCGGGTTAATGCCAGTCGTATGGTGAAAGTGGTGGTTCTGAGGCTGTTGGATTTTCAGACTTCTTGTAAAGTGGAGTGGACAACGGTTTGTTTCTCCGTGGATTTATAGCAAAGCGGACATGGGCTGGGGCAGTAGATGTATGTTGTGTTGTAGGAGGAGATGGGCCATCAGTAGGAGGCGGATGACTTCGTCCGACCAGATTCGAGCTGTAGGTGAGAGCTCGTTGAAGATAGAAAATACCATGGAAGCAATATCAACATTTGGCAATTTTACAGGAAATGGAATATTAATCTCATCCATTTGAGCATGGCGAGATGTTTAAATCCGGGAGGTGGCCAAGTCTAAACAACGATATCCCTTGTATTGAGCGCCGTAGTCAGTAAAGACACATGATAAGCTCCTCGGAGCTAACATGTGTAGAGATTAATCACGCAGGTACGGAAATACTCCGACCACAAACACTCAAAAGGTGTCATAATTTGTAGTCAATCGAAATTGTAACTTGACTGGACTTTTTTGTTGGAGTACTTTGGATGGTAACCTGTTAATAATGTATATGGCTGATGAAAACACATCGACCCAGAGAGATGCATGACAATGAGCATTAAAAAGTTGGATAATACTTGTCTCACAGTGGAGGTTCTTATAAAAACCCCATCAAGAACCTTAGAAAGATTGTGGATGCTCTAATACAAAGATACATAAAATCAGGAGAAGATATTTACAATTAATGATTATCCAAATTTATAGCCTAGATAATCTGGAAAGGATATCCTTAATAACAACCCAATTACTATTTGGTCTTCTAAACTAAAGTCCTATAAATTCAGTATTGTATTATGACACACACTACTAAAAAATTGTGTATTACCGAAGGTCGTTACTGACTGCTAAATTTCGACAGCTTTCCGATAGTTTACCGACTGCTCTTTTTTATTTTATTTTATATTTATTTTTAATAAGTCGTTGGAAATCAGTAGGAAAATCGTCGGTAACCCGTCAAAAAGCCATTGGTAAATGAAATAGTCGGAAAATAGTCGTCGAAAAGCCGTCGGTGAAAGTCGTCGAAAAGCCGTTTCGAAAAGCCATTGGAGGTAGTCGGTGAAAGTTGTCAGAAAAACAATCAATAGCTTTTACCGACCAGGATTTTAGCGACGCTCGTTTTGTCGAAAAATTGTCGGTAAAACCATTAGATCCTAGCTGATTTTGTCTCACTTAACGCAAGAATCCATCTTTTTTACTAGTGGTTGTTTTTTGTTCAACAAGTATTAATTGTGATCATTGTATTAATTACTTGCCTGAGACAAGGAGAAACCTCGCAAATTTTCAACGGAAAAACTAGTACCATCTGTGCAACTGCTACCGGACGTAGGAAGAAGATCAAGATAGTCACTATAGAGTGAGCTAAGAAATGAAGCCGTGGTTGCATACTCAAGGGGTGCGTAGTGATCCACCTTTAAGAATATCAGCCCACCTATTTATTTGAATACAAAAGGATAACCGAAATCATACATTATGAACTTCATTGATTTGGATATATATGGGTTGCGAAATGATTATCATTATATATATATATAATGATTTAAACAAGAACGCTAACTATTTACGAGAATGCGAGGAGGTTAATGCATGTATAAAATCATATGTGATTTTACACTAACGAAAAAAATGGGACACGACTTTGGACGTGACTTAAAGTTGCAGGCAAAGTCGCATGAATCATATATATGTGAGTTTGTACGTGAATTATATGTGATTTTCTACATCAAAAAAGCTCCTCACATTCTCATAAATAGTTAGTGTTCTCGTATGAACCCACATCTCTCTCTATCTACACACACACACACACACAGACATACATATAAGTTGGGTTCCGGTGAGAAGGCCCAAATTTGGTTAGAAGCGTGAGAAGAGATTATCAACGGTTGGATGAGAAATGGACGAACATTGGGATAAGATGCACCAAGATGTACCAAATCTATTATCTTGTAAGCCACAATTCATGGGAGGGGATTTTATTAAAACCAATCAACAGTTTAAACCCACTTCTTACAAAGAAGGCAATTCTCACATGATCACATGCCTATATATATATATATATATAGAGAGAGAGAGAGAGAGAGAGAGAGCTAATCATATCCGTTGATTAAAAAAATCAAGGGAGGATATGGATTCATAGAAAATATGAAATATATGGTAACTAATGATTATGGAAACGTTTGATAATTTTATAGGTTTACATGTTTATACCCTTTTAATGGTTTACAAATAAGCCTCTCTCTCTCTATCTCTCTCTCTCTCTCTGTCTCAGTATATATATATATATATAGGTGAAGCCGTGAAGGATGGTGTGAGAAGTTGAGTTTAACGTGAGAAACATGAGAAATGGATCTTGATCACTTTTAATAGCATGCCATCCCATAACTTGTGCTTTAGAAGAAAATTGATCCGGTGTATCTCATCCTATTATGCATCTAGTCGTCCAGTGGTTGATAACTATTTATCAAGTTTTTTACCTTAACCTCAATTCTCAGCAAAACCCAACCCTATATATAAAATGATCGTAGATTTGTATGTGGTGTACCTTGTGTTTTATGAGCAACAGGAGATAGATAAGAACACATTAATGAATCAACGTTGCCCGTTGACCATATGAAGGATTCTTCATATGGGAATCCAAGATCGAAGAAGAACCTCAGCCTCGTTAACAAAACCTACGTATAGAAGGTAATTAGAAAACCAACACCAATAAAACCCTATTGAATTTGACTTGTAAAATGCAAAGTATGCTAATGACATGTAGCTCAGTTGTGGATGGTAGTTTTTTCACAATATCAAATGGTCTTGGGCTCGAGGCTAAGACGCCCCGATAGCCACAGTTGTTAAGTGAGTCAGGAATTACCCCCCCCCCCCCCCCACACACACACACAAAAACGTTACGAAATTGGCGGTCGATTGTGAGCCGACTAGGGTTGTCTGTATCAACCTTTGCACAAACAACTAATGCAAAGTACAATAACTTAAATAAAGAGTAAAATACATTTTTTGTACCTATGGTTTGTTAAAAATTGTGACTTTCTTTCCTATGGTTTAGAAATTACAATTTTCATCCTTAAGGCTTTTAATTCATTGCTATTTTCACCCTCACGGTTTATCTTATTGCTAATTTGGTTATTGTGGTTCACATTTCTTTACTATTTTGATCCTTATACTTGTATATAGCCTAGTAAAGAAAATAGAAATAAATTGCAAACTATAAGGACGAAAATGATAATATTCAAAGCATAGGGACAAAAATGGTAATTTCTAAATTTTATGGACGAAAATAGAAATTTAAAACAAACCGTAGGGACTAAAATCATAGTTAACTCTTAAACAATAATAGGACCTTAGTAGTCCACGCCAAGAAACGCATCACAAACACATAAACCCAAATGTATCATTAATTCTTCTAAAAAGATATCACTATAATATCAAAGTTACACATGATGAGATTACTTAATCCGAACACAACCCGTTTAATAAACAGGACAGAAAATGTTAACTTAAACACGACCCGATTTAAAAGAAAACCATTTTGTAGGAGTGAGTTAAAAACTTAATACGTTTGACCTCAAAAGCAAACTAATTAGAAACAAAACGTATTGGTCTTATATATAGCTCAATTGGTAAAAAGGTACGACAATTTTGTCAAAAAGGACCCCTCATATTTTTGTGATTGGAAACAGTGTTCTATGAACCAATTAGATTTTTCGTTAATCAACTTTTTGCACAGATAAAAAGCAAAATATCGAACAAATCAAACTACAAGTCCAAGATTCGATGTAACTACATACCGCGATAGCAGGGAGCTTGTTATTCCAATAGAAAACGCCTTTGTCCGTGGACGATTCTTCTTCTTCGGCCAAACTAAGATGTTCAGTAGCATATCTAAGGTAGCTCGTATTTCCCGTCGCGAAAAATAACCAAGTCCCTCCCCATACTAACTCGTCTTTGTATCCCGTTGAGTTATAGAACTCTCTTGCGTGTGCCCCACACCCGTCTTTCATCGTATACGTACCTTGAACAAACCCCGGCTCTTCTTTTGTGACGGTATCAAACAATACCATCGCCGTTTTCGTTAAATTTGTTGAATACTTTTCGTCTTCCTTGAAAACTAACGATGCCGCTGAAAGTGCTGCAATAATCTCTCCAGCCAAATCTGAGGCCGTCTCGTCACAACTGAAAACCGGCCTTTCGGGTTTCATATCCTCCGGTCTTTGCCAACACTCGGTATCGTTTTCAGCCATCCCCACCTTTATATATAAAAGAATTCATATAGTCAAAGGTTGTTTGTTTTTGAAAAAATATCTTTTAAAACCTGTTAAGTGTGAAAATTAAGAGTCTAAAACTTAAGACTGTTTGTTTTATTTTTAAGAAAAGGTCTGAAAACTTCTTGTTATCCTCTAAAATTTTAAAGGGTGGGGCACCATTTACCTCTTATTGAGGTGAAATCAGACTTCAGACCTCTTGAAAAGTAAATGACACCTTAATGTTTTGTAAACGATTACTAACACGAACATCATCCGAATTGATAACATGTTACAACCTTTACACACTTCAAAACGCAATTTAGAGAGATTTTTTGACTAATAATAACAAAAGAAACAAATTTTTGGAACGAAAATATTTTCAATATATAGCAACGCTTAACACCGTCGCAAGGTTGTAGCAAATTTGTGAGGTACCTGTGAATGCAAAGTAGTTGAAGCAGGAGAAGTTTGATTTGAAGGGATGAAAAGCTTGAGCAAATAGTCACTACCCCATTTGATAATGTTCTTGATGTGATCGAGTTCTCCTATATCTTCGTATTTTTTATGATATTCGATTACAGACCAACTCAAGAGCGTGATCGTATAAGCTGTAGGAAAACTAAATTTAACGTTGTTTCCCGAGTCATAAAATCCACCAACGAGACTCCCATTCCCGTCAAGTAATCCAGAATCACCTCGAAACTTCACGATATTGTCTTTTGGCAATACCCCAGCTGCATGCCAAAACAAAAATACCACAAAAGTAAGAAAAAGAAGAGTTACGGCAAAAATGATAAATGATCATTTTGCAACCCAAAAGCTCACTAGCCGTCACAAAAACCTTTTGCGACGGCTTTGATGGTCTGTGTAAGACCTATCTTTTTTGAGGCCAGTGGGCTCAAATTGATCGGTTAAAGGGTAGTTTCGTCTACATTTCTGAGCGTCGAAGAAAACGAGAGCATCTTTGAGGGGCCCAGTTAGGTTTTTCGCGACGCCACGATGGTGTTGCCTCTTGGGCAAGAAACACCACAAGAGAAACAAAAGTAGTGTGAGCGAAAGAATGGCGGAGGCCGTGTAGATAAAGCGCTTTAGACGCTTTTTATTGGTGACGGTTAGATTGAACTCCACGGATTTAGAAAATCGGGAAGGGAGTGATTCGTAAGGGTCTTGAGATTGAGGGAGAAGATTGTAATCAATTTCGATGGAATTCCAACGGCTCGCAGACGGGAGATAACGGCCGGCTTGAGGGATCGAGTGAAGGTACGTGACGTCGTTTTGCGTGTCGGAGGTTTCACCGGCGGCCATTGAAGATCCTCTCGAACAGGAGGATTTCGAGTTTGGTGTTTTTTACGTAAAAATCTTAATTTGATTTGATGATGCTATGAATTCATCGTCGAGAATAAGGCATAAGAAAGTACTCCAATTGATTGGGGAACTTTTGTCCTACTCTTGCATCCGAAAACAGAAAATAAAAAGATTATATATTTGGGCAATCGGCAAAAGAAGCCAATGTTTTTGGCCAACTTCAATTCTTTCAGTCATTTTCTTTTTGTGTGTTGGAATTATCCTTTACGTAAAGCCAATTTAAGATTAGAAAAGAAAAAATCTTGATCTGAATTTGCGTCAAGATTCTTTATTCTTCTTGTATTAATCTAAAAATCAAGTTTTACATAAATGCATAAGTATTTGTGTATAAATAAAGGTTAAAAGGAATAAACTATTGGAAAGATGTAAAAGGTGAATTTGATTGGACCAATTTTCTATTTTGGTAAAGTTGATTACCGGCAGCTATTTTAGTAAATTGTCTTGTATTCTCTTTTCTTACAAGTCTACAAAGCATCAGCTGAGGCCCAACCCAAGTAGTGACGGCATGGGAGGAGGCCCAGGGTAGCAATAGTCCAAGCGGCATCACAGGCCCATGTATAAAAGGCTTCTAGTAGGTTTATTTTGCAACAATTTCTAGAGGGGTTGTTATTCCCACCCCCTCATTCATATAAAGATATTTTGTTCTATCCAAGGGCGGAGCCAAGGTTGGCCCAGGTATAGCCTTGGCCCACCCTCAAGTCTTTAATTTTCTCAATAAAAATTTTAACCCCAATTTTCTTTTAATACAATTCAACATTGAACGCCCACCCTGATGGAAAAAAAACAAAACATAGCCTTTGCAGTTGGCCCATCATATACGAATTAGGAAGGAAAAAAAAAACAAAACACAGCCTTTCATCTCAGCCACTCATCTCGCGGTTACGGTGGACGTGATCACGGATGATTGACGCGATTCATGGAAGGTAGAGATTATTAAAGGGGGGACCGGTCAAAGCCGCATTAGTTGACCGAAATGAGTGGTTGAGATTGCTCCTCGCGCTTTCTTAAAATTTATTTTTCGTATGAACCTCCCTCTCTCTCTCTCTCTCTCACTCTCTCTCTCACTCTCTCTCTCTCTCTATATATATATATATATGTATATATATAGGGGTGGGTTCAAATGAAAATGATATCTATTTAAGAGAATACGAGAACGAACAAAATCATATATGATTCATTTACAAAATCATACATGATTGGCGGGACTTTGCAATTTAGAGTCAAAGTCATTCTCATGGCCTTTTCCAAAATTTAATGCATGTTGGTTCTCGTATTCTTTTAAAAATATATCATTCTCACATGATCTTTTTTCTATATATATATATATATATAGTATTAGCCTATTAGGTTCAAACGAGAAGTGCTAAAAAATGAGAAGCAGAGAAACGATTTCCACCACTCATCCGCTCAACAAAAGCAGCTTTGACCGGGTCCCCTCCTTTAATAATCTCTACCCTCCCATGGATCGCGTCAATCCCCCGTGATCGCATCCACCGTAACCGGTCAAAGCCACCTTTATTGACGGATGAATGGTGAAGATCAATTCTCTACTTTGTATTTTTTAACACTTCTGATTTGAACCTTTCTCTCTCCCTCTCTATATATATACATATATAAGTTTATTAATGAGGACCACCCTAAGCATAAATCCTGGCTCCGCCCCTGGTTCTATCTGATATGTTTCTTAAAGATGTGGTATACGATGGTTTTAAAAGGGATCACAAATAATGCATTTTGTGTGCATGACAAATGCATGAATGACTTGGTCATACATCGTGCATTTGTATGCGTTTTAAAAACATTTAGTATAATCAATCTCGGTATATATGCCTTTATGTTATACTTCAAGGTCTACTTTGTAATAACTACATAATTGTCTTTTAGATCTCAATCAAGTTGATCATATTAAGAAATAACTTGTTTATTGACCTTAGATTAGATATTTATTAGTTTTTTTTTTTTGAAACAGCATCTGACTTTATTACCCACCAAAACAAACAACAAGAACCAAGTACAACCACCACCATCCAACAAAACAGAGCCACAAAAACCAGAGGAACAACACACAACAGCACTCCGCAAACAGCAGCAGCAGAAAGAAAATAAACAGCAGTGAAAAACCAAACAATCGACAAAACACCCAAGGCCGAACGACAGGTTTACGAGAGGCAAACCAGCCACCGTCAAGGACAGAAAAACCACGACGAGAACCGAGACAGCAAGACAGATAATTCATCACGTTTGGCGCATCCAATGACAAGGAGCCGATTGGCAGAATCGTAAAAAACTCAGGCAGCAAACCAGCATCCCTCTCCGAGAAACGAAACCAGCAAACTGCTATCAGAAACAGAACCACAACAAACCTGCTGCAGAATTAAACCACTGATAACCAACGAGCAAAACAGATCTGGAACAGCTAGTCCGTATAACAGAAACAAAAACGAGCAGCCCTTCTGAATTACACAGTGACTGCAGCTTCGTGTGAAGAAATCCACTCGAACCAATCTACATGATCCCTCTTTTTGCTGCCGATCCATTCAAAAATTTGTCTTTGCCAAACAACAAAACAATCTCGCAGATCCGGACTGGAATTTTTGAAAATAACATTGTTCCTATTTTGCCATAACAAAAATAATATCGACCATTTGACGGCAATCCATCTCGATTTCCCTTTCGAGGACGTAAGTTCCGTTGCGTCTTCTTGTAGTAATTGTTGCATCGAACCTAATCCTTCCAAGTTTTTGTTCCACCATCTTCCCACGACTCGCCATAAGTTCTTCACCGGAGTACAATTAACAAAAGCATGATCAAGAGATTCCATTTCCACCCCACATCTCGGACACAAAATACTATTCAAGTCGATGCCTTTATCATTAAGAGCAACCCGCGTCGGGAGTCTTCCGATCCGAGCCCTCCAAATGAAGATGTTAACTTTCTTTGGGACAAGGTTACACCACAAAGTTTCTACCGGTTCCGTGGTTGCGGAACCACTACTATCAATAAAAGCCTCTCTACAACTCTTAACCGAAAACCCTTTTCCATTCCCTAAGGTCCACTTCCAAGAATCTTTCTTATCTTTCACCGGCTCCCTCCCCCTAATTTTGTCCTCCAACTCCCTTAGTTCCCCTAACTCTCTCCCTCTCGGGTCTCTTCTCCACCTCCACTCCCAACTCCACCTATTTTCTACCCATTTCCCCCTATTTAGTATCGACACATCGGACTCCACCTCTAGACGGAATAATCTAGGAAAGGACACCTCTAGCGCCGTATCGGAAACCCAACGATCCTTCCAAAAAGATGTAAATTCTCCATTCCCCACCACTCTAGAAAAACTATCCGAGAACCGCCGACCCTCACCACAAGACACTCCCCCACCCTCACAATACTATTCCACACCGAACTTTTCACCGAACTTCCACCCCCACCACTCTCCCTACCCTAAAGACCCCCGGAAACCCCATATATATTTTTAATAATTCTTACCCAAAAGGAATCTTCTCCGGAGAGAAAACGCCACCACCACTTGCCCAAAAGGGCGGAGTTCATCGAGAAAAGATCTCCCACATTAAGACCTCCCTTAGAGAAGGGAGACAACACTCTATCCCACTTAACCCATACCAATTTTTTAAATCCATTTTCTGCCCCCCCCCCCCCTCCCCAGAAAAAATGGTTCCGAAAACTCTCTAACACTTTAATCACTCCTTTCGGGGCCCGAAATAACGAAAAAAAATATAAAGGCAAGCTACCTAGAACCGATTTCACGAGAGTAAGTCTTCCTCCAAAAGAGATGCTTTTGGCCTTCCACGACCCAAGTTTGGTGCTAACTTTATCAACCACCCCCTTCCAAGAGATAATTTTATTCATCGAAGCTCCCACCGGTAAACCCAAATAGAGAAAAGGAAGTAGACCACCTTCGCATCCAATCTCTATCGCCCAAGTTCGGACTTCCGATTCATTTATACCCACTCCATAAAGTTTACTTTTCCGCATGTTGATCTTTAAACCCGATACTAACCGAAAACATTCAACGATCTTTAATAGGTTCTTAAGATTACCTTTATTCCATTTAACATAAGGTTTATCTTAAAGGCTCATGAACCATTTATTTTTGTGATTACATTTATAAGTATTTATTATTAGTGTTATTAATGATAATGGATATCTACTATGAATACCAACAAAATAAATAGTTTATGGGCTTCGAAAATATTAAAGATGTATGACACATGAATCCTATGACTTCCTATTTGACCACATCTCTAAACCATTGCTAGAGATGTGATAAACCTACTCATTATGTTGCATTGTTCCTAAAAACACATGAAATTAAGATTGTTAATATGCAAACTATTACAAGAACAAATACAAATACCACATAAGGGGAAGGTGTTTAAATAATGGCTAAAAGATAAAACTAGATAGATAGTCCACTTTTGAGCAAGACTCTAAACAAGGAAACATCTATTTGATGGCAAGACCTTCTGAAATCAACATGGCTTCTGAGTAAGGGTCTTCTTCCTTAAAATCTAAGGTATGTGATTCTTCTCCCTTAAAACAGACAAATGATTTAGAATAGATTGTGCACCATTTTTTATGGTTTTATGAAACTAAAAAAATTAAGAATGTGAAAAAAAAGAGAGAGAAAAAAGGCATAAAAAGAAAATGAGAATTAAAAAAGAGAAATAAAAGATTGAGAGAGAGAAAGAGCATGGATTTAGAAAAAAGTGATAAACTTAAGAAGTTTGTAATAGAAACATCTCCAACAACATTGTTAAAATAGAAAAAAAATAGGGTTTGCAATATTGCTAAAACATTTGTTAAAAACATAATTAATTGTTGAGTTAAATACAAATTTGGTCTCTGTGGTTTACAAAAAATAACAGCTAAGGTCTCTCAAAGAATTTTTAACGATTAACGTCTTTGTGTTTTTCCTTTTATAACAGTCAACACCCCTATGCTTTTCTTTTTATAACAGCCAATATCCATATACATTAACACTAGTGTGTGGACCGCGCGTTGCGCGATAGCGAAATATTCTTTAAAGAAATATTTGTTCTTCGAATACAACGTAATTCTATTAATTAAAATGAAGAATGTATTTTTATAAGTGATACATTTTCATATTTTTATGTTCGTTTTTTTTGTTATGAATAGTTTGAAATGCATCGTTAATAATTTTGTGGTTATACTTTTTAAAACACAAACAACATGTCATATAGCCATATCATTATTGTTGTTACGAAATATTCAACAGAAGGTAATCAACGTTATGACTTGCAACAATTTTGTATCAACTCTATTGTCAATAAAAAATCATTCTTTCATTATAAAAATTCATCTTCTCAAAATAAACAAAAAATATGCTATAAACGTGATAATCATCATGAAAAAATATGGTGTCATAAATTGTAGACTTGTAGTATAAATAGTTTGGAGATGAATAGTAGGTGGGGAAAATGAAAAGATTGTGTAAATTGCATACATAAATAATCATCAATTTTGATGGAAAATTATTGATTGGTTATATTAAAAATTGTAAGACACTCAAATTATATATGTGAATGTATTTATATTATGTAAAATGATAAAGAAAATGAAAGGTTAAACTCATTTAATGATATGTCTTTTTACTTAAAAAAATTCAAAATTATGAGAAAATTAACCCTACCATTAATAGAGATACATGTCCTACCAAGACAGCAAATTCTCTTGTTTTCATGTCAATCTTACCAAGGATTCTCTCTAAAGAAAAGGCCACTTACAACATATATCACTTTCAAGAGGTAATTTCTTAGTATTTGAGTTATTTTTAGGTATCATAGAGGTGAATTGAGGCTTCTTATAATGTCACCTAAACAAACTCTAAATACTCATAGTTATTTAAACTCTTAAATTTTAAAAAAATGACATTGTAAAATCTTGGAAAAATATAAAACAAAAGAAATTAAGATAAATTCACATATCATTTGCTTTGGAAATTAAAACATAGGAGCAAAATATCGAAAATTAAGTTTGATTATTAATATTTAGTCAAACTACAATAATTAAATAACAGCAAAACAAATTTTTAAAAGTAAGATTAAAAGACATCGATTATTCAAATGATTAAGAAAAAAAATCACCAAAAAATCAGATTTATATGACGTAAAAAAATTTTAATGACGTAAAAAAATTTAACTACCTAAAAACCTCTGTTTATAACATGCTTGTTTTTACATGATTTTTAAAATATTGTCATATAAAATTTCTAATATGACACATTGTATTCTAAATGTCTAAAAAACTTATTAGAACGCCAAAAAAATCTTGTAAGACTGATTACAACGTCTTTAGATAAGACGTTTTATCTTATGATATTATTAAGTTTTATAAAGTGACTTATTGAAATGTTTACTTTTTTTCATCACATAAACCTAAATTTGTTGTAATGCTAGTCTTTTTTTAACTGTTTGCAAAATTGGTGTTTATTTAATCTTAATTATTTATAATTTGAATATATATATATATATATATAATCTAACGTTAACCGTCCTTAAATTTTGTTTTGCTTGCATATTACAGGTCCCAAATCAAACGATATGTGATGTTATCTTTATTTTTTCAAACTTAAAATTTTTGAACATTTTCTTCTTCTAAATTTAATAATATTTTAAATATATATATATATATATATATTTTATATTTAATACATATTTTACTTTAATAATTAACTTGTCATTAGATGTATATAAAAATTTGATTAAAAAAATTAGAAACACATAAATGACATAAATTTATTTTCGAAAGATTATATCTTGTATCCTTATAATTTTTTCAATGAGATAATTAACCCTTCATGATGAATGCTTGTTAACTTTGTTAAGCGGAGAACCGTGGATGATATGAAAAAGAAAAATTATGGGTCATATATGTAGATAGTTTGTTTTTGGAACCGAATTCAAAATTTGAACAAACCACATGACACATCCATGTAATTCACTCTTATTATTTTAATGTTAGTGAAATATAATGAAACACATGCTTAAATTTTAGAGTCAGTCTATAGCTAAATATATGTTGAGGATCCATAATTTTTCCTTTATAAAACTACCATAGTCCCAACATTTTAACCATTATTAAGAACTAATTCGTCTATTAATCAACTATATATTAATATTGAAACTATTTTAATAGTGATTGGTTATATGAAACAAAATAAACAAAAACATTAAAAAATCATAAACCAACTAAATTTTAGAGCGTATATATAAATTTGAATTTTCCTATGTGAACAATATGATAAAAATAAAAAATGAACTTACTCATGACACATCAATGACACATCAACGATTGTAATATATTTGAAATTTTATTGATGAATAGTTGTTGCAAGCAAAATTAGAAACAACTATAAAAAAATATACCATTGATTTCATTGAAAATATATAAGAAACATAAAAAGACCTTAGTTAAATAGCTAGACTCTAAAAGCCTCAACAAAGTTCCTACAAAATGCATATATGATTAATGATATATGATATATGGATTAGTTTTCTCAAAGTAATCGAAAGAAAAAAATAACAGAGACGAAATAAACAAAAAAAAAACTTTAAAGTCTTAACAAAAAGTAAAAGCGATGCATACCTTGTCTCTAAAGGTTTATTTAATCACGATAAAGAGACTCTAAAATCTCCAACAAAATTCCTACAAAGTTCATATATGATATATGAATTAGTTTCTCGAAGTAAACAAAAGAAAAAAGATAGAGATGAAATATGCACACACAAAAAAATTATAAACATGATAATTAACATGAAAAAATATGGTGAATGGATGATCTATGTTGTAGTATAAATAGTTTGGAGATGAAGAGTAGATAGAAAAATGAAAAGATGTTTTTAATTGCAAACATAAATAACCATCAATGTTGATGGAAAATTATTTATTGATTATATTAAAAATTGTAAGACATTAAAATTATATATGTTATGTAAAATGATAAAGAAAATAAAAGGTTAACTCATTTAATGATATTTTTTTTTAAATTAAAAAAACTCAAAATTATGAGAAAATTCGTAGAGGTGAATGGAGGCTTCTCATGGTGCCACCTAAGCAACCTCTAGGATTTGCTTTTATATATAGACTAGTGTCAGAACCGCGCGTTGCGCGGTAGTGCAAGTAACTTTGTAATAATATTTAGATTGTTATTTCGTTACATTTGTCCTAAGCCATTGTTACAAAATCAGGATGCTTTCATATAATATTGGTTTATATAAAACGAAAAAATAAAAATGTTTAGAAACTGCATGAAATATTTTTTTCAAATAAATAAAACTTAGGGCTGTTTACTTGTGACTTAATCAGCTTAATGGCTGAAACGACTTATTCGCACATCCATTTAGAGGTGTTTACTTGTGACTTAATCACACAGCAGGAGTCTTATTCGCTCAGCAGCAAAGGCTGTGTTGTCCCCATTAAGGCATAACTTTGACATTTCTACCCTTGAAAAAGAAAGAACAGGTCTCCTCCTTTAACCCTTTGAAAAAGACGTCTCCTCCTCCATGCTTTGCCTCTCTTCATCCGTCCCTTCTTCTCTGGTGGACACTCCGGCAGCAGCGCTTCGGCGTTGATTTCCTCGTCGTTGTCTTCCTTCATCCTTGTTGAACGCTCCGGCGAAATCTTCCTCTCCGGCCTGCTACATTCCGGCGCTGCTATACTACGACGTTTCTTTGTCATCCTCTTTCTTCGTCTTTGGTAAACACTCCGGCGAGATCTTCCTCTCTACCGCTGCTCGTCGCCCTTTTTCTTTCGTCCCTGGTAAATACTCCGGCGAACCTGCTCTACAACCGAGGTGCTCCTCCCTTTCCATAATACTCCGTCGTTCCTTGCCGTCGACCATCTCACTGTCGGCCCCTCCCTCTCGATGGCGTCCCTCCCTCTCGCCGGCGTCCCTCGCTGCCATCTCGATGTTCGGCCCCTCCCTCTCGCTGCCGGTCCCTATCGCCGCCGGCCATCACGCAGCGGCCACTCTCGCTTCCGGCCATCTTGCAGCGGCTACTCTCGCCGCCGTCAAACCTCACCGTCGGTAGCTGCCGTCAAGTCTCGCCGCCTTAAGGTGTCGCCGCTGCTATCGTTCTTCTATGGTTTATTTTATTCAGATTAGAAATCTACATGTTCTTTTTTATGTTATTTGTATGCTGCATCTTTTAATTTTTTATTTTTCTGAGTTCTTTTGTGATTTGTATATATGTGATTTGTATATGTGATTTTCACCTTATATTGTTTTGTGATTTTTTATGTTGTATTTCTTGTGATTTCCTTTAAATATATTATGTAAACATGATCTTATATATGGTGTATAGATGTGTAGATTTATATTTGGGTATATACATGTATTGGGTATTTACATGTTTTTATATGTATTGTGTTTCAGATATATAATTTTGCATAATAAATAAACAACAATATATAAAACAACTTATGATTCATAGTTAGGGGTAAATTGGTCATTTCTGACATTCAGACGGTTGATTCAGATAAAAAGGTAAACACCAGCATCAATTTATCCAGACTGACAAATTTATCCATACAGACAGACAAACAGGATTTGGTAAACAGCCCCTTAGTATTCAACCAAAAATGTATCCAAATTTTGATGAACATTCAAGCTACTACATTATTCTTTATATGTTCATTTTCGATTTCAACATTTTCCTTTTACACATTAATGTGGGATAATCAAGAAATTAACATTTGATCAATACTTGAATCTTATTGCGTCGTGTCATCTTTCTTAGTTTTTTCTTTTGATATATTGATTGGTTGTTTGCATATTATTAAAGTAATTCAAGATTTTTCAAATAAAATTAGTTCAAAAATAAAAGGTTTAACTATTACATGATTTTTTTTCATATAACCAATAACTATTCAATCTATTATTTGATCAAAATTTGAATGAACGCTCAAGCTATTACCTTATCCTTTATATACTCATTTTTATTGCCAACATTTCCAACATTTTTATATTAAAAATATGTTGAAATATATATATATATATATATAAAATATAAAAAAAGAATAAATGTACTAAAATAATTTTATATAAAGTGATTTTAGTGATTAAAATTTTAAATGTAAAGTTTATTGTTTTTTATTTGTTTAAACCACTAAAATCCCTTGTTCATGGATTTAATCTTGATCATAATATGAACTTTGTTTGTTGAAAGAATATATAAATAAGTACAAAAATTTTATATCATTCATTATAATCTTATTAAAAATTTGGTAAATTCTTTTATTTCTTTTATTAAACAAATTAGTGTTTCGATGAAAGATCTTAAAGGATATAATTCTTTTAATTCAAACAAAAAAAGAGAATTACAAAATAAAAATAAGCATCCTCAAGTTAAATACATGTATTTCAAAAACATAGTTTGACTGGATAATTCTCTAAACATACACCACTTTATTTTTTAAATCCAGTCATCTACACGTAAAATCATAAATTTTTATTAGGCGACTTATATATTATCAATTGACCTAACATTCTTTTTTATCGACAAATTTTTTCGAGAACAAACGCACTTCTTGCTATAAATTTTTAGCCTACTCTCAAACATACCTCATGCATTAGCCCAAAAGACCAATTATCACTAAATTTTTTTTAACTATATATTAAAGTTTTGAAACACTATATATTCAATTGTTGTCAATCAAAACCTTTAATATGAAAATTTTCAGTTATTAATCCTTACACAGAAAACAATAATTAGAAATTAATGTGTTTGACTTTAGATTGAACATAAATCAAAGTGAGAGAAACAAATATATAAATATGATTAATATTTTGATTAATGTTTTATCATGTACATTTAAATGTCTTAAACTGTCACAAAAATTTCATTTATGTATATTAATTGATAATAATAAAGAAGAATATGAAAGATTATGTTAATTAATGGTATTATATTAATTTATAATAATTACAAAAAATAATGAAATTTTGTTTACAGAAATATAAAAAACTAAATAATGGATAAATAATAAAACAACCTTTCAATCGTTTGCAAAATATCAACCCCCGTTCTTTTATCCATTTTACAATACTATATATTGGTAATAATGTATCGGTTGGTAAAAATAATTATTTTTAAGTATACAAATTATTTTAATAAGAAATAATGGTAAAAAACATTAAATGTGAAACTAAGAAAAGACAATATAATTTTATTCATATTGATTGTTTGGTAAATAAAAAATAAAAAATATATTTAGTAATTAATGCGTTAAATTAAGCTACATGCACTAAATGAGATGTTATTTGGAAATTGTTTCCGAAGAAAATAGTAAATACTATTTTAATTTCTCTCAAAATATAGTATCAACAATTTAAGTTTCTCATTAATTTTTTATCACACATATTTAAATACATTAAATTATCATAAGTATTTCATATATGTATATATCAATTAATAATATTTAACATAAGAATATGAAAGATTAAATTAGTTAATAAGGTATATAATAATTAAAATAATAATAAAATATATTTCATCTATTAATGTGATATATAGACTTAAAAAACTAAAAACTAATGTTGTTGTATCATTAGGTGTGAAAATAAAAATTAATAGTAAATAAAGCAAAAAGTTTTTTAAGTATATTGATGGTTATCATAACAAAATAAGCTACAAATACATTGACGAAATACTAATAATTTTTGTCACCCTTTACAAATGGACTATTGTCTTTTTTTAAATAAAATTACAAATAAAAACTACTATTCTTAAAAAATTATAAATAAACAACACATATAATAAATGAGAAGTATATGTAATTTTTTCCCCAACTCATTACAAACCAGAGCTATGGAGTTTTTTTTACAAAAAAATGTTTTGACATTTTGTTATGAAAAAATGTCAAACCCCTAATTGAGATGTACTTACTTATATAGTTACATCTATGAATTATTAAATAGAAACCTTGTAAAAATGAGTTTCTAGCCAATTCTATACTTTCAGATAGTAACAACACACATACATATAAAATAGAAATTTCAAAATGCAACATATTGAACTGAGAAGAATTTTAGAAGTTTGTAATATTATGTATTCATGCTCGAGATAAAACAAACACTAACTAAAACCTATATAAACCATCAAAAAACAGATCCACATAATCTACATAACAATAACGTTTTATACTGACAATTATTAGGAATGCGAATTGAGATAAATAATGCCTCAAAAGCAACGATGTACACATATGGCTATATCTTCAAATTCTAGCAACCATTGATTGTTTATCACTTTAAGAGTTTGTGGTCAACTGTAAAAGTCGATTAAAACATATTAGATGAAAATTCAAATTGGAAAGAAAATAAACTAAATAAACCAACCAAACAATCGCTTTGTAGAAAAAATGTAGATTTTTACCTCTCAAGCGTAGGTTATTCGATGATGGCTACTACAATCCCGACATGCTCTAGAAAAGGAACATAGAAGCGTAAAAAAACCTGAAATGTAGAAGATAAAAGTTGAAAAAACATAAGCCAACATATAGTTGAATTGATTTTTACACTCAAGGCTTGACTTGATGCTATCTTTTTGTTGCAACTCACATTACATTATTGAAAACCTGATTTCGGAAATCACCAAGCAAGAAGGTGACTTTATATAGAGGGTGTGGTTTCTCCTCTAATAATGAAGATGACGTTACATAAGATGAGAAGTTTTCAATTTAATGTAAATGAATTCTAATAAAGAGGGTGTGGTTTCTTCTCTAATAATGAAGATGACGTTAAATAAGATGAAAAGTTTTCAATTTAATGTAAATGAATTCTAATATTGATTAACATTAAATTAAAATTAAAATGAAAATTAAAAAAATGTAGAAAAAGGAGAGATTGCCACATGGCAATGCCATGTTTGAGCTTTATATATATATATATATATATATATATATATATATAGAGGGAAGTTATTTTGCAAACCATAAAAAACGTGCAAACCGTGCAAACTCATGGTTGCACACGTAAAATCAGTGAAATTGATTCATGGAGTTGTTTAATATGATGAAAATGTTTCATAAACATCAAATTTTGAGGAAATTGTTTCATATGTTGGTGTTTTTTATTCATATGAAACTTTTTTATCGTTTCTATGAAACTTTTTCATTTCTACGTAAATAAACATCTTCATATGAAACAATTTCATCACAAAATTTAGTATATGAAACATTTTCATCATATTAAACGACTCTATAAAAGATTTTTCATTGATTTACGTGTGCAACCATGAGTTTGCACGGTTTGCACGTTTTTTATGGTTTGCAAAATAACTTCCCACTATATATATATATATATATATATAGTTAAAAAATGGTAATTTAAGAATGGGTAAATTTGGGTTTTTTGTTTCAATAACATATTTAGTCCCTCCTAAATAATTGATTAAAAAATCTTTCATAACTTATAACATATTTAATTACACATTATTTAAACTCAAATAAGCAGTTTAATTCCAATATGGAGATTAAAAACCATAATAATTCAATGACATAATTTATAACATATTTCGTCCCTCATAAAATCATGGATTAAAAACCTTCACAAAAAAATACAACTTCACAAAGAAATCATCAATTGAAAAACCTAGCATGAAAATACCACTATAAAAAGATATATCATATACTCTTCGAGTTCCTTTCGAACAATCCATTGTGTGTGCACCATTAGTTAGGTTGAAGAGAGTTCAAATCTGTAGTGCTTAACGATATCGATGAAGAAATCTACTTGATGCAATTTAAAAGCCGACTTATAGATTATGAAATCAAATAACATTTACCATGAAGCATTTTTAATTTATTAAGAGATGAAATCGCATATTTAAAGGTTTTTTTTATAGATTAGGCGGTAACTAAATGAAAGTTTTTGTTATCTATAATTTTAGAAGGGACCAAATCCGTTATTAAATTCTAAACACATAAAAGGCCTAATTAAATATGTTATAAATATAAAATATTTTTTAATCCATGATTTTAGGAGGGACCAAATATGTTATTGAAACCAAAAAAAATGAAAAAGACGAATTTACCTCTTCCTAAATTACCATTTTTAACGTTGTTTAGGTGTCCCGTTGGCTGCTATAAAAAGTATTGTCTTCGGCGGCGCTCACGGTACGCTGGTGGGTGGTGGAGGCGTGTCTTCGGCGGTTATTGACAGTACGTTGGTGGGTGGTGGAGGCGTGTCTTTGGCGGCGATCGGCGAAGACACGCCTCCACGACCCACCAGTGTACCGTCGATCTTCGCGGAAGATAGGCCTCCACCACCCATCAGCGTACCGCCGATCGCTGCCAAAGACAATGCATCTGAAATCAACATGGCTTCTGAGTCCTCGTCTTCTTCGTTAAAATATAAGCTATGTGATTCTTCTCCCTTAAAACAAACAAATGATCTAGAATAGATCGTGCACCAATTTTTTAGAGTGTTATGAAACTCAAAAAAATAAGAATGAGAGAAAAAAAAGAGAGAAAGAAGGCATAAAAAGAAAATGAGAATTAAAAAAGAGAAATAAAAGATTGAGAGAGAGAGAGAGAGAGAAGAGCAAGGATTTAGAAGAAAGTGATAAACTTAAGAAGTTCGTAATAGAAACATCTACAACAACATTGCTAAAATAAAAAAATAGGGTTTTTTTCTATCTAAAATACTTCAGCAATGTTGCTAAAACATATGTTAAAAACATAAATAATTGTTGAGTTAAATAAAAATTTGGTCCCTCTGTTTTACAAAAAATAACAGCTAAGGTCTCTCAAAGAATTTTTTTCACGATCAACGTCTCTGTGTTTTTCCTTTTATAACAGTCAATGCCCATATGTTTTTCTTTTTATAACAGCCAACGTCCCTATACATTAACGCCGTTAAAAATGGCAATTTAAGAATGGGTAAATTCGGCTTTTTCATTTTTTTTGTTTAAATAACATATTTAGTCCCTCCTAAATCATGGATTAAAAAATCTTTCATAATTTATCACATATTTAGTTACACAGTAATTAAATTCAAATAAGCAGTGTAATTCCAATATGAAGATTAAAAACTATAAAAATTCAATGACATAATTTATAATATATTTGGTCCCTCCTAAAATAATTGATTAAAAACCTTCACAAAAAATACAACTTCACAAAGAAATCGTCACTTGAAAAATCTAGCATGAAAATACCACTGTTAAAAGATATACCATATCCTCTTCGAGTTCCTTTCAAACAATCCATTGTGTGTGCACCATTAGTTAGGTTGAAGAGAGTTCAAAATTTGTAGTGGTTAACGAGATCGATGAAAAAAACCAACTTAATGCAATTTATAAGCCAACTTATAGTTTAAGAAATCAAAAACACATCTACCATGAAGCATTTTAATTTATTAAGAGATGAGATCACATATTTAATGGATTTTTTATAGATTAGGCAGTAACTAAATGAAAATTTTTGTTATCTATGATTTTAGGAAGAACCAAATCCGTTATTAAATTCTAAACACATAAACGACCTAATTAAATATGTTATAAATTATAAAATATTTTTTAATCCATGATTTTAGAAGGGACCAAATATGTTATTGAAACAAAAAAAATGAAAAAGATGAATTTACCCCTTCTTAAGTTACCATTTTTTACATTGTTAATGTGTAGGGACGTTGGCTGCAATAAAAAGCATTGTCTTCGGCGACGATCAACGGTACGTTGGTGGGTGGTGGAGGTGTGTGTTCGGAGGCGATCGATTAATGATGGTGGGTGGTGGAGGTGTGTCTTCAACGGCGATTAGCGTACTAATGGTGGGTGGTGGAGGCGTGTCTTCGGCGACGATCGGCGAAGACATGGCTCCACAATCCACCAGCGTACCGTCGATCGCCGTTGAAGATGGCTACACCACCCACCAGCGTACCGTTGATCGCCGCCGAAGATATGCCTCCACCACCCACCAGCGTACCGCCGATTGCTGCCAAGACAATGCTTCTGAAATCAACATGGCTTCTGAGTCCTCGTCTTCTTTGTTAAAATCTAAGGTATGCGATTCTTCTCCCTTAAACCAAACAAATGATCTAGAATAGATTGTGCACCTATTTTTTTAGGGTTTTATGAAACTGAACAAAAATTAAGAATGAGAAAAAAGAGAGAGAAAGAAGACATAAAAAGAAAATGAGAATTAGAAAAGAGAAATAAAAGATTGAGAGAGGGAGAGAGAGAGAGAGAAGAGCAAGGACTTAAAAGAAAGTGATAAACTTAAGAAGTTTGTAATAGAAACATCTCTAACAACATTTGCTAAAATAAAAAATATAGGGTTTTTCTATCTAAAATACTTCAGCAATATTGCTAAAACATATGTTAAAAACATAAATAATTGTTGAGTTAAATAAAAATTTGGTCCTTGTAGTTTACAAAAAATAACAGCTAACGTCTCTTAAAGAATTTTTTAACGATCAACGTTTATGTGTTTTTCATTTTATAACGGTCAACGCCATATGCTTTTCTTTTTATAACAGCCAACGTCCCTATATATTAACGTTGTTAAAAATGGCAATTTAAGAATGAGTAAATTTGGCTTTTTCATTTTTTTTGTTTAAATAACATATTTAGTCCCTCCTAAACATGGATTAAAAAATCTTTCATAACTTATCACATATTTAATTACAGAGTATTTAAATTCGAATAAGCAGTTTAATTCCAATATGAAGATTAAAAAAACCATATCCTCTCTTGAGTTTTCTAGCCGGGGGTGATGGCCTTGCCGAAGCTCCTGGCTAGTCTTCTCGCTTTTTGCTGTTCAAAAAAAAGATTAAAAAAACCATAAAAATTCAATGACATAATTTATAACATATTTGGTCCCTCCTAAAATAATGGATTAAAAACCTTCACAAATATACAACTTCACAAAGAAATCATCACTTGAAAAACCTAGCATGAAAATACCACTGTTAAAAGATATACCATATCCTCTTCGAGTTCCGTTCGAACAATCCATTGTGTGTGCACCATTAGTTAGGTTGAAGAGAGTTCAAAATTTGTAGTGGTTAACGAGATCAATGAAAAAGTCTACTTGATGCAATTTAAAAGCCGACTTCTAGATTAAGAAATCAAAGAACACATCTACCATGAAACATTTTTAATTTATTAAGAGATGATTTTAGGCGGTAACTAAATGAAAGTTTTTGTTATCTATGATTTTAGGAGGGACCAAATCCGTTATTAAATTCTAAACACATAAACGGCCTAATTAAATATGTTATAAATTATAAAATATCATTAAATCCATGATCTTAGGAGGGACAAAATATGTTATTGAAACAAAAAAATTAAAAAGATGAATTTACCCCTTTTTAAATTACCATATTTTACAATGTTAATGTGTAGGGACGTTGGTTGCTATAAAAAGCATTGTCTTCGGCGGCAATCGACGGTACACCGGTGGGTGGTAGAGGCGTGTACGTGTTCGACGGCGATCGATGGTATGCTGGTGGGTGATGGAGGCGTGTCTTCGGCGATGATCTTCATTCGAAGGCCTAATTTGTATCCATGCGCTTCATTTTTGCTCGGAGTTTGCTTCCAGAAATATAGCCATCCTGCCCCCTCATGTCAATCCCACGAGCCTCTTATCCATTCTCATTCAATCACGACGGGGTAGCAAATCAAAATATAAAAACTCACATTTGGTTTAGGGATAATCAAGCTCGAACTGATGACTTCCACCATGTCAAGGAACGGTACACAGGTTGTGTGTTCGATCTCCTTGCCTCTGCTACTGAGAGAGCTAAAGAAAATCCCCATCATATAGTGTGTCTTTAATAGTTGGTTTCATATGGACCGGTTAATGTTACTGACAATCAACTATTTACCCAAATACTATGAATTTGTGGCATGATTACCAAGATTTTTTCATCAAAACTTGTTGATGGCATGTTTCACGACATAACTTTCAATTATTCATATGATCGACATTTTGACATATTTGATTTATAAACATCATTTAGAGGTCGTTTACTCAACTTTTACCCGATAAGCGCTTACCGGTAAGATTCAATCTTTCAGTTATCAAGTTAGATTTTAATTTAGAGTAAATTACATATTTGGTCCCTGTGGTTTACGCTTAATTGCACTGTTGGTCCCTCTTTCAAAATAATTATGGATATGGTCTCTGTGGTTTACAATTTCACACTTTTTTGGTCCCTCTATCTTTAACACTGTTATTGAATTCTGTTAAGTAGGTTTATTTTAAGGGTGTTTTAGTCATTTCATAATTACTATAATTTTATTTATTTTATGTTAAAATTTAAAGGGCCAGATATGTAATTAAAATTACAACATAACAACCTCCACCTACCCACTCACCACACCCTCACCCCCACGTGACCTTCTTCCCCGATCCCCACCACCATCTTCTTGTTCCTCTTCCTCCATAAGGCCATCCGCTGTGGATGAACCCGCTTCCATCGGGTAACCATCGGGTATGCACAAGCCGACGGCTTGTTCACGGAACACCGTCGCGGATGCGATCGGGTAGCGGTGGGTCGGTTCGTCCAAGCCGTTGCCCAAAGTAGCCGTTTCATCCCCCACCCCCACCCCCTAACGGTCACTTTTTCAAACGGTAACTTTATTTAAATTTTCTTTTTTAATTTTTTTTCAATTCTAACAAACTATATAAACAATTCTATTCTTCACACATTTCTTCCACCCAAAATTACACATTTCTTCTACAAATTTTGTACACATTTCTTCTTCACAAAAGAACCTATTCTTCTTCACATTTTCTACACATTTCTTCTTCGTCAACCTTCCAAATGGATAAACAAAAGACTCCCAAACAATCGAAACGTTCGAGCCGACAAACCCAAACCCAAGTCCCGCCGACAACTTTGAGTCCCGCCGGGTCATATATACCACAAATGTCGAGTCCCGCATATCACGCCCGCAATACGGATTGGGTCATCCCGCCATCCACCGCCATATACGATCCTAATTTTTTTAACACCAACGTTCCGCAATACAGAATGAGTCATGCCAATCTTTACGTGTTGATGGCTCAATCGTTTACGGGAATGCTCACTCAATCGAGTCCCATGGCGTCTCAATCAACTCCGATTTCGATACCAAATATAAACGAGCCCCAAGAAAGGGAAGAAAGCTTGCCCGACGTCGATGATGTACCCGAAACGCAACCAACGACACCGCCATCCCCACCACCACCATCGGGTATGAGCAAAGGCAAAAGCAAAGCCAAAGAGCCGAACGAGCCGAAAGATGCGAAAAGAAAATTCCCCGACCGGGCGCCGCCGAAAGCGTGGACACCGGTGGAGGAGGTTGAGTTGGCAAAGGCATGGGTGGCGACGTCGGAGGATTCCGTAGTAGGTAACAATTGTTCGCAAGGTATCTTTATATATTGATTGTGTCATTTTGTGTATATAACGCAACTTACGAACTTTTAATTTTTTTCATGTAGATGATTTTTGGGATACGGTGAGAATATCTTTCGAGCATCGCACGGGATGCCCACCAAAACACCGCACCGTGCATCAAATAAGGAGCAAATGTGTATCCTTGGGCAAATTCGTGCTAAGATTTTCCAACATCTACAACAACGTAAAATCGGCTCGAAAAAGCGGCGAGGGTGACGCCGACTGGTTAACAAAGGCTCGCTTCCGTTACAAAGAAGAGCATAAGAAGCCTTTGAATCACGAACATGTTTGGGAGGTGCTCAAGGGTTGCGAGAAATACATACGCACACCTCTCATAGGTGCCACCGCTCGTCCCAAACGATCAAAGACGTCCAAATCCGGGACGCCCACCGACACTTCCGACGCACACGCTCCTTTCAATGTCGATGACGAGAACGAAAACGAACAAGAAGACGAAGATGAAGAGGAGCGTCCACGACCCATCGGTAGAAACACGGCGAGGGGTTCGGCATCGGGTTCTACGGGGGGCGCCTCGAGCGAAAGCGTCTCCGGGTTGTTGAGCGAGTTAACCACGCTCAACACGACATCTTGAGAATTACTCGATCAGCGCCGAAGGGACTTGGACTTGCGCGAAAGAGATTTGAGGTTTCGTGAATCGGAGGCGGGGGAGAAAAGGGAACGGCGAGACTATAGGTTTTACGTATCGTCGCATGCGCATCTTTCGGGCGGTGTGTTATATACAACGTTGGAAATGAAAGAGAAGCTACGACAAAAATACAGATGGCCGCCTCTTGATTGATTTTTTAGTTTTTAGTTTTTTAGTTTTAACGTAATTTTTAGTTTTTAATTTTAATTAACACAATTTTTAATTTCATATTGTATTCGTTTATTTTTTTTATAATGAAAATCTTTATTTTTAATATTATTATTTAATTTTATTTAAAGTTAATTAATTATTTTTAGTAATTAAAAAAATTGATGTAGTGGGTTGCAGTGGGTCGACAGTGGATGAACTGGGTAGTTTTGGGTAAAATAGTGAAAAGTTGATGTGGCGTTAATGTGACAGTTGAAACCATTGGGTAGCAGTGGATCGACAGCGGATGACCTAAAGAAACCCAGCAACAAAAAAAAAACAATTACAGCAAGATCAATCTAAACAAAAAAGAGACGTAATTTACAAATTTTTTGTTTAATTAATAACACATTTTTTCAAGCTACCTCCATGGTGAAAATCAGTGACAAACCCATTTCTGAACCCAAATCTTACACACTAAAACCATTGATTGGGAAACAAATTAAACTTAAAATGAAGATGAAACATATATAGATGTATACACACGAAAGGATAAACAGATATGGATGATAGATCGATAGATGTGAAAGGATGAAAACCTGCAACCCTTTTCATTCTTAACCAATTTATAAACCAAAATGCTTCTCGTAATTAAGGCTAAAACCCCAATTCTGAGATGATTTTAGGTTCATATTTGATTTGGATATTTATGTTCATATTTTAGAGAGCAGGAAGGTTACATGAGAGGTGTAGAAAAGGGAGTTCATCCTTTATTTTGGAGATTGAAATGGGTGGTTTCGTTTTGCTACCAGAGTGGGAGATGACACTGAGACGTGAGATGGTAATCAAGATATGTTTTCCTATTTCTGTTCGTCGTGTGTGGTGGTTTCACCAATGGGGGGGGGGGGGGAAGGGAATGAGTACCGCTGCCGGAGCGTTGATATGCATCGAGGTGGGCGATCTCATCTGGGTTGAGATGTGTGTGTATATATATATATATATTATATACACTTATATGGAGTGTTGTATGAATCTTATATATATATATATATATAAAGATATAATATTATGATATCTAATATAATATAAACATTATTTTTTAACAAAAATAGAAAAATATAGAAAATGACTAAAATACCCTTAAAATAAGCCTATTTAACAGAATTTAGTAATGGTGTTAGGGGCAAGGGACCAAAGGAGTGTGAAATTGCAAACCACAGGGACCAATTCCATAATTATTTTGGAGGGACCAACAGTGCAACTAAGTGTAAACCACAGGGATCAAATATGTAATTTACTCTTTAATTTATGAAAAAAAAAACATTGTAAACAACATTTTTATCCAATAAGTCCTTGATGGCTAATCTTCTAGTTGATGGGCACAACAAGATGTTGATCCTCTTCAAGCAGGTAACCCGCTTAAACGAAGGCATGATCATCATGAGGGGGAGAAAAGAAAGCAAGTTACTGAGCTTCCTGGGATTGGTAGGGGTACAAGACATGACAGAATGGAGTTAGTTGATCCTTCTGTCAATTTACTCACACTACTACTCTTGTATATTGAGTGCCCACAACCATGACAAGATTACGAAGCTTCGAAAAATGGGAAAGAATCATCCATGCTATTGTCAAACTTCTTATAACTTGCCATCGTCTGAAAATGGCTAGCATAAAGAGAGGACTACGAGAGTATTGACCCCAAATGCCAAGAATCAAGAAAAGCATCATCGGGTGTAGCTTATAGTAGTACAAAACTCGATTTCCAAAAGATTTAATCATTATAATGGGCTGAAATAGTGAATGTTTGGGCTTTCTTGTTTTTCTAACGGTACTAGACTCTAAATGAAAATCACCTCTTGGATAGGCACTAAAGGACTTTGGACTATCATATGTGAATTGATAGTTTATCATTATCGATTGCAATCAAAGCATACCTAATCGATGGATGATTTAAAATTAAGTTCACAAATGAGATCTTGATCCATAACTAGCAACGAGATTATAGGTGGAATCCAAGAACAATCATTAGTAATTGAATGAAAAACAAAGATCCAAGTAATGATACTTCAAATTTTGGGTTCAGTATGCTGGGTTATTTTGTGTAGCAGAAGTATCGGGTTGATTGAAGATTGATAAGTCTGGTTATTACTGCTCAATTGAAGTTACTGCTGCTGATTGATCGTTAATGCTGCTGCAGTAGTAATGGAGATACTAGAAGACTTAAGTGTGAATACTGCTGCTATATCAAGTTAGTGTTGCTGATGAAGACTTAGAAGTAGTAACGGTTACTACTGCTTAAAAGTTATTACTGCTACTTGTTATTGCTGCTTGTCAGTTTAACAGTTTCAGTTAATGCTTCTTTTTGTTACTGCTGCTTCTAAGGATGCGATAAGGAACAAATTCTGTTGGAGTGATAAGGAAATGATTCCGAATATCTTGGAATTAGTTTAGGAGATCTGTTTTCCTTATGTTTATCTTGTATTCTGTATATATAGTCTGTTAGTTTGTTTTGGAAGAGATTACGAGATATCTTTTGTTTAGTTGAGAGAAAAACAAAGCCTCAAGAGTTTTCCTAGCAATAGAGAAGTATTGCTCGTCTATGAGAGATTTGTTCTTGTAGATTGAGGCTTTGTGTGTAATCGTGTGATTCAAAGTGTTGGATTAAATTGATCTTCAAAGTTCACTGTTTGATTTCCAATTAAAGTTTTATTCCGCAATTTCTTTAATTTGTTTTCTGAGTGTTTATTTCTTGTTACGAAATCGATCCTGACATAGTATAATCCAATTAACTGGACATCGGGAACAAAATCAGCAGATAAATGATCTCCGAAAATGAAATTTGATTATAAACGGAGAATTTCGAAATTTGAGACCTCAGTTTATCTACAACAAGTTCATAATGCAGATTCTAGAACACTAGAAAGCAACCAGATAAATGCAATTCTCATATCATAATTCTATTCTTAAGGTTGGAACAATGGAAAATGGTCATCGTCTTAAGTAGAGAATATATCACTTAGACCCCAACATTACTAGAAAATAGCCAAAGGAAACTAAATATTTCTAAAACTATCAAATGAGACCCTCCCATTACTGATCTTCTAACCGCAACAAATTGCTTATATAACGAAATAAATGACATGCAATGAGGGCAATGCCACTCAATTTCTAAATAATATAAAAGAAGTTAGATGATGTTAGAGGGGGTTAGATGAGGTTAGATCAACTTATATAATACAAGCTTCTACAAGTATTTCTCAATCCCAAACTTTGGTTAGTCATTGTTGCACTATCATTTTATAACATTTAATATGTGAGGTGATGCAACTCTAACATCTAGGATTGAGAGGTGTTATTGCTTTGCAAGAACATACTTGAAGAAGGATAATATGAGAAAATTAAATGAAGATGAAGAACATATTCTCAACGCCATATTTCTTTTGGAGGGGTATATAGGTCATTTTTGTCATTAAATCGTTAATTCAGGTAGACTAATAAACAACAACATATTTTTATCCGGACAGATAAATTTATCCCCACAGACATATTTATCGATACAGAACTTAATAGAAAATTTGGTAAACAGCCTCTAAGATCATTAAAGAACGTATATTCATGGGAAAATGTAAAAAGCTTGTCAAGGGAAGAATATTTTATGTTGCAGTTTGATGTCGATATTGAATAGAAGAGCTTTCAAGATAAAAAAATTGTGTTTGAAGATTTTAACTTGAATACAAAGGGGAAGAATGTTAGAGTTATCTTTGAAAGTTGTATTCAAGTTGAGGGATTACACTGTAAATACCTCAAGGGGTATAAATAGTTTAGTTAACTTAGGCACTGTTTGTTTTTTAAGTGATGCTAAAGTCTGAATCTATTTCCACTTCTGATTATTAAGTGGTGATGCTGAAATCTGAAATTTAAATCAACAAGACTATCTGTTTTTTTTACCGTCTGAAATCTGAATCAACCCAAAAAATATATTTTCTACAAATAAAAGCTTAAAAGGCAATAGTTTAACCAATTTGCATAACATTTGATTATACATATATGAATTTTAATTAATGAAATAGTTTCAACTATTATCAAAATCTAACTTCCAACAAAACCCAGAAACACCCATGATACAAACATTTTAGATAAGAGCTTTCATTTTCATATTGTGTTTGTACATACATTTTTAAGAGAGAAATAATATGGAAAACTTTGATGACATAATATTTTGTTAGAAATTGGACTAAAACTCGAACAAGAAACTTATAACAAAAATTTATTATAAAGATAAAGCACACACAAATTAAACAAACTATTCAACCCTATTGTTATATTTTTAACTGAGTAAAGTAAATACGACAAAGATTGGAGGTTGGATCCCTTTGCCTCAGTTGTTGAGAGAGATAAAAAAATTTCCCCTCATATTGGTGTCCTTAATAACTGGTTTTATGTGAGATTGATTTAGGTTGATGATAATAAACTATTTGTGAAGTACTACTAAATTTGTGGCATGATTCCCAATTTCCCATTATACTTTCATGAAACTTGGTTGATGGCATGCTTCACAATATATTTTCCAATTATTCCTATGACATTTTTGATATATTTGATTTATGAACACTACAAAAGACCGTTTATCCAACTTTTACCCTCATAAACATATATCAATAAGATTCAATCTTTCCTATAACTTATCAGGTAAGATTTTAATTTATCAAAAAGACATTGTATGCAACATTTTTCATCCGGTAAGTGCTTATTGAGTAATAGTCGTCACTCTCATCTATCGTTCAAGACTTTTGGTTCTTGTCATCGTCCTTAACGGATACCAATCCTTGTCACTTTTCATTCGATAAGATAAAACGATGCAGTAAACACTTACCGAATAAAATACATCAGTCCATAAAATAGTCGGGTTCCGTCTGTTCGAATCAAGATTTTTAACTTTAAATTAATAGGAGGGTCTCCTTTGATAGTTTTAGAAATATTTAGGTTCCTTTGGCTATTTTCTAGTAATATTAGGGGTCTAAGTGATATATTCTCTACTTAAGACAGATGACCATTTTCCAAACTCAAAGAACAGAATTATGATCTGGAGAATTGAATCCATCTGGTTGCTTTCTGGTGTTCCAAAATCTGCATTATGAACTTGTTGTAGGTAAATTGAGATCTCAATTTTCAAAATTCTTCTTTTATGATCATCAAATTTCATTTTGGGAGATCAAATTCTGTGTTTATAATCATCAAATTTCATTTTGGGAGATCATTTATCTGCTGATTTTGTTCCTAATTCCCCAGTTAATTGGATTCTGTCAAACCCTAAATTTCAACTATCATTACTCGGATCTTCATTTTCATTCGATTAGTAACGATTGTTCTTGGATTCCCCCTTTAATTTCGTATCTGGTTATGGATCGAGATCGAGATCTCATTTGTGAACCTAATTTCAGATGAGCTATGATTTAGGTATATATATATGCTTTGATTGCAATCGATAATGATAAACTATCAATTTGCATCAGATAGTCCGAAGTCCTTTAGTGCCTATCCAAGAGGTGATTTTGATCTAGAGTCTAGTACTGTTAGAAAAACAAGAAAGGCTAAGCATTCATCATTTCATCCCATTATAATGATTAAGTCTTTCGGAAATCGAGTTTTGTACTACTACAAGCTACACCCTGTGATGCTGTTTTTGATTTTTGTGGCATTTGGGGTCACTAGTTTCATAGTCCTTTCTCTTTACACTAGCCATTTTCAGATGATGGCAAGTTATAAGAAGTTTGAGAATAGTGTGGATGATTCTTACCCGTTTTCGAAGCTTCGTAATCTTGTGATGGTTGCGGGGCATTCGATATACACGAGTAGTAGTTGTGAGCAAATTGATAAGGAGGATTCGTGGTTTTTGGAATCGTATCAGAGGAATCCGGGACAAGCGTCTACTTTTGTTGCACATATAAAGGAGGGGATAGAGAGTGCGGCGAGAGATGATGAGGCTTTGTTGTTGTTTAGTGGTGGGGAGACTCGTAAAGATGCAGGTCCGCGAAGTGAGGCTCAGAGTTATTGGATGGTTGCTGAATCGAAAGGATGGTTTGGTGAGTCTTTCTAGCTAATTTCCTTTAGAGTATCTATCGAATGTGTAAGTTAAAATTTGAAGTTATGCATCTTTGTATGGCATTGGAAGATAACCGGTCTCTAGTTTAGCGTATGCTATTTTCACATAATTTGATGGCATCTTGTTAGTTGTGACTTGTGAGTAGGTAACAATGTATAGCCCATATGTAAGTCTTACCATCCTTGCATCATAACTTACAAGACTCTGATAATATCATGAATTGGTGATTACTTTACGTTTGGCCTTTTCCCCTCTTTTTATGTGTTTTTGAATTGTGATGATCTTTACATCAACCGTTTTTGTTAAATCATCCACCGTTACTTGTTTGGACACCACGTGACCATGTATTATATTAATTAATAAGTTTGCCGTGATGTGATTCAGTTCATTGATTACTAGGCTATTAGACGAACATGAATGAGTGATGGCAGAGATCATTACAGCTCGTTCATAATACTAATGAGATTCTAATTATTCTTTTATAAAAAGAATTATGGTAAGATGTTATCTAGTACTTCAATGCTAAGGAGTGGAAACTTATTTTGATGCTATAATGGGACAATACCTTGGATCACACTATAGAGGGTACCTAAGCTCCCTAACTGAGCAAAACAGAGAAAATATTTGGTTTCATATACAAACTCTTTTGCATTTAAGCTTATCTAACAACTGCAAAATACTCTCAAACAGAGGGTGATTGGCAGGAGGTCACTACATTGGTATGAACTGTAATATCCGAAAGACAAACCTAACTAAACCTCATGAATTTTGTTAGTAGTCTATTGGTGGTATATCTTATAGGCATTATGTATAATCCTAACCAATAATCATTGGGAATGATACAGATATTTTTACTGCAATAGTGGGAGTGCTGAATCATTTTATAGTTATACTCCATTGTCTTTCATAAGGAATACCTATATGCATTTTCTTTAAGTTTGGTGAAATATGGTTTCTGGGCTTTTTTTTCCGCATGTTTGGACCTACAAGAGTCGTTGTAAATATTTGCCCCAAATGATAACAGTGCCAAAACAAGTTCCTCTACCAAATAAACAAATATGAAAAGTTATTGTTATAACCATCTTAACATGAATCTAACCTATATTCCCTTAAAATATATCTAACCAAATAAACAATTATGAACGGGTCAGGTTTGTGTACCTCAGACCAACCTTCGGTTGAACTTTTGTTATAGGGTTTTATATATATTATTGGCTTAGATGTACTTTTCTTGAAACAATTCCTGGATCCTTATAGTTTCTTGTAAAACAAAACTACGAATTTTTATTTTTGGATTGGGACATGTGTTGGCTAAACTGAAGTTTCTTTAGTTTCTTGAGAGGCGGATAATGCAACATCACTGATAGTCTGATATCTAGAATCTAGTTAATATAGGTTATCTAAGATGGTGAGTTGGAGGTGATGCATTTCTACTTGTTTGGATATCTATAGTTGGTCATCCTAATTAATTCCCATCTCTTCCCTAAAGTAGAAGGATCAGATGACTTGTTGTCTTCAATCAGCTCTGATCGGATAGGACTATGCCATTTTGTACAAAAGTACAAAACATACATGGATAATTATAGCTAACTAGTATTGAGTTTGATTTAGGGGCCGTTTACTTTATGCTTACCCGGTAAGTGCTTACCGGGTCAATTTACATTACGAGATGGACATAAAAATGACTAGAATCTTACCCGGTAAGAGTTATAGCATGAACTGGTAAGAGAGATAGCATGAACCGAGAGCCTTACCCAGTAAGTGAGATCGACAACTCTTACCCAGTAAGAGTTTACCGGGTAAATTATTGTGTACGATACCGTTTTGAGAGACTAAAATATTGTCTGATATGGTAGTGGTAGTGTTCAATTTTACCGGTAAGCACTTACCGGGTAAGTATTCAAGTAAAGGTCCCCTTACAGTGTCTCTTTTGGTTTGGTTTGGCTTGGCTTATTGGGAGCCTTTGGAGCACTAAATGCAACAATTGAGGATCTTCAGGAGATATTTTGGAGCTTGAAACTCGAATATCTGAACCTGGATTAGGAAGTGTAATAAGCTGTTTTCCCGTCAAATACAGTGGCAGAGGAGCAGAAACCGTAAGGAAGTATGCAACTTGAAAAGCAAGCAGAGTGATCCTTTGCTCATCCAGGAAAAGAAAGGAACTAGAAGAGGAAAGAATTTTTCTATTTTTGTGATGATTCCTACACAGTAGTCAAGGTTGACTTTAGAATGCAATAACTTTGTGTGATACTTGAATAATAGCTCACCGTAACTATTTAATAGGTGAACAACCACCCTTCCTGGCTACTAAAACTGTGTTGGCAAATGTAATAGCCAGACAATTTTACAATAGCCACCTTTTTAGAATACAATTCCGTAAGCGCTTTGTTTATGAGCAAAAATGCCATCTCGTTCACAATAATGCCTTAAAACCTCTCAGAAGGTCATGCATTTAAAATAACACATCATAAGGTTATTATTATACGAGCTTTTTGCAATTATACTTACACTAGAATTGTGGATGCAGGCAACCGAGAGAAGGTGAGATGGAAAGCACTCACAGAAGAACACGCAAGAGACAGCTTTGAGAATCTTCTCTTCAGTGTATGCCGCTTCCGGGAGCTTACCGGCTCCTATCCACAAAATATAACTGTACGTCTCTTTATCCTTCTCTCACTCATAAACAAAATAATACACACCTGAAATGGTTTGTAATAAACTTGGTTTGTTTTAAGAATTAGTCTAAAAATTAGAGGTGGACGATGCAGCTCTTAAAGTTTAAGAGGACACTAAGAGGTTTTTCAGACCTTGTCTTAAAAATAAAACAAACAGTCTTAAGTATGCAAACCTCTTAACCTTCAGACTTAAGAGGTATTTTCAAAACAACAAAAATGACCCCTTAATGAAGTCATAATTGGTTTCCATTGGAATATAGGTTGTGGGTTATGATTTCAAGAAAGAACGTTTTGTTAATTTGCACCGTGCTGCAATCGGGTTCCCAGAGACGAGATTCTTCTATTTGGGCACCCCGGCTGCAGCAACATCAAGACAAGCAGCATTAAAAGGGGAGGCGTTAGTGAGGACACAGTTCGAACACGATCCTTATGCCTGCTTAGGCTCACTTCGTCGCAAAAAGATTGGCCGTGACCCTTTTCATAGGTCAATACCCTACCCCAATGGCTGCCCTGAAATCGAAGCCTTATTCAGATATTGTGGGTCTGTTGCATATCCAGGTTACGTTCCTTGGGCTTAAGAAAACTGATAATGTTTGCCTATTGTTCTATAATTTAGGATTGTACGATTTTGAAGTGGTATAAGATCATAGATGTCTTCGATATATCATATATAGAGAAATATGATGAAATTTACTCGTAACGGAAATATGGTACAATAAATTCCCTTAATCGAGTTACAACGGATATTATACAGTTAATGATATGAGATTCATACATACATTCACTTAAAGACCCTAGAGACAATGAAATTTGGTGTGACTAATGCATTTGGCACATTTAGGGGTTGTTTACCAACACAAATTCGGTAATTGCTGACGGAGTAAGAGGTTTGGCCTGGGTCAGTAAGGGGTTGTTTACCCAATGCTTACCCCGATAAGAGTCAACACTTTCACTTAACTTACCGGGTAAGATTTTTAGTCCACTAAAATGGCATCGTATGCAATAACTTATCTAATAAGCACTTACTGGATAAGATTTGTTACCATCACTTAATGGATAAGAGTCTCGGTCATTGTTATCAACTCTTCACGGGTAAGATTCTCAATTCTTGTCATGTTCATCCTTACTGCGTTTAGTAAACGACCTAAGAGAGCCTTTTCCTTCCTTACCAAGTCTCCATCTCAACCTCACCTCTTACCGGGTAAGAGGCAATGATGCACCGGACTTTACTACCGCACTTGTATGTACGTTTGACCACAAAGGGATCCTTCTTAGGCCCCGGGGAAACGTAAACATAATAGTGAGAACCAGTAGTCTTACTGGTGTAACTATATCGGATATTTGTATGCCATCATTACCCATATGCGCTTCTAATGTCTCAAGATTTACGCAACTTTTTCTAAACCTTTTGTCAGTCGGACGTCTTAACAGAATCAGCCTTTTAACCCCTAACTAGGTATGGAGGGTCTACTTTTGAGTGGGATTGTCTGAATACGTTTGGTTTCTTTTTTGTTCATCTTATATCTGCATCTTCTTCAACGATAATTTCACACATTACGTATCGTCTATGTAGTTTAAATATTCAAGTCTTAGATAGAAAATATCTCGGAATCTATATATAAATAAAAGAGCTAGTGGGCTGCCACGTGTCTGTAAGTCGGTTTCAGGATTTTCTCTCCTAAATAAGTATCTAGAAGCATTTTACAATTTCAGTTCATTTAAGCTTATTTTTTTTTTGGAAGAGGTATCCCAGACCACATTGGGCCCAGACTAATCCTCGGCAATTTTGGGCCGAAGCCCGACTGCTCATTTAAGCTTATTTTATTGACATGTGTCATCCTTTTTATTATTTATTTTACATTTAATCTCCTATGTTTTACTTAATACCATATGATTAGTTATTTATTTAATTTTAATTCCTTAATATTTCAATTTTATATTTTACACTTTTATAAATTATTAACTAAAATGCACTAAAATTACGTTTCTCTTTTTGTAACTTATATCATTATAATCGCCGCATCAATACCTTCGAAATGAACCCAATATTGAATATTTTTTATTTAATATTATTATTAAATATTAAAAATATATAAGAAGTAATGTATTTCACATTTTCTGGCTCCCTCTCTGATCTTACTCTCTAAGTCTAGACCGGATGAGATATTGGATTTGTTTGGTTTGGTTTGACTTGTCAAAGCTTTCAATCTGGAACCGTTGTACTTGCTATATTTTGTTTTTAAACAACTATTCCAAAGATATAGCAAACAAATAGAAAACTAGTTGCCTACCAAAGATACTTCTTTTATCATAACATTTTGCAGTCGATTGTGGTACGTTGATTTTTTTGAAAACAAAGTGTAAATTACAAATGCTTTGAATGCTTATATATCTGTAAAATTAGTCTTACCGTTTAGAACGATAATTGATGAACAAAACCTCAACCTCAATGAAGTCTTTTGGTTTTGAGCTTTTTTTTTTTTAGAAAGGTTCGTCTAGGCTTTGCCTAGACTACATCCTTGGCAATATAGAACAGAAATTGAAAATTTGGCCGGCTAAGACTAAGTCTGGCCACAAGATGCGCACGAGGGGATTCGAACCTGGGGTGAATGGGATACCATCCACATTCCCCATAGGCCTTACCGCTACGCCATAAGCCTTGTGGTTATTGGTTTTGAGCTTTCATTCAACAAAATAAACGTTTTGCTGACTACATTTTTAATGCAGTTTACAATTTTTTAAAACGTAAATGCAAACATAGAAGATACAATTGTTGCCCCACAAAGCCTTGATTGTTAGGGGCTTTTTGGAAGGAATTTGATAGAATTAATGACAACTTCCTTTCACCAAATTCGGCTGTTTGGCAGTTTTTGAATGGTTTGGTGTTGGATGATTAAGTGGTCAGAATAATTAAGAGGCTCTTATGATATAGTGTAAAATGAAATATGTTGGTTTGGTAATTGTTGAGTATGAAATCAGGATTCTGAATGGTTAAGAGTAGGGGTGTAAACGAGCCGAGCCAAGCTCGAGCTCGATTAGGCTCGAGCTTGACTCGTTTAAGTGTATAAAGCTCGAGCTCAAGCTCGGCTCGTTTCGAGCCTTATGTGTCAAGCTCGAGCTCGAGCTCGTCAAGAATTAAGCAAGCTCGGGCTCGGCTCGAGCTCGGCTCGTTTACCTATAAATCAATATTTATTATGTATTTTTTTTTATTAATATTTTTATTATTTATTATTTAGTTATTTAATAGTTATTTTTTAATATATATTTATATAATATATATTAGTTGAGGCTCGTTTAGGCTCGCGAGCTTAATTGTAAAAGCTCGAGCTCGAGCTCGTTTATTAAACGAGCTCGAAATAAGGCTCGAGCTCGGCTCGGGCACGTTTAACTCGAGCTCGAGTCGAGCTTTTAACGAGTCGATCCCGAGTAGCTCACGAACAGCTCGTCTCACTTACACTCCTAGTTAAGAGACATCCAAGATACTAATCATTCAGAAGGTTTTGGAACCATTAAGAGGCAGTCCATTTTTTTTGCCAACAGGATTCACCTCTTAACGATTCAGAGGTTGCCTCTTAATGGAACTGTTAAGAGGTAAACAAACACCACTAGTGATGTTTGGTTCGTGGAATGAACTGAATGGAATCCTTTGAGTTCCATAAAGGAATTGAACATTATTGGCTTAAATGAATGAATTAAATTCTTACGTACCAAACGCATGGTCAAATTCCCCTTACATTCATTTAAATTCTTGTCACTAGAATCTTAGTTTTAATCGTTCTTAGTTCCTACAAAGCCTTTGAGCTTCAATGCCCGCCATTTCCATTTTCTTTAATAACCATGGGTGTTTGGATGGGCTTGTACCCACCTCGAGTAATCCTATGTGGGTTCTGTAACACCCCAAAAATTGGAGTCAACAAAAACTTTCATTTAAATAGAAAGATGGTAAAGTAATGTACGCCAAGGCGCGAGCTCTTCCCAAAAACAGGGGTATAAGTAGTGTATAATTACAATGTTTGTAATTCTAAACAAAGAATACGACAACCGTCTAGTCTAAATCCTATTCTAGGAAAAAGACTACAAAAAGGGTTGTCAGATCTATCAATGCGCGCGCGGTCAGAAGGACCGGACTCTTCACCCATCCCCCAAAGCTCACTCTTTAATTCCGGCTCCTACTTGGGAACCGCGTCCCTAGTACCTGAGAGACACATCGACACCAAACAAGTGTTAGGCTAAAGGAGCCTAGTGAGTTGTATAAATGACACTATGTAAATAAAATACGTTAAGGCATGCAAATATACAATATCATACAAACAACGGAAGTAGCATGTTAAACCGGTTTATTATTATCTTCGGAAACAATGGGAGCGACCCATTTCCACCAACCAATGCCCCTACATTCGTTGCTTCCCAATACCTCGATGCCATTTCAACTATGACACCTTCCGAGGCCCGCGCATCTCGGAGCCACCCGAGAGCCGGCGACATAGGTGCGTCCCTATTTCAGGACCTCCCAAGACTATTGGGTGTGGACACATTGCGTTGGATCGTCCATGTTATTTACATTTAATCAACCTCAATGCCATTTCTATCATGACACCTTCGGAGGCGTGTGTGTATTGTCTAGAAAGACTCATACGTTAATCTCAACCTATCGTAGGCGTTAATCGAGGGTCTCAAGCCCTTCACATCATTCCTTGGCATAGTTCAATACATACAATTATCATGCATACGTTCATCATATGACCATAAGAATATAACTCGTGCGAGGTAGCACACAACAAACAATTCCATGTACACAGTCGTTCAAGCAAGGTATATAGATCAATTAAGGTGATGCGCTCTCAGTTTTAACAAAAAGGGTTTAGCAACTCACCTTGGTCTAATTCACAATCAAATGTGGATTAGATAGCTAGATACGTCACAAGATAGCACCTACACATTCATATCATGGTATACATAAGTAAAACTCTCAAAAACGACTCTTACGATTCACAACCGAAACACTAGTCTAGAGCTAGGCTAGACTATCTCAATGGCTCTCAAAATCCACCAAACTTTATCTAATATAACCCTTAAGGAAAGTCCAAAGCCAAAACCCAAAAAGAATCGGAAACGAAAAATGTTCGTCGCGCGAACAGAGAGTTGCGCGACCTAGCCGCGCGACTTCAGGTCGCGGGCCTAGGTCGCGGGGTTTTCCTTACCTGCACTATCCCGCAAGCTACTTTTCCAAAACTCACCAAAACTCATCCAAAACACGATTTTGACTCCCGAAATGCTCTACGAATGTCTATGAACGATCCTATGATAATATAACACGATAAATTAACAACCAAACTTGAAAAACACCAATGGGTCATCAAGATCCATGGTTTTCCCCCAAATACGAGCCCTAGTTTCCAAGACTTTAAAACTCGACTACAACACGGAATTAACACGAGATGAACCATACCTTTCGTTAGGAACTCGAATCTAACAACGTTTCACGGTTTGATTTCACTCCCTAAGCTCGATCTTCCTTCGATTTCTTGAATTCCCTTCTACACCCTTTTTCTCTCCTTTTTCCTCTTTTCTCTCTTCAAAACACAAACACACATACAAAATGAAAGGGAGTGAGGGGATAAGGCTCACAACTAGCTAGTGGGTTTGTAACACAAAACCCCCTCCTTGTTTCGGGTATTTACTTTCTCGCCCCGAAACTGTTAAGTTAGGCACTCGACCCGACTTATAACTTAGATACAAGTTAATAATTAACTTTGGGGAAAAGACACGATTTATATATATACATACAACCGGATTTCTATTATTTACTTTTATCAGATAAGTTCGAGTTTACAAAATTCCGGGTGTTACAATCCTCCCCACCTAGATAAAATTTCGTCCCCGAAATTCGTTACTCCTAAGGGAACAACCGTGGGTATCTACGTTTCATATCCTCTTCGGCCTCCCACGTAACATTAGCACCACGGTGGTGCTTCCATTGGACTTTGACCATCGTGACCTCTTTGTGGCGTAGCTTCTTCGTCTTTCTTTCTAAGATAGCTTTCGGTTCTTCCACGCAACGATTACCGGAGTCCACTTGAATCTCCGACAAGGGAATGACGCTTTCCTCCTCAGCTAGACATTTCCGCAAGTAACACACGTGAAAGGTGGGATGTATCCCATCCATTTCGGGTGGTAGCTCTAACCGGTATGCTTGTAGTCCGACTTTTTCCAAGATGGTAAACGGTCCTAGGAAACGTTGGCTAAGCTTACCCCGCTTTCCAAACCGTATGATACCCTTCCATGGGGACACCTTCAACATCACTCGGTCTCCCACTTGGAAATCTATGGGGCGACGCTTCTTGTCGGCGTAACTCTTTTGACGGTCTTGGGCGGCCTTCAAGCGTTCGCGAATACCCTTCACTTTATCCGCCGTCTCTTGTATGATTTCGGGTCCTGCAAATTGCTTTTCACCCGCCTCCAACCAACACGTCGGCGTTCTACACTTCCGTCCGTATAATGCCTCGAACGGTGCCATCCCGATGCTAGAGTGGTAACTGTTGTTGTAGGCAAATTCCACCAATGGTAGGTGTGTGTCCCAATTTCCACCGAAGTCGATGACGCATGACCGCAACATATCTTCTAGTGTTTGGATCGTCCTTTCGCTTTGCCCGTCGGTTTGTGGGTGATACGCGGTGCTCAACTTGAGTTTCGTTCCCAAGCCTTCTTGTAATCCGTCCCAAAACCGGGAAGTAAATCGACTGTCTCTATCCGAAACGATCGATAAGGGCACTCCATGCCTCCTTACCACTTCTTTTATGTAGAGTTTGGCCAACTTGTCCATGGGCAAGGTCTCGCGCATCTCTATGAAGTGTGCACTTTTCGTGAGTCGGTCCACAATCACCCAAATGGTGTCGTGACCCCTTAAAGTTCTCGGTAGTTTGGTCACGAAGTCCATGGTGATATGCTCCCACTTCCACTCCGGAATCTCCAAAGGTTGCAAACTTCCATAGGGCTTTTGGTGTTCCGCCTTGACTTGGAGACATGTGACGCACTTCTCGACATAACTAGCCACGTCAAGCTTCATGACCGGCCACCAATAGTTCATCTTCAAATCCCGGTACATTTTGGTGCTCCCGGGATGAATGGAATACTTGGATTTGTGGGCCTCGTTCAAAAGTAACTCTCGATTACCACCAACCTTTGGCACCCAAATCCGACCTTGAAACAATTTGAGTCCACGGCTATATTCGGTCAACAACTCCTTTTGCCTCACCATCACCTCATCCTTGAGGTTTTCTTCTCGTAGGCCTTCCGTTTGACTAGTCTTTATCCGTTCCAACAAGTTTGACACCACGCTAATTCGGTTGAGGGTTACACCGATCCCGTCACCATGGTTCTTACGGCTCAAGGCATCGGCAACCACGTTCGCCTTACCGGGATGGTACAACAAGTCGCAATCGTAATCTTTAGTAGCTCGAGCCATCTCCTTTGTCGCATGTTGAGCTCCTTTTGGTCGAAGATGTGTTGGAGACTCTTGTGGTCGGTGAGTAACGTACACTTGGTCCCGTAAAGGTAGTGTCGCCACAATTTCAAAGCAAACACCACCGCCGCTAACTCCAAATCGTGCACCGGATAATTCCTTTCGTGATCCTTCAATTGTCGAGAGGCATAGGAAATCACCTTGCCTCTTTGCATGAGCACGCAACCGAGTCCCATCTTCGACGCGTCGCTATAGACCACGAAGTCTTCCGTCCCGTCCGGTAACGCCAAAACCGGTGCTTGGCATAGTTTTTCCTTGAGCGTCCGAAAGGCTTCTTCTTGCTTGTCGGTCCATAGGAATTTGACGTTCTTCTTTGTCAACACCGTAAGTGACGAAGCGATTTTGGAGAAGTCTTGAATGAATCTCCGGTAGTAACCCGCCAAGCCTAGAAAACTTCTTATCTCCGATGGGTTCGTTGGCGACTTCCAATTCATCATGGCCTCGATCTTCGCGGGGTCCACCTTGATTTCGTCTCGCGATACCACGTGACCCAAAAATTGCACTTCGTGTAGCCAAAATTCGCACTTGGAGAATTTGGCATACAACTTTTCATCTCTAAGCACCTTTAACACTTCCCGCAAGTGTCGTTCATGGTCGGCTTTGTCCTTAGAGTAGACTAGAATGTCATCGATAAAGACTATCACCGATTTATCCAAGAACGGTCTACACACTCGGTTCATCAAGTCCATGAATACCGCCGGTGCGTTGGTTAACCCGAACGGCATCACCAAGAACTCGTAGTGTCCGTATCTCGTCCGGAATGCGGTCTTTGGTATGTCGTCCTTCTTCACTCTAACTTGATGATACCCGGATCGTAGGTCGATCTTTGAAAAGCACCCGGCACCTTGAAGTTGATCGAAAAGATCGTCGATCCGGGGCAAGGGGTATTTGTTCTTTACCGTCACTTTGTTTAGTTCACGGTAGTCGATGCACATCCGCATGGAGCCGTCCTTCTTTTTGACGAAAAGGACCGGTGCTCCCCAAGGCGACGAACTCGGTCGGATGAACCCCTTCTCGGAGAGTTCTTGCAATTGTGCCATCATCTCCTTCATCTCGGTCGGAGCCAAACGGTACGGAGCGCGTGTTATCGGAGCCGCTCCCGGCGTAAGGTCAATGTGAAACTCCACTTGTCGTTCCGGTGGCAACCCTGGCAAGTCTTCCGGAAAGACGTCCGGAAACTCCCGTACCACGTCGACATCGGCAACCTCTTTCTTTTCCGACTTCGTGTCGATGACGTAAGCTAGATAGGAGGCGCATCCCTTAGCTAGACACTTTCTTGCCTTTATCATGGAGATGGTCGTGTTAGTGCCTTTCTTCTTATCCCCGTACACGGTGATCATTCCCCTCGAGATGTCGGTAACGTGACCATCTTCTTGCCGCAACCTATGTTGGTGTCGTGTGCGCGCAACCAATCAATTCCTAGTACCACGTCGAAACTACCAACGTCCATGGGTATGAGGGTCGCGGGGAAAGGTTCTCCATCTAATTCTATAGTGCACCCCTCAAAACAATCTCGAATAGTCACAAGAAACCCACCCGCTACTTCTACTACTAACGCATCAGATAGCGGAGTGGTAGGTATAGTGAATTCCTTAGCTAAAGTATCATGCACAAAGGAGCGTTCGGCGCCCGTATCAAATAGTACAAATGCGGGTATGGAGTTAACGAGAAACGTACCCGATACAAGATCGGATGTCTCCCTCGCCTCCGTGGCTGTCATCTAGAAAGCTCGACTAGTCACCCTCGGCGGGACTTCTCCTTTTGCAACGGGTCCGCTCGAACCCCCGGTAGACGCCTTCTTGAATTTCGGGCAAGCATCTCGATAGTGTCCCGGCTCCTTACACTCATAGCAAACCGCCACCCGGGGCACACAGTCTCGGGTCATATGGCCACGCTTCCCGCACTTTCCACAAGTGGGGATGGTCGTCGAGAAATCACGGCGACATGGCCCAACGTGCTTGCTTCTACATTTATTGCACCACTTCACCTCTTCCCGACTTCCGCCTTGTTTCCCGTCATGAAATGTCTTGTTCGGTCGGGCCGACGCGGCGGCCTCCTCAAATCTCCTCTTTTGCCCGGCTTGGTAGCCTTCTACCCGGGCTTGGGTGATGTCATCTTCCATCCTCAAAGATTCTTCGATCGCCTCATGCAAGGTGGTGACCCTTGCGATCCTCACCGCCGATCTCATCTCGGCCGGTAACCCACGAGAATAAGCTTTGATCTTCGACTTCTCATCGGGAGCCAAGTGCTCCACCATCCTTAGCTTCTCCAAAAAGTCTTTCGCATAAAACGAAATGGGATTGTTTCCCTTCTTCATCGCCCGGAATTCGTCCTCGATCTTGTCAAGGGCCCGCTCGCTACAGTATTTCTCGAGCATCTTCTTCTTGAACTCGGGCCACGTGAGCCTAGCATAGATCTCCGGTGTGAGAGAAGACCGGGTCAAGTTCCACCACGTTAGGGCCTTGCCCTTAAGAAGGTGTGATGCGAACTTGACTCTTTGGGAGTCGTCGCACTCGCTAGCCTCAAAGGCCATCTCCATCTCGCGGAGCCAATACATACAAACGACCGGATCGCTACACCCACGGAACTCCGGCGGCTTACAACCCAAGAAATTCTTGTAGGAGCACCCCTTAGCCTTTGCCTTCTCCTTTTCCTTGTCTCCAGTGACTCGGGTCTCCTCGGTGACCACCACCACTTCCGCATCTCCCGACGCCGTACCGCGTTCTCCCCCACCGTCTCGTGGCGACGGTTGCTAGTGTCCCGATCCTCCAACATCTTCATGAAGGACTCTTGTTGCTTGCTCATGGCCTCGTTCACGGCCTTCATTACGTTATCAAGCATTCGCATCTCCGGGGTCACTTCGGTTAACACCGGATTCGGATCCTCGAGATTGACCCTTGGTACGTGCTCTGGTCCCCCACCTAGGACTTGGAGCCTCGGTGGGCTCTCAACCGTCTCGACCCGTACACGTTGGTCGGCGGTTGAAGCGGTTTGGTCGGGTGGTCCTCTCGCGGCGCCCGTTTGACTACGGGTGTTCGCCATACAATCTGTCGTACACAATGCACGAGAATAGGATAAGAATTAGACTATTTTACGAACTTCAACATTTATCATCCTCATAATAACAGTTACTCAAACACTCGCGTACAACGCATTCATAGATCAGTAGCTAGGTGATTTATGAACTAATCATACAAAAGCATTCTCGTCACCATCATCACAACTTTGAATAAACGTGAACTCGTAACCCTATCACTCTCCCCACCTAAGACTTTACCCAAGGTACGTGATATGTCTAGTAGTGCACTAAGTTTAAGTCTAGGTATTCTATCGTCAACACCTAGTTCGCTTAAACTAAAGCTCTGATACCAACTTGTAACACCCCAAAAATTGCAGTCAACAAAAACTTTCATTTAAATAGAAAGATGGTAAAGTAATGTACGCCAAGGCGCGAGCTCTTCCCAAAAACAGGGGTATAAGTAGTGTATAATTACAATGTTTGTAATTCTAAACAAAGAATACGACAACCGTCTAGTCTAAATCCTATTCTAGGAAAAAGACTACAAAAAGGGTTGTCAGATCTATCAATGCGCGCGCGGTCAGAAGGACCGGACTCTTCACCCATCCCCCAAAGCTCACTCTTTAATTCCGGCTCCTACTTGGGAACCGCGTCCCTAGTACCTGAGAGACACATCGACACCAAACAAGTGTTAGGCTAAAGGAGCCTAGTGAGTTGTATAAATGACACTATGCAAATAAAATACGTTAAGGCATGCAAATATACAATATCATACAAACAACGGAAGTAGCATGTTAAACCGGTTTATTATTATCTTCGGAAACAATGGGAGCGACCCATTTCCACCAACCAATGCCCCTACATTCGTTGCTTCCCAATACCTCGATGCCATTTCAACTATGACACCTTCCGAGGCCCGCGCATCTCGGAGCCACCCGAGAGCCGGCGACATAGGTGCGTCCCTATTTCAGGACCTCCCAAGACTATTGGGTGTGGACACATTGCGTTGGATCGTCCATGTTATTTACATTTAACCAACCTCAATGCCATTTCTATCATAACACCTTCGGAGGCGTGTGTGTACTGTCTAGAAAGACTCATACGTTAATCTCAACCTATCGTAGGCGTTAATCGAAGGTCTCAAGCCCTTCACATCATTCCATGGCATAGTTCAATACATACAATTATCATGCATACGTTCATCATATGACCATAAGAATATAACTCGTGCGAGGTAGCACACAACAAACAATTCCATGTACACAGTCGTTCAAGCAAGGTATATAGATCAATTAAGGTGATGCGCTCTCAGTTTTAACAAAAAGGGTTTAGCAACTCACCTTGGTCTAATTCACAATCAAATGTGGATTAGATAGCTAGATACGTCACAAGATAGCACCTACACATTCATATCATGGTATACATAAGTAAAACTCTCAAAAACGACTCTTACGATTCACAACCGAAACACTAGTCTAGAGCTAGGCTAGACTATCTCAATGGCTCTCAAAATCCACCAAACATTATCTAATATAACCCTTAAGGAAAGCCCAAAGCCAAAACCCAAAAAGAATCGGAAACGAAAAATGTTCGTCGCGCGAACAGAGAGTTGCGCGACCTAGCCGCGCGACTTCAGGTCGCGGGCCTAGGTCGGGGGTTTTCCTGACCTGCACTATCCCACGAGCTACTTTTCCAAAACTCACCAAAACTCATCCAAAACACGATTTTGACTCCCGAAATGCTCTACGAATGTCTATGAACGATCCTATGATAATATAACACGATAAATTAACAACCAAACTTGAAAAACACCAATGGGTCATCAAGATCCATGGTTTTCCCCCAAATACGAGCCCTAGTTTCCAAGACTTTAAAACTCGACTACAACACGGAATTAACACGAGATGAACCATACCTTTCGTTAGGAACTCGAATCTAACAACGTGTCACGGTTTGATTTCACTCCCTAAGCTCGATCTTCCTTCGATTTCTTGAATTCCCTTCTACGCCCTTTTTCTCTCCTTTTTCCTCTTTTCTCTCTTCAAAACACAAACACACATACAAAATGAAAGGGAGTGAGGGGATAAGGCTCACAACTAGCTAGTGGGTTTGTAACACAAAACCCCCTCCTTGTTTCGGGTATTTACTTTCTCGCCCCGAAACTGTTAAGTTAGGCACTCGACCCGACTTATAACTTAGATACAAGTTAATAATTAACTTTGGGGAAAAGACACGATTTATATATATATATATATATATACATACAACCGGATTTCTATTATTTACTTTTATCAGATAAGTTCGAGTTTACAAAATTCCGGGTGTTACAGGTTCTGAAGATAGCAGCCAAAAGAAACCCTGAGGATTGGAATTGAACCTCTGTGGAAGAGAATCAAGATTTGACATTTATTTGATAGTTGAAGATTCCATTGCCTTTATTTGTAGGAGGGAAAATACATTAGGGTTTACAACTTGAGGATTTCCAACATGCCTCTAGAAACAATACAAAAGAAAACAAGAAACATAACTTTGTTTTTGTTCATTTGTCTAGCAAATGAAAACCATCAAGAAAAAGGGCAACTTGAAGACCCCCCATCGGTGATAGAATCACCACCGACAGTTGCACTTGCACCCTTGATCAGACCCGCAAGCAGTTCTCCTCTATCGAAGAAGAACTCCACCTTCACGATCTTGAATTGTTCATCCAACTTGTAAAAGAAGTTTCAAAATCAGAACACCAATCATTCAAGTAAAAAAGAAAAATCCTAAAAAGAGATGAGACTAGATTTAAACTTTTCTCTTCTAACAAAATCAAACCAAACAAGCCGGTATATCCCACTAAAGGTGGGGTCTAGGGATTAGATGTATAAGGACTTAATCTTTTTCGTCAAAGAATAGAGTGATGTTTCTTAAAAAACACCTGGCTTGTGAAAGCCATAGTATTTTAAGGTATAACTGCTCTTTTGAATAAAAACAGGTTAGTTAACGTGATTATAGAAGAATTGTATTTTCACCTGCAACGTAGAGATGCCAAACATTTCCACCATTTCTCCGGTTGGAGGATGGCCTTTAAATGGACCTTCCATGTAACCCCAATGCCTAAACCTGTACACAATCAACGGAGGACCTGAGTAAACCTGAAGAATCTCAACAGCAAAACCCCGCGGAAATGTGGTGGTGAAGATTTTGTGAGCCGAATCGACGTTTTCATCATTAGGATTATATAGTCGTAGTTGTTCTGGCAACGAAGTTTGAAGAAACATATTGTACCCTCCACCTATCTTAGCTATCCCTGCTGGTGTCAAAGGTGTCCTTCCTACAAATTATAAGTTCAGCACATCAAAGTGAATTGTTGAAACTAATTGATTCCATGTTAAAAAAATTCCATTTTCATAACTTCTTGACTTCTAAATTTATCGAAATTACCATATGGATTTTCGATATATCTCCAATTTTCAACACACTCAATAAAAGAACTTAATTGTTGAGATATTATGTACAAATAACAATTATTCATATAAACACCATGTTTGAAGCTATAACTAACCAAATCCGGTATGTTCTATCATGCTTCAAGAGATGCACAAGTCCCGAGCTTTTTCGGGCCTGAGTGCGGGCCTTCACAACCCGTTTTGCATTTAGCAAAGAGTCATAGGGCTTTGCCATTGAGCGAAGGCTCGATTGGACTTTCAAGGTCACGCTTTAACTTGATCTTAGGAAAAAAGTTGAGTTGATTGGGCTTTATAAGATAGGCGTGAGCCTGGGTTCGGGCTTACTTAGGTTGGGGATTTAATAAAGGTCATTGGTGCATTTTTTTTGGGCTTTTGCTCTTTCTTATGCCGACGTGGCCTCTGTCTTGAATAGTTGTTTCATTCTTGCCCGGTTTTATCTCTTGGTGAAATTAGAAACAATAGAAATTGAGGTTTACCATTAACAGAAACTGTCGACTTTGTGACATCAACAGTTTTGATATCTTTCGGATTGACTTTATGGAATATCTCCATTTCCCATGTTTTTACAAAATTCTGAACTTGCTCTTCCAATGAACCTGTGGGCCAAATCTTAACCATCCAAAGTACACAAACATTAGTTGAAAAGAGAGAAACCATAAGTGTTTCAATTTGACATTGTTGTACAAGTTTTTTGTTGACTGTTTCAAAATAAGTTTAAAGAAAACACCCACATAACCTTTGGTCCACCAAGAATCTTTTGGTTCATAAAGATCAGTAAGAAACTAAACCAAGTAACCCAACAAATTTCATGCATAAATATGGTCGGGGGTTGGCAGGGGCGGACTTAGAAATTTTTTCAAACATTGGCACCATTTGACTTAGAAATATATAGGGAGATATTTTTCACAAAATCATTATTGGTCAAGTGGTTGGTTCATTGTTTTTTAAAGTTAAGGTTTCAAGTTCGAATCTTGTTGCAACATTCTTTTTATAAACACAATAAATCCGAAATTAAAAACTAAAATCTAGGAAAATGACTCTAACAAGACCTCACATTTAAAAAGCATGGACTAACCAACTCTACCTAGGGAAACTTCTATATTTATTGCAGTTTCAAAATATATATGGCGGCACACAACAAATTGATACGGTGGCAAATTTCATGTCCCTATAATTTTTTGCACTACGACGGAGGAACGAGACTATGGAATGCGCCACTGTATCCACTACAGTAGGTCTGCCCATGGGGGTCGGGGGGTTATCAGCAGACATTGCTTCTATCTCAAAAAAGTAGAGAGACTGTTTCAGTGAAAACCTGAGCTTGCAAAACGAAAATTAGAAAAGTATAATGAGGATTATAAAACCTTGGTTCTGCCTTCTTCAAAGAGTTTGTTGACAACATCAAAGTTGGAGGTTTACCCAACTTCCAAGTGGTGTTCTTCTCACCTTCTCCACTCATGAAGCATCTGTACTTGTCTACATCTGAACCTTTGTATTGATCCATTGTTAGTGGGTTTACTTGTCCATGGAACATCATATGTTCTCCTTATATAAAAAGGAGTGGGAAAAGGGGGTGTGGGGTGGTTGGTAAGGGGTCCATCATACCAAATATCACAATGTTTTTTTATTGTTCCTTGAATAATGCTAGGAGAAAATTAAATTATTATGATTAAAAGTCATAACTAACATTATTATTGTTTATAAGTTACATTGACTGAAAAAAAAAAGTAAGGGGTTTTTGTGGAAATGGTCGTTTTGTCCGAAGTTCTATGAAGATTTATATTATAGACTATCAACTTTGGAAAGAAGAACTTAGAAGGGGCGGGTTTGGAAGAAAAAAAAAAAAAACTTGATTTTCTGCATTAATTCATCCTACTGAATATGTTATTTTTGGTGTCTTTAAACCATCTACCATATATTCCTATATAGCTGGCTAATTAAGTTGTGAATTCTATTAAAGTCGCTAAGAGCATCTCCAACAGCATTGCTAAAATAGAAAAAATGGTGTTTTTTTCTTCTAAAATGCTCCAACAGCATTGCTAAATGGATTGCTAAAATAGAAAAAGTTTGAGTTTTCTCTAAATTTAGAGATTTCTCTAAAATCTCTATATGAAGAGAGAGAAACTACTTTTTAATCCATTCCACCAATTGTTTAAAAGTTGATTAATTTTTTTTATTGAAATACTAAATATATTGAATATTTTAATAATAAAAATAATGATTGATTCTCTAAAATAGCAAAACTGTTGGAGATGATAGAAAATGCTTTTAGAGATTTTAGCTTGTTTTCTCTATTTTAGAAATTTTTTTAGCAATGCTGTTGGAGATGCTCTAACAAACTGGGGGAATGGGATTAATTTGGCTGATTTGATGTATTTATTGATTCAAAATGCATTAAGTTTAAGAAAATGGCTTATAGGTTGATGATATCAACCCTTTTTTTTTGGGTCCAAAATCAATATGTAATAAAGTTTAGTTTAGTTTTTCTTTGGTTTAACGAATAAATTTGTTTATAAATTTTTTTGTATGTACTTCGATTTATAATCTATAAAACTTATAACATTTGATGGTATGAATACTCGTTTATAAGAGATTTTTTAAAGAGCTATGACAAAGTGAACAATAATTTAACATTCATGTTGTCAAACATTACAAAAACAAGGTAAAAGATGAAATTAAAAAAAGGAGACCTTGGTTAAATTGAACATGAAGGTCTAAGATTTTGTTACATTGATCAATAAAAGTATATTTGTTATATTAATAAAAATTATGACAAACTTTGCTATATCTCGATTATTATTATAAGATAAAGATAAAAGCAAAGTTCTTTTAGGATACCTAAATTTATCTTAGATTATTATATAGGGTTAATTACATGAGTGTGTATCGAACTTGTCACGTTTTTTCATTGTATGTACCCAACTTTTAAACTTACCATTGTATGTATCAAACTTGTTAAACTTTTCATTGTATGTATCAGGTTACCTGCTGAGCAGGTAACCGGTCACAATGCCACATAGGCTGCCTTGGCTGCCACATAGGATGCCAACACATTGAGTAAATTACATATTTAGTCCCTCTAGTTTATTAATTGGTCCCAAGGACCTGTTTTGCCTTTTTTGAAAAACCAAACTCACCTCCCCACCACCACCACCACGGCTGCCACCACCACCACCAAACCCCCACCACCACCACCGCTGCCAAACCCCCACCACCACCACCATTCCTTGAAACATCCTCCGGCGACAACGAGTCTCTCAAATCCACAATTTCTCGTTCCGTCAAACAGATTTTCCCTCTTTTTCTCGAACCTTCGATCGTGATCCGATTCAGCAACGGATGCTGAACCAACAAGCACGACATCACGTTCCCCCATTCGATCGAATCCACAACGCCATGGAACGACAAGTAAAGCTGTAACTCGAGCTCCTCCGCCGTGACGACGTCGTCAATAATTGCATCTGTAACGCCTTCCGTTCGGTCCGGTTTTCCGATCACCGACTGCGCGAACAAAAACACGAAGCTCTGCAGCTTGAAATCGAACTTCGTCTTTCAATTAATCAACGTGGGTGGTGCGGCCGGATCTGGACCACCGTGAAAGAGGGAGAGGGGGGGGAGCAAACTCACCGGAGTTTCAGGGGTCGCCGGAGGGGTTGAAATCAGAGGGGGGGAGCAAACTCACCGGAGAATGGTGGTGGCTGCGATTTTGGGATATTGGATCGAACCGACGGCTTTGAGGAGCTGGTGGTTGTTTGGGTTGCCGGAATCGAGGGTTGTGCCTGGGTTGTGCCATTTGGGAGATAGGGTTCCTAGGTTGTGCCATTTGGGAGAAATTAACGATTTGGTTGCCGGAATCGAGTGGTGGACTGGTGGTTCTTTGGCGATGGCGGTAGTTTGGTGTTGGTGTTGGTGGTGGGTTTGGTGATGGTGGTGGTGGCTGTGGTGGTGGAGATGGTGGATGTGGTGGTGGAGATGGTGGCTGTGGTGGAGGTGGTTGTGTGATGGTGGTGGCTGTGGTGGTGTGGTGGGCTGTGGTGGTGGTGGTGGTGGTTGGGTGGTGGTGATGATGGTGGTGGTGATGGTGGTGGTGGTGGTGGTTTGGTGGTGGTGTGGTGGTGATGGTTGGGTGGTGGTGGTGGTGGTTTGATGGTGGTGGGTTTGGTGGTGGTGGTGGTGGTTTGATGTGTTAGGATTATGTGCGAGACAGTAACGGGGTTATCGTGTCCAATGTTATAAGACACTAGTAGGTCACACTGCTGCACACCAAAATGAGAATGTTTGGATTATGGGAATTAATTAATTGGTTAATTAATTATTTAGAGAGAAAAAGGAATAAATAATTAGTTTAATTATTTATAATTAATTAATCAGTTAGATTAATTAATTGGATAATTATGGAAATTATTTCAGAGATAATTACCAAGAATTATATATGGAATTAAACACTGCTTGTTTTGTCCATATAAATAAAGGGTTTGGGGTATCAGTTAATTGATTGATTCAGTTCAAAAACCCAGAAAAATCTCTCTCTCTCCCTCTCCCAAAACCGGCGCCAGAATCCAGTTAGGACGAAGGTTTGCGTTTGTTTTCGGGTAATCCTCGGTGGTGGTCTAGCAACTCTCTCAACCGGTGCCAGTAGCGGTGTATCCCCTACTTGCGTTTCAGAGTTATTGTTCGCAAAAAGGTAATCCACTGAAACACCCTTAATTGTATCTGTATGGTTTAGGATTGGATCCTCGATTGGGAATCGGGGTTTTGTTATCCGCTGTGCATGTTCTTGTATCCCTTGATTCCCAACAGTGGTATCAGAGCCACTTCCTAAAACCTACAGATCAGGTTTATCAGTTTAATAGGTTTAAAGAAATTTAATTTTATTGTTCAAATTAGATTTTTGTATAAACCTAGACTGCAGTGGAACGGCGGCAGTTAGCCGACCAGACCACCAAGACCACCGTACACCACCGCCGGCGACACCACAATTGGTGGTAGCCGGCGGCTGCCCTCTTGTCGCACCACCACGCCGCACCACAGATCGTGGACGCGGCTGTGGTCGGTCTCACGCACCACACCACCGTATGTGGTGGTGGTGGCGATTGATGATGGTGGCGATGAACGTGGATGAAAGCCGCACCACTGTTTTGTGGTGGCGGCGACTGTTTTGGCCGCCGATCGGCGATGGTGGCGATAGCCACTGTCGTCGACAGTGGCGGTGGCGGTTTCCGGTTGTAGCCACCGCACCACCGATTGTGGTTGTGGTGGCAATCGACGGCATCAACGAGAAATTGAATCCGCCGCTCCACCGATTGTGGTGGCGGCGGCGATCTATGGTGACCAGTTTGGTTGCTTCGATCGATCGGAGGGATTTGGGGGCAGCGGCGATCGCCGCCTGTCGAATCAAGGCCAGCCGCACCACCAGTTACGGTGGTGGCGGCGTTCGTTGTTTCCGTCGAAGCGTCGCGGCGGCAGTGGTGGCTTTCAGCCGTTACTGTCGCCGACGGTCATGATTGCGGTGGGCGGCGGTGGTGGCTCTTTAGCTGCTGCCGTCGTCGTTTACCTTTGATGGTAGCGGTGGCCGCCGCGGCGGTGGTGGCTATCGAAGTCGCCGCTGCCGGCGGCGATTGCGAGAGGTACGGGCGGCGGTGGTGGCAATTGCGTCATCATCGTCGCCGGCGTTGAAAACCGCCGATCGACGGTCACGTTTTGACGGATCGGTGGTAATCGAAATCGTTGTTTGTCTCAATCGTTTATCGTTAACGGATCCAGATAAGGATTCGTTTCCGGATAATTTTTGAGATAAAGGATCGTTTTTATCAGATAAGTTTTAAAACGATTCAGGATTGATTTAATTAATTTGTTTTGAATTAATTTATATTTATCCGGTTAAAATTCAGTTGTATTTTAATTATGATAAGTCATAGCTGAACCCTTTTGGACCCGTGGTTGTGTTTATTTTATTTATCCGTTTTAGAATAGTTGGGAGGCCTGCGAGCCATTTACAACCCTTTTTGTAATTTTAATGTTTTATTAGACTAGTTGGGAGGCCTGCGTGCCATTTGAACCCATTTGTAATAATTATTTTAATTACATCGAGACGGAGACAAGGACGACGACCATGGATCTCGGAGCCAGTGGGAGTGCCAGAAGTTGAAGACTTTTGTCACTTAGGGATTGAGACCGTTGTTTTGTGTTGGCTCACAAAACAACATTAGTTTAAGGGTTTAAGCTATGACTGTGCTTTTTATATTTAAATTGCGTGGTTGTTTAATCTATGTAATTGTCATTAAATATAAATTGCCCTTTTTGAACGGATTGTTTAAAAATCAAAAGGATACAAATACAGTTAGTATTTGGATCCAGTTTTCAAAGTTTTTGAAAAAGGAAACTGGCAATTTAAACCCTTGTTAGAAATCATAGATTAGTAAGTGCAACCCACTTTAGGGGCACTTCCGGTGTAAGGTACATAGGGCGTTGTAAGTGCACACACTATGAACGCCCGTGTTCAAACCGAAACTGGAAGGAGATAAAACTCTGCGAATTATCTCCGGGTGGTACCGGCCAGAGTTTGTCCAGGTCCCGGGTGGTGCAATCTATTTTGGTAATTATTTATTCACTGGGTGGTACCAGGCCAAAATGCACTAGAGGGACTAAATATGCACGGATTATTGATATCCGATGTCCCGACGATCTAGAAGTCGTATTTTCAGATAGGGAATACGATTGGTATAGTGTTACCTACCATAGATCGCATGAGTCGGTATGACATGATCACATGCTTCCCGACACATGTGAAATATGGATTCTAGTCTAATAAATTTATTTTAAGGGTAATAATTTATTAGAATTATATAATTATAAACTAAAACTGGAATTTTATATTCTTCTGTAGATGTCTCAAATTAGTATTCCGTTTTATTCACCTGAAGAGTCACTTCGCCTTATTATGGGCAAGTGGAAGCTTACGGGCCATAACTTTCCAGTTTGGAAGTTACACTTGAGGAACGTTTTATGTGCCCAGGATAAGCTTTATGTGATCAACAAACCCGTATCACGACCTAAAAGCAATGCCCCTGAAGAGGAATTTGCTGAGTATTTTAGATACTTGACAGATGAATCGGATGTAATGTCCATTCTGATTTTCTCTATGTCACCCGAGTTCACGGGAGATTTAAGAGTTAAATCATGTCACGAGGTTGTGAGAGATGTGGAGAACCAGCTAGGTCTCTACAACACACGGGAAAGCTATTGATCATGCAAGAGATTCTCTCCCTAAGCTACAGAAGGGTCAGTCAGTTAAAAACCATCTTGTTGATATGAGAAGGCTTTTTAAATGTTTATCACGTCTGGGGTACAAGATGACTCAGGAAGAGTTAGTGTATCTCATGTGGTTCCTCCTCACAAAGGAAGTTCAGGACACAGCTAGTACCTACATGAAGGAACCAAAGAGCGACGTGGATAAAGTTCATGAGATATCCTGGCCAGTCTAGAGCCAGTACCCGAACCTGCGAATCTCATGGACACTGACATAATAGATGAGCTGGGAGATCTGAGTTGCCCAGAGTGCGGCAGCGAGGATATTTGCGAGCACTCGATGAACATCGACCAGATGGATATCGGTTTACCCGATACTCCAGGTATCTTTATGATAGATTGCTTAATCACTTCTTATGAATCATGGGTAATTGATACAGGCAGTGGTAACCACATTTGTAATCATTTACAGAGATTCACTAGAAGAAAGACTCTGAGGAAGGACCGTTCGAACCTACGAGTGGGCGAAGGCACTCCGTTGATTGCTGAAGCCGTGGGATCTTATAGTCTTAGTTTACCCTCGGGTCTAGTTTTGGAACTGAATAATTGTTATTATATTCCAAATATGATTAAGAATGTATTGTCTTTTGATTTGTTGGTAGACCAAGGCTTTTACTATAAATATTCTTAAAGATGATTTCGGTTTTTAAAGATAATATTTTCTATTTTAAAGCTACACCTGTAGATGGTCTATACACTGTAAATCTGAAAGACAACAATAGTGAAATCTATCATATAAGTAAGCGATCCAAGGATATTGAGGATCAGACTTACCTCTGGCATTGTCGTTTGGGCCATATAAACAAGAAACGCGTTGAACTACTCCTAAAAGGAGGTTTTCTAGGCGATTTCGACTTCAAACCTTTTGATAATTGCGAATCTTGTTTATCTGGTAAAATGACAAAGCAACCTTTCAACAGTGAGAATGAAAGGGCTACTGACTTGCTTGAAATAATCCACACAGATGTATGTGGACCTTTCAGTCATGTAGCAAGAGGAGGATACCGGTACTTCATTACCTTCACTGACGACTTCAGTAGGTATGGATATGTCTACTTGATGAGACATAAATCTGAAACCTTTGAGAAATTCAAGGAATATCAGAATGAAGTACAGAATCTACTTGACAAGAGGATCAAGTTCTTACGGTCAGATCGTGGTGGCGAATATCTCAGTGATGAGTTTGACAATCATCTGATGGAGTGTGGGATTGTATCCCAACTTACACCTCCGTATACACCTCAGATGAACGGTGTATCAGAAAGGAGAAATCGTACCTTACTTGACATGGTACGAACGATGATGTGTCATTCTTTGCTGCCAGTATCATTCTGGGGACACGCGCTCGAAACAGCAGCACACATACTGAACAGAGCGCCAACAAAGTCGGTAGAAAAGACTCCATACGAGTTGTGGAAGGGTAAGAAACCCAACATATCTTTTCTAAAAATTTGGGGTTGTGAGGTTTACGTCAAACGACCTACCTCAGAAAAACTCAAACCCAAATCCGACAAGTGTTTCTTCGTTGGATATCCCAAGACCACCGTGGGATATTATTTCTACAACCCTGAAGAGAACAAAGTGTTTGTTGCTCGGAATGGAAAATTTCTGGAAGAGAAGTTTCTCAGCTTAGAGAACACCAGAAAGGATGTAGATCTACAGATAGTAGACGAAGAAAGCACTACACCAGTTGTTGAGCCAGAAATTCAACATAGCAATGTTGAACCTCAATCAGAGCCGATTGAGGAAGTGCAAACACAGGACCTTCGCAGATCCAGTAGGATAAGACAAGAACCAGATAGGTACTTGGGTTCTTGGTCTCTCAAGATAGCGGAGACTTAAATGAACCAACGTCCTATGGAGAAGCTGTGTCAGGCAGTGAGTCTGAACAATGGCAGGAAGCCATGAAGGCCGAGATGCAATCCATGTACGATAACCAAGTCTGGGAATTGACTGATTTGCCACAACACTGTAAGGCTGTTGGACGCAAATGGGTTTTCAAGAAGAAAACCGACATGGATGGGAACGTACACACCTTCAAAGCCAGACTGGTTGCAAAAGGATTCACGCAAACTCATGGTATGACTATGATGAAACCTTTTCACCTGTGGCCATGTTAAAGTCAATTAGGATTCTAATGGCCATCTCAGCGTACTTTAACTACGAGATTTGGCAAATGGACGTCAAGACAGCCTTTCTGAATGGAAAGTTAACAGAAGACGTCTATATGGAACAACCAGAGGGGTTTGAAGATCCTAAGAATCCTAATAAGGTGTGTAAACTGCTAAAATCTATTTATGGATTAAAGCAAGCATCTCGAAGCTGGAACTTACACTTTGATGAGCGAATCAAAGAGTTTGGCTTCGCTAAAAGTGAGTTCGAGCCATGTGTTTACACTAAGTTCAGTGGGAGCATAGTAACCTTCCTGGTCTTGTATGTAGATGACATACTACTCATAGGAAACAATGTACCAACTTTACAGAGTGTTAAAGAATGGTTAAGTAAATGTTTCCAGATGAAAGACCTTGGAGAAGCCGCTTATATACTAGGTATAAAGATCTACAGAAACAGATCTAAGCGGCTTATCGGACTTAGTCAGAGTACATACATTGACAAAGTACTGAAGAGATTCAGGATGGATGAATCCAAGAAAGGATTCATTCCAATGCAACATGGCATAGTGTTAAGCAAAACACAGTGTCCTGTTTCTAGTGAAGATCAGGACAGGATGAAATCGGTTCCATATGCTTCTGCAATTGGATCAATTATGTATGCCATGCTATGTACTAGGCCCGATGTTGCTTACTCAGTAAGTGTTACGAGCAGATACCAACAGAATCCAGGTGAGCCCCACTGGGTGGCTGTCAAGAACATTCTCAAATATCTGAGAAGAACGAAAGAAATGTTCTTGGTCTTTGGAGGTTCTGAGGATAAAATTAGTGTCACAGGATACTCTGACGCTAGTTTCCAGACCGACAGAGATGACTTCAGGTCACAGTCAGGGTACGTCTTTACCCTAAACGGAGGTGCGATCTCGTGGAAGAGCTCGAAGCAGGACACGATTGCAGACTCAACTACAGAGGCAGAGTACATTGCAGCATGTGATGCGGCAAAGGAAGCTGTCTGGCTGAGGAATTTTCTATCGGATCTCAGAGTGGTTGCCAGTATCTCGAGACCGATAGATATATTCTGTGATAACTCAGGAGCCGTGGCGCAAGCAAAGGAACCTAGAGAGCATCACAAGTCGAGACACGTGCTCAGAAAGTATCACCTCATCCGAGAGATCATTGGAAGAGGAGATGTAAGAATATGCAAGATTCCAACAGAAGACAATGTCGCAGATCCGCTGACAAAGCCACTAGCAAGGGCAAAGCATGAGGCACATGCGAATTCCATTGGGATGCAGTACCTGGAAGCCAGTAGCTAGTACTTAGTTTATTAATTATTACTATAGTCTAATTTAGAAACAATGTAATCATGTAAGGTTTTTATTTCACAGTGTGTTGGAAATAAATGGAGGTTTTAATTTCATGATTGTTCTAAATTAACTATTTTTCGCATATTTAACGTATCCTTGATTCTACAAAGTCTTGTATGAAATCTAAATTTCCGTAGCCACTTATTGAAATGGGAATTTCAATAGGGAGTTTAACGCTATTATAAATACTTGATGATTTATTCAAAGTAGAGAATAAAAGCACAAGTGATGTGACCAAGTATTTATAGATACTCATCAGAGTGTTTGGGTATTGGAAGTGACCAGTAATCAAGTCTGCTTCATGGAGCCTCAGTCATAGGCACTGACTTGATAGGTTGTCCTTAGACCTGAGATACTTGGTTTGGGAACACGAGGACCACTGTACTCTTAGCACGTACTAACGCTGCACCGTAACTGGGTGGCTATACGGGACGTGACTAGATGCAGCGGAAGCCGTGGATCCAAATGCAAGTAGTCAAGAAGGGATTTGCACCTCTTTCAAAAGAGAGATATTTCCGGGCCCCTTGACGATCAAGATTGGCAGAAAACGCGTGGCCACGCTCGGATAGAATAACAGGGGTTATTTAGTAATATCCGTTACTGCAGGCAATCGAAATCAGAGTCAAGAAATACTTGATTTTAAGAAATGAATCCTCCACTCCATGTCTTAAATCACTTTAGAAATATCGTGTGCAAAAGGAATGAATCTGTGTACAAATTCAAGCGTGAATTGTATCTCTGAATATAAGAGATCTTATAACCTGGTTAACCTAAGCGTCTGGCTAGGGACCTCCTTAGGCGAATGATAACAGTTCAGTTACATGTCTAGCACAAGTGGGAGTCTGTTAGGATTATGTGCGAGACAGTAACGGGGTTATCGTGTCCAATGTTATAAGACACTAGTAGGTCACACTGCTGCACACCAAAATGAGAATGTTTGGATTATGGGAATTAATTAATTGGTTAATTAATTATTTAGAGAGAAAAAGGAATAAATAATTAGTTTAATTATTTATAATTGATTAATCAGTTAGATTAATTAATTGGATAATTATGGAAATTATTTCAGAGATAATTACCAAGAATTATATATGGAATTAAACACTGCTTGTTTTGTCCATATAAATAAAGGGTTTGGGGTATCAGTTAATTGATTGATTCAGTTCAAAAACCCAGAAAAATCTCTCTCTCTCCCTCTCCCAAAACCGGCGCCAGAATCCAGTTAGGACGAAGGTTTGCGTTTGTTTTCGGGTAATCCTCGGTGGTGGTCTAGCAACTCTCTCAACCGGTGCCAGTAGCGGTGTATCCCCTACTTGCGTTTCAGAGTTATTGTTCGCAAAAAGGTAATCCACTGAAACACCCTTAATTGTATCTGTATGGTTTAGGATTGGATCCTCGATTGGGAATCGGGGTTTTGTTATCCGCTGTGCATGTTCTTGTATCCCTTGATTCCCAACATGATGGTGGTAGGTTTGGTGGTGGTGGTGGTGGTGGGAGGGAGGTTGAAGATGAAGAAATTAGTAAAAGTTTGATACATACAATGAGAAAATTAGAAAGTTCAAGAATATCCACATCAGATGCCACGTCACGCCACATCAGATGCCACGTCAATATAACTGGTGCCACGTCAGCCTCTTACCTGTTATATCAGGTTTGATACATACAATAAGAAAATTAAAAAGTTCAGTACATACAATGGTAGGTTTAAAAGTTGGGTACATACAATGAAAAAACGTGACAAGTTGGATACACTCTCATGTAATTAACCTTATTATATATAGCAAATACAAATATCGTACCAACTTCATAGATATGGATTAGTATTTTAATTGTAAAAAAAGCATATTAGCCTATGGGAACGCGAAGATGGGTAGGTTCATGTTCCTTTAAGTCGTAGGATTATATAATTCACATTTTGACACATTCAATACTATTGGTCTATTGGAGGAAGTGATCGACACAATCACTCAAAACCTTTTGGAATAGCTCAAAGGTTGTTTGATATCGACTTAATGAGTTTAATAATCTATATGGCTTATTCGATAAGCAATATATGAGTGTTTGATCACATTCCATCAAATTTCAATCTCCGAAACAAACACCTCCTTACATTCATTTTAATTCTTGTCACCAGAATCTTAGTTTTAATCGTTTTTAGTTCCTACAATGCCTTTGAGCTTCAATACCCGCCATTGCCTTTTTTTTATAACCATGGGTGTGCGGATCGGCTTATACCCACCTCAAGTAATTCTAAATACTTGAGGATCCGAACCGACGACCTATGTGGAGGAGCGCCAAGACTAGACATTTATTTGGCAGTTGAAGGTTCCATTGCCTTTATTTATTTGTGGGAGGGAAAATGCATTACGGTTTACAACCACGAAATACTTGAAGATTTCCTATAACATGCCTCGAAAGACAATACAAAAGAAAACAAGAAACATAATTTTGTTTATCTCTTGCTCATTTGTCTAGCAAATGAAAACCATCATGCATCCATCAAGAAAAAGGGCAACTTGAAGACCCTCCATCGGTGGCAGAATCACCGCCAGCGGTTGCACTTGCACCCTTGATCAAACCCGCAAGCAACTCTCCTCTGTCGTAGAAGAACTCCACCTTCACGATCTTGTGTTGTTCATCCAACTGGTAAAAGAAGTTCCAAAATCAGAACATAAATAATTCAAGTCAAAAAACCTTAAAAAGAGTTGAGACTAAATCTAAACTCTTCTCTTAATTCTAACAAAACCAAACCAAACAAGCCGATATATCCCACTGAAAGGATTGGATGTATACGGACTAAATCTCTACCATCAATGAATCAAATAGATATTTCTTTAAAAACGCCTCACTTGTGAAAGGTGTAGTATTTTAAGGTATTACTGATATTTTGAATAAGAAAAAGCTTGGTTAACGTGATAATAGATAAATTGTATTTTCACCAGCAACGTAGAGATGCCAAACATTTCCACCATTTTTCCGGTTGGTGGATGACCTTTGAATGGACCTTCCATGTAACCCCAATGCCTGAACTTGTACACAATCAACGGAGGACCTGAGTAAACCTGGAGAATCTCCACAGCAAAACCACGTGGAAATGTGGTAGTGAAGATTTTGTGAGCCGAATCCACATTTTCATCATTAGGATTATATAGTCGTAGTTGTTCTGGCAACGAAGTTTGTAGAAACATATTGTACCCTCCACCAATCTTAGCAACCCCTTCCGGTGTCAATGGTGTCCTTCCTACAAATGATAAGTTCCAAAGCATATCAACAATTTTTCATGTTAATACCATGATTGAAGCTATAACTAACCAAATCTAGTATGTATCATCATGCTCAAAGAGATGCACAATTCCCGGGCTTTGTCGGGCATGAGCCCAAACCTTCACAGCCCATTTTGCAGTTTGCAAAAATCCCTCGGGCTTTGGGGGTTGAATGCGGACAGATTGGACTTTCTAGGTCCAGTTTTAACTTGGTTTAAAAAAAGTTGACTTGATCGAGCTTTAAGGACGGGCTGACCAGGCTCTAAGGATGGGCCTGAGCCTGGGTTCGTGCTCACTAGGCTATGGCTTTAATAAAGGTAATTGGTGCATTTCTTTAGGCTTTTGCTCTTTTTTATGCAGCCTGGCCTCCGTCCTGATAGTCAAATTTCAACTACTTATTTGGCCGGTTTTATCTCTTGGTGAAATTAGAAACAATAGAAATTGAGGTTTACCATTAACAGAAACAGTCAGCTTTGTGACATCAACAGTTTTGAGATCTTTAGGATCGACTTTATGGAATATTTCCATTTCCCATGTTTTTACAAGATTCTGAACTTGCTCTTCCAATGAACCTGCGGGCCAAATCTTAACCATCCAAAGTACACAAACATCAGTTGAACCGAGAAATAGAATGAGTGTTTCAATTTGACATTGTTGTAGAAGTTTTTTGTTGACTATTTCAAAATAAGTTTAAAGAAAACACCCACATAACCATTGGTCCACCAAGACTCTTTTCGTTTATTAAAAAAAAAAAAAAAAAAAAAAAAAAAAAAACTAAACCAAACTAACCCGGTAAATCTCATGCATAAATAGGACCCGGGGTTTGATTATCAGCAGACAATGCTTCTACTTCAAAGAGTAGAGAGACTGTTTCTGTGAACACTCTCAAACTTGCAAAACAAAATTTAAAAAGTGTAAAGAGGGTTATAAAACCTTGGTTCTGCCTTCTTCAAATAGTTTGTTGACAACATCAAAGTTAGGAGGTGCACCCATCTTCCATGTGGTGTTCTTCTCACCTTCTCCACTCATAAAACATCTGTACTTGTCTACATCTGAACCTTTGTATTGATCCATTGCTACTGGGTTTACTTGTTGATGGAACATCATATGATCTCCTTATATATATTTATAAAGTGGAAAGAAGGGGTGTGGAGTGGTTGGTAAGAGGTCCATACCTAGTATCAAAATGTTTTGTTTTTTATTGTTCCTTGAGTAATACCAATAGAAAGTTATATTATATTATAATTAAAAGTCATAACATATTGTTCTTTATAGATTACATTGATTGAAAAAAAGCTAAGGTTTTTCTTAAGGAAACGGTCTTTCTTTTCGAAATATCTGTATAGGCTTAGAACGTTTTTATGTTGGAGGGTCTATTCATGGATAGAAGCAACATGTTTTTCAACCTGCTGGTTTTTCTCTATTTGCTGCTGTGTTTTTCTTGGTTGGAGGGAGGGTCTGTGTCTTCTGCTTGTTTTTTTGGTGGTGGTTTTGGTTGTAAGACTACTTGGTTTTTTCTTTATTGCATTTTGCCTGCTGCTTCAAAAAAAAACATGTTTTTCAACCTAGAGGGACAAATTTGGAAAAAGAAACTTGTTTTTCTAAATAAAGTTTCACCCCCTTCAATATTGTAGTTTCTATATCATAAAATCATCCACCAAATATTCATATATAACTAAATGAATAAGCTATAAATCTCATTGAGTTACTAATTGGGATTTATTTGGATGATATGGTGTATTTATTGATTCAAAAAGCATTATTTTTAGAAAAATGGATTTTAGCCACCAATCATACAAAAAGTTGCATATTTGATGGCTGCTCGAGATTTCTATTTACAACCTTTAACCTTTAAAATATAACGTAGCTTTTAATATTTTTAAAAGTTTCAACTTTTTAGATGTTCTATTTTGTATCCACTTTGATTTATAATATGTTAATTTCTATAACATTTGATTATAAGAATGCTCGTTTATAAAAAAAAAAAAAATTTAAAAGATATGACGAAGTGAATAATAGCTTAACATATATGTTATAAAATATTTCAAAAACAAGATAAACGAATAAAAGAATCTTTGTTATATTAATAGAAATTAAATCAAATATTTAGGTTTTAAAAATAACGACAAGAGCAAAGTTCTTTTTGGATACCTTAATTCATGTTAGATTATATAGCAAATATAAATATTGTACCAACTTGATAGAGGTCGACCGTGGAGTAGTATTCTAATATTTAAATGCATATTAGTATTATAATTGTAAAAAAGCATATTAGCATGTGGGAATAATCGGCAGGGTGCATGTTCCTTTGAGTCGTAAAATTATTTAATTTACGCTTTAGGTTATGGTCGACAAAGCCGCTGATAAGATAACTTATATTTGATAAGGTAGCTAATGACAGATAAGGTAATTGATGTATTTGATAAAAACTAACTGATAAGGTAGCTTATGACTATAAAATGACGAGAAAGACATGTTTAAAAATTATTAATGTAAAAACCAAAAGGTATATTTGGAATGAAAGAAATAAACAGTCCCATAACTCTAGGGATGGTAACGGTGTGGGTTTGGGGCGGGTACCCCCTTACCCAACCCTGGCCCTGGTTTGGATTAAAGGGCCCTGGCCCTGGTCCCCGGTGGGTATGGGGATTAGTCACCCGTCCTCAGTCAAAATCTGGTCAATCCCCAGTAAAACCATGGGCGATACTCGTTACTCGATTGTACCCACTTACCCGACCTGGTATGACGTATTTCTATTTTTTTAAAGGATTGTCAAATATCAATTTAGTTTAACTTTAGGGGAATTATATATGGAGCCCCTATAAAGGATATGTGTAGGTTTATATGTGTGCATAGGTGGATTCAATATAGGAAGATCTACTTTTATGTGAGTGAGAAAAGATCTATGAAGGTTCAAATAACATCCTTTTTTTATTGAAAAAAAGTTTAAAGTAGGTGATAATGACTAACCGAGAGTAAGTGAGGTTTAGGTTTTTTACTTTTACTATACTATAAGTGACTCCACCATTCTCATTGTATCCAAAACAAAACAAAACCAAGAGGAAAAAGGTTAATGAATTTTTAATAAATATGTCTTTCTTTCTTAGATTTCATTATTTACTTTTCAATTTGATGATAATGAAAGGAATTAAGTTTTCAATCTCATTACCGTCGTTTACATCATTATATACTTTTCAATGGATTAAGCTTTAGAAAGCCGTTGCACGTTAGTGCATCCGTTTTCTTGCTCGTTACCACTTGACTTTGATTGCAAGGCCTTTTTAGGCTTTACTAATAACTAAAAAGATAGAAAGGACTTTTCTCGTTGAGACCATTTCTTCACTTCAATCGGCAAGGGGAAGTATGAGAGAGCTTTGATAAAGATGTTGCTTTTATGTTTACTTCATTATCTGATTTGAATTCATTGAATCTAGACTTGCTTTAATTTGAATTATAGGATTATATAATTGACATATTCAATAGTATTGGAGGAAGTGATCGAAACAATCACTCAAACCTTTTGGAATAGCTCAAAGGCTATAGAGAATAATTAGGAAAAGTCTTATTGGGAATGTGACATAAAACATTTGCAACTACTATTTTATAATTTTGTAGAAAAAAAAATACATTTAATTTCTATGTTTTATATTTTCTTTTGACTAGAGTACCTATACTGTATCTATTCATAAAAAAAGATTCATAAATCATAATACAAAAAGATATAGGATTCAAAATATAGAATCGATCAAAAGAATTTAAATATGGGATAGCTCAAGATTTTTTATTAAAGCATTAAAATTATGTTTTATTATTTTATTGTGTTATACTCTACTAACTTATGCAACGACTATCCTATATTTTTTTAATTAAAAAAATTCAAGATAATTGAAAAATAGAGGATCAAAGAAATTCAAAATAATTAATTCCATTCAACTTTTTAGCTTTGGATTGATGTTCATATCTAAGATTTCGAACATACAAAAACAAAATATGAAACAAGAAGAAAACATGGCTTTTTTTTTATTTCAATTCTATAAATTTATGTCAAATCATGTCTTCTTCATTTGGTGCATCCTTTAAGAAAAAGGGCAACCCGAAGATTGGCCGTTGGTGATGGAATCTTCAACGGTCGTTGCACGTGCATTCTTAGTCAGACCTGCAAGAAACTCTCCTTTATCATAGAAGAACTCCACCTTCACTATCTTAAATTGTTCATCCAGCTGTAAAACACATTTTAAAAACTAATAAAACACTTTATTCCAAAATTATCTTATAAACAAACTCTACAAAGAAACGAGTAATTAACGACTCTTTTGTCATTGAAAAATATGATAACGATTCTTCACCTCCATTGTGCAGACACCAAACATTTCTACCACTTCTCCGGTTGGCGGATGACCTTTATATGGACCTTCCATGTAACCCCAATGCCTGAACTTAAACGCGATGACCGGCGGACCCGAGTAAACTTGAAGAACCTCTATTACAAAACCACGAGGAAACGTGGTTGTGAAGATCTTATTAGACGAATCCACGGTTTCTTCATCGGGGTTATACAGTCGTAGTTGTTTCGGCAACGAGGTTTGAAGAAACATGTTGTACCCTCCACCAATCTTAGCTACTTCTTCTGGTGTCAAAGGTTTCATGCCTAGATTCGTTCAAAATAAAAAAGATTTCATGCCTAGTTCATAAGTTCGCGACATGAATAGTTAAATTTTACTTAAAATTTATTAATATAAATATTTTAAATTCTGATGTACAAGTTATTAATCCTATCTAAAATATTTAACGTGAACTTTTAAATTTAATAAAACTAACCGATAAATTCTATATGTTTACCTCAATTTTTATACATCCGAATTACATATACATATTTCAATAAACAAACAAGTTATTGGCATGCCCGTTACCTGGACCCGAAACGACACGAAGGCCAACCCAAAGTCTGGGCATCGCCGACGTGCTACTCCCATGGTTTGAACTTGAGACCAATGGATACCATCCACCAGCCCCAACCCTTTTGCCACTTGAGCTACACCTCTTTGATGGTCATGTTCTTCTTTTATTTTTAAAATTCAAGTTTATAACATATTACTACATATGCACAATCTTCAAATCTCCGGTTTAAACATCATAAAACCAATAATGATTAATCTGTTAATCAACTGATGATTTTTATAAATCAGTTTCAGTCGGTAAAGTTCTTGCACACAGATTGTTGGCATATATAATTTTGTCTTTTTGTTTAATTACCTCTTCTTGGAATTATATTAGAAACCACAAATTAGTATGAATATAAGAGGTTTGTAATTAATGAGTTTACCATTAACAGAAGATGTAACCTTTGTAGCATCAATAGACTTGTAATCTTTAGGATTCAATTTGTGGATTAGCTCCATTTCCCATGTTTTCAAAAGATTCTGAACTTGCTCTTCTAATGAACCTGCAGGCCAAATCTTACCAACCAAACCACACAACATATATCAGTTTAAACAACAATTAAACCCATGAAATGCATGGCCTCTGGTTTAAGGGTACATCACTACATGTGAATTCACATATGCATATATTATATATATAATAGCAATGATGGAAACAGTCGTTCTACTCTTTAGGATAGAATTTGTATAGATTCGCCTATGTATATATTATCCTTCTAAGGCCCACATCTAAGTAAGGGTATATGTGGGTTGGATTGCAAGGTTTTTGACATTTTTACGGCCCAACCCAATTATGACGGTTTGAAAAATCTTAACGCAAGACCCAAACCAATCAAAAGTACAACACAATCCAACCCATCCCTACCTTTGCGCGTTTATGAGAATTCAATAGTTTACGAGAACTATGAGAACCAACATGGACCGCTCATTTTATTAAACTTAATCATTTTTATTTATTTAATTACCGATAACAGCCAGTTAATTTTTTAAAGATTTTTTAATCTTTTTTTTTTCTTTTAAGTCATTAGTTAATGAAATGAATGGTCTGTATTGATTCTTATAGTTTTTACAAACTATTATTGAGTCAGTAGTTTTTAATTTGGTGAGGTACACTTAGTAGGGCGAAGAAGCAACGATTTTGTAGGTTCGTTACAGGATTCTTTCAAAGTTAGTTAAATGGCACCTATATTTCTTTTAGGGGGGAAAGCTAAATGCAATATTTGATCTGTTATCCACAATTCTAGTGAATTGCTCCTCGTAGACACATTAACATTAAAAAACACTTTTTACATTCTCAATGCACAAATAGCGACCTTCTTCTTTTAACATAACCTTACTAAGGCACTCAACTAGAACAATTAAACAATTTACTCTTCGTATAATTAAACTCAATTTTGGTTACAGTGAACGAAAGTTTGATGATGATGATGACGACTTAATGGTTAAAGAAAAGGGTAGTTTCTGGGCTGGTGGTGTTGCCCACAAACCGATACCAAATAGTGATTCCATTTATTAAATAACCTTTAATGATGAGATAGTAATTTATATATATATATATATATATATATATATATATATAGATAGATAGATACAAATACCTTGGAATATATAATTAAGGTATATAATGAAGAAAAATTGGTGGAAATTAATTAATTAATGAATTGAATGGAATATATAAAAACCTTGGTTCTGCCTTCTTCAAAGAGTTTGTTGACAACATCAAAGTTAGGAGGTTTACCCAACTTCCATGTGGTGTTCTTCTCACCTTCTCCACTCATGAAGCATCTGTACTTGTCTACATCTGAACCTTTGTATTGATCCATTATAAGATATTCTGTAGTTCTAGCTTGATGAAACAGAGTGTGTGTGTATATATATATATACACTATATATGTGTATAGAAGAAAGGTCAAATGAAGAAAGGTCAAATGTCTATAGAAAAAAATTCAAATGTGAACTTAACTTTCATTGTGAAAATAAGGATCAAAAAGGTCGCGTCACGTCGCAATTTTAATCAGTGCCTAAGCTATATTCGGACTGAATAAAACTTTATTCATTCTGAATATTCATGCTTTATTCGGACTGAATACAAGCTTTATTCATCATCCTGGGCAGAAATTTTTGGCAATAATCCGCCCCACTGTTACCGCCCCGGACGGATATCGGCAATAGAAATTCAGGCCCGCACAGCAACCGCCTGGGCAGAAATTTGGCAATAATCGCCCAAGAGGTTTAAATCCGCCCCTGCATTTGGTTTAAATCTTGAGCTGTTTATGGGCGGCACGACCCGCTAGATCCGCTCCGCTCAGGCCATTAGAAAAATGGGTTTCGGCAACCACTGTTTGAAAAAATGAGCGGGCTTGGGCAATGAAAAAATGAATTCGGGCAAGCCCGCCTGGCCCATTATAATTTTATAGTTCATTTAATTTTGTATATAGTTAATAATTCAATGGTTTTTATTTTAAAAAAATGTAAGAAAAAACTTTGCGTCTAATAATTTAATGTATTTTTATAAATCATTAAAGAGAAAATGTTCATAATTAATATATTATAGTACATTTTTTTATACGTTATGTACATTAATATTTTATAATATTATTTTTAGGATTGAAAACATTTACATCATTCAAATGATTTATGTAACTTTAACTATATACTATTTTTGTTTTGTTAAATGTAAAAAAAGAAGCCCGCTAGCCCGTAGACAAACCCGTAAAAACGAGCTTGAGTTTTCTATATTAGACCTGTTGGACACAATAATTACTTTAGACCCAACCCAATCCCGCAAATGATCATCTCTATTTAAATCCCCACACATTTGGTTTAGCAATTTAAAAAGATCTTTTAAATCCTCATTTGTTTTTCATTGGTTTACTCTAAAATAATCCGCCCAAGCATTTGGTTGCATCATGGATGCATCCTTAGAATGCATTTATTTTTGGTCTTAAATCCGTCCAAGCATTTGGTTTAAATCCGCCCAAGCATTTTGTTTTTTTTTTCTTTTGCCCGTAAATCAAGTGCGGTCCTTTTCATATTTGGTCCCAAGAGGTTATCCACCCAAGAGCAAACTCCCTCACATTTGTTTCGATATCCGCACCGGGTGGTAACGATGGTGCAAGATATGTTGGTTATTTGGTTAAGTTGGGAGAGAAATGGGCTAAAAAAAATTGAATTTTTAAAATTTTTTTGACATCATATAAATCCAATTTTATTGTAGTGATTGTTTTTCTTAATCATTTGAATAGTCGGTGTTTTTTAATTTTGTTTTTAATTTTGTTGTTAGCAAATTATTTATAGTTTGACTATATATTAATAATTTTAAATTAATCAAACTTATTTTTTGATATTTTGCTCGTATGTTTTATTCCTGAACCTAGCAATATATGAATTTATCTTGATTTATTTTGTTTTTAAAATTTGAGATTTTATAATGCTATCTTTTATCTAAAGTTATAGTTTAAATGTATATAAATATTTTTATTTAATATGTACTTTATTTTAAAAATTAAGTTGTAATTGAATTTTTAAAATGATTTATTTAACAAAAATTCAATAAAAAATGTGAATAGTTTTAAATTTTAGAGAAAATACACTTTTGACCTTTATAGTTTGTTTAAAGACTGATTAGTCTTTCATAATAATTCTAATTTACTTTGTTAAGTGAAAGGCTTATGGGTGTCATAAAAGAAAAGTTAGGATCGTCTTTGTAAATAGTTTGTTTTAAAAACCAAATCCAAAAATTTAACCAAACCACAAGGACTAGTAGTGTAATTCACTCTATAATGATTATGGGTAGATTTAAGTTATTTATTTTTAAAGATAAAATTTTATTTGAAGACAAAAATAAATAGAAAATTATTCTTTGAAAATTACGGGTAGGAAGTATATATGAGCATATGCAATAATAGGAAATGGGAAGGCAATTTCTTTGAAATAGCACATTCTACATGTACAATGACAAGTATATGAATCTTATCTTTGACCCACAAAGATATTGGTCTTAAAGTTGTATTCTATAACTTGTTCATGGTGATCTTATTACAGGGGCGGACCTAGCCGTGTGGCTACGATGACCCATGCTACGTAGTGTAAAAAATTATAGGTTTTGAAAAGGGTGGTATTAATTTGTTGTGTGTCATCATATATATTTTGAAACTGCAACTAAAACACAAGTTTTTTTTGTAGAGTTGGTAAGTTCCTTGCTTCTCATACTTGAGGTCTTGAGTTCGAGTCTTGTTAAAGTTACTTTTTACTTAATTTTAGTTTTATTTCATCATATTTATTGTGTTTATTAAAAAATTGTTTGCAACAAGACTCAAACTTGAGACCTTTCATTTGAAAGGAAATGTACCAACCGCTAAACCAATATAGCTTTTGAGGAAAAAAATATATTCTACATATGTTCCTTATAGTCAAATAGTGCCACCATTTGAAAAATCTTCTAGGTACACCCCTGTCTTAGTATAACGTGCTTTCATCTTTTAGTCGGTTTTAGTAACTACGGTTTTAGTAACTACTATAAAATTTTATAGTCAATTTTATAGTCGGTTTTAGTAACTACAATTTTATTGTCAACAGTGCCTTCTCTGACGGCATGTCGCCTTAGACAATGCCTTCTCTATCTTCTCATCTGTTACCTTTTCCGATGAGCTGCTCCTTCTCCACACCACCTGCTGCCTTCTTCGGCGAGCTTCTCCACGCCACCTATTGTACGTTTTCTATTTGTTTGGTTTTTGATTTGTAGGTTCTTGCAAAAGGTTTGTGGGATTTTTATTTTAAATTGATGGCGGGATATGGCGGAGGAGGGTAGGGTCGTAAAGGATGGAGGAGATGGCGGAAAAGGGCGACGGCAGAGGGTGAAGCAATCGACTTCTAGTAGTTGTGTTGACAAACCCTAATTTATTAAATGCAAGATAATATAATGAAAAATCCTAAATGGGTTTTTCGGTCATTTTACATGTAAAAACTAATTTAAACATTTTTGAAATTACAACTTATTAACTTATTGACTTTTATCACAACAAAAGCTAATCCAAACACGTTTTTAAAAACTATTTTTCCTACCACCATAAGTCAATAAGCACTTTTGAAGCTCAAAAAACAACCACAATGATGTCGTTGGGATTGTGGATAGGAGAACTTGTGGATAGTGGTACTCCTATTGAGGACTTGATGAGAGTAAGGTCATCCACAGCCGTACAGGTCATACCACCTGTACAGGCTGTCACCTCAGCGCCACATCAGCTTTACCATCACCTTACCACTACCTTACCATTTCATCCACAGTTGTACATGTCATACCACCTGTATTATTTAAATAATAAAATATTACCTTTATATATATATTGTATCTATATATATATATGTGTGTGTGTGTGTGTGTGTGTGTGTGTGTGTTTGAAATTCTTTTGAACGGTATCTGCATACCGGCCTCACCCCTTACCGTCTGCATACCAGCTCTCCTCTTTGGTGCTAGTGTTACCGCCAGTACCATAGCGGTACCGGCTCCAAACCGACTTGGCCGCGGATGGCCTAATAAGTAAAGTTGATGTGGCTCTGATGTGACAGTTAGAACTCGTAACCTTTGGTTAAGGTTATGATTGTGTATATAGTTTTAAGTTTTACTTAAGCTCTCGTTGTCAATAGAATTAAAAGAAAATAATATTAGATCAGGAAGATTCTTAATCACTGATCTTCTATAACTATTTTCTATTAAATATAATTTAGAATAAAATCGTTTGTTTACATTTAAATATATTAATTACTGACATAAAAAGTATATATTCTATAAATGAAAATTTGTAAAAACTAAATCTATGTTGAATCAACGTGTTTCTAGAATGAGATGGATTTTGTACTTTACTTATAAAAGCAACTTAGCATACAAATGGTCGTCGAATGGATATAGCCACACATTCAAAACGATAGGATTTTTGAAAAAAATGTTAGATGTTATCATTTCATCTAGAGCTTAATGCAAATTTAGTCCTTATGGTTTACAAAATTTATTGAGCAAGGTCCTCAATAAAATTTTTAATTAACAAGATCCTTTTACTTTTACTTTTACTTTTATAATGGATAGGGTCTATGCCATTATTACCGTTAGAAAAAAAATCTTTTAAGAAGAGGTAGTTTCATCCATTCACCTTTTACTTCTCTCTACATACTAAAGAATGCTAGTTTATAACATATTTGGTCTCTTTTTTAATTTAAATAGATATTTAAATGCAAATTTGGTACCTAAAGTTAACAAAAAAAGTAATAACACAGAAAGCTAATTAATTAATTGAGAATATATAAACAAATTGGGTTAGATTGAGATTTTCAATCCAATTAATAAATGGGTTGAACCAAAACTCAACCCAACCTGGCCTATTGCCACCCCTAATTTTCCCGTCCCAAAACCGAAACTGATATAAAAAGTTCGGTCTTCGGTTTTAGTTTTTAGTCCCATTAAATTTTCTTACCAACCGGCTCCGTACCTGTCTTATCCCAATCTTATTTCTAAAAATTATCATTCAACATGTTCATTGAATATAAAAGAAAAAAATATCATTTAATTAAATAAAATAAACATTAAATTGTGAAACTAAATAAGAGCATCCACAATGTTGTGGTTTTTTACTAAGCTTTTTCACAGCTCTTCTCCTACGTATTTTTGCTACCTCAACAATTTAAAAACCTCTACATACTTTTGCTATGTAAAAAACATCATCCAAGCTTTTTCAAACTTTTTAGGGCCCACTATTTTAACTTTATATCATTTATATTTTTTTTTATAAAAATAAATTCATTAAAATTAACATAAATACGTATTTATTTGTATCGATAAAATATTATTGCATTAATATAAAAAATATATAATTAATTTAATAGTTTTATTAATATATAATAAAAAAATTGAATACAAAAATTGTACATATATTAAAAAATAAAACTGATTAATAAAAAAAATCGACTAATACAAGACTTTTATAAAGTTAAAAGTGATTAAATATGAAAAACCTATGAAAAAGCAAGTCGTGCAGTTAGAATATGATGCAAAAACTCTCCAAAAACCTTATGCGAAAAACCTTCACACTATGTGAAAACCCTCATAAAGAGGCTTTTATTTTTTGAAAAACCTCTCAAAAATCCCTCAAAAAACCACATTGTGGATGCTCTAAGCATAAACCAAATTACATTACCAATGAACAAATCGAGCAAAATAAATGAATTTGGAAATGAAATGATTCCAATGAATTTCATGAGATATTGTGTGGAATAGCAAATTCTGTGATTTAAGGATTTGACGAATTTAAAGGATTACGTCCCTAACGTTCCATGAACCAAACGTGGCATTGGAATTTGATCAAAGGAATTGACCATTCCAATTCTTTCAAATTCCCTGAACCAAACGCATCCAATGTACGATGAATTCACCAAACAAAACCCCTTACGTAGCGTTTGGTTCGCGGAATGGAATTCGGTGGAATTGGAATCCGTCAAGGAATTTGACTTTGAAGGAATTGGAATTGGAATTTGACCACACATTTTGGTCATGTTTGGTTGGATGGAATTGGAATTGGAATTGGAATTGGAATTGGAATTGGAATAAAAATGTAAAAAGTAAGGTGAGCAAAAACAAAAATTGCACCGAACCGAAAAAACAAACAAAAACCGAAAAACCAAACGAAACGAACCGAGTCGAAAACCGAACCGATATCGAACCGAGTCGAAAACTGAAATCGGTTATTGTTTCCATCTCGACCGAAAAACCAAACCGGGACGAAAACCAAAATCGGTTCTATTTCGGTTTTGGTTTCCATCTCGGCGGAGAAAAACCGAGCCGATCCGAAAACCGAAATCGGTTCGATTTCATTTTTGGTTTGCATCTCGACCGGGAAAAGCCGAGCCGAGCCGAAAACCGTAAGCGGTTCAATTTTGGTTTTGGTTTTTTCTCAGCCGGGAAAAAACCGATCCGAATTGAACCGAACCGAAAACGGTTCAATTTCAGTTTTGATTTCCATCTCAACTGGAAAAATCGAACCGAACATACTTGGTTTCCCCAAATACCACACCCCTTTATATATATATATAATTTGATTATTTAATTATATATATATAATTTAATTATTTAATAAATAAAAAACCGAGACCGAATCGAGAAAAGATTTGGAATTTGAGAACGATTGATGGAGATGGGAAAGCCATAGATGAGAAAACAAGGGGGAGGAGGGATGATTCCATTGAATTCCATGGGATATGGCTTGGAATGGCAAATTCCTTGATTCAGGGAATTTGAAGGAATTTGAAGGATTCCTTAGCTTTCATTCCACGAACCAAACAGCAACATGAAATTTGGTCAATGGAGTTCGTCATTCCAATTCCTTCGAATTCCATCCAATTCCACGAACCAAACAGCCCCATACTTTTTAGAACATTCATGAGTCACTAACGATGAATTCACCAAACAAAAACCCCTTACTTTTTACAACATTCACGAGTCACTAATCGGAAATTTTTCGTTATCCCATTGAATGGAAAACATCTAAATTCTTGCGATTTCCAGCCCCCTCAAAGAGAGTCTTTGACCCTGCCCTGCATAAATATGTACACAGACCAAACCTCACTTTACCTTTAGAGAGTAAAGCAACCCCCCAAAGATAGTGATTCTAAGATATTAGATATATAAAATCTTCTGTATTACAACCGAATAATTCGCATTAAGAATACATGTATCAAGATCAGTGGTCAGTTAATATCTCTATTGTCAGCTTCAACCAATATATCCAGCGTTGATTTCTATATTTGGTTGCGAGTGTTCTCAACGTACTTGTACAATGGCTGTCAATCAAGAATGTTAAATGGTCCTGCAAAATAGAGGAAGATGTCATCAAAAGTTAAAATAAATAAAGAAAGAACATTCAAATCACATACAGTGCCGACATAACTAAATTCAGATAGGACAGGACTAAACAAACGAGTGCTAAATTGAGTAATTTAACAATATCGTCCCATCTACCTAAGTTTTGTTACACCCGATTCTTGTTTGGGTCTAATGACACCAAAAAATGGGTCAACAAGTTATTGTTCAATGTAGTCCCATCCTATCCCTATACTGTCTATACGTATGTATAGGGGCAGGTTCCTTAATTAGGACCCTAAAATTTATTAGGAACCCGGGGATCGCCCACAGTGGCACAGTGCGACACGTGGCATACTCATCACGAATATGAATGTGTTATTAATCATAGATGTTGTAATATATTCATCATTAAAGTGTGATTCATGATGCATAACATCTCAACATTCATCATGAATGTGTTACTCATGATATTCATCTTGAATAGGGATATGTGGCGTGTTGTGTGTGGTTCCCGGTCCAAACCAGTTAGGTTCCTACGAAATATATATATATATATAATATAGGGGTGGGTTCAAATGTGAACCACTTTTTGGTTGTGAACGTGTGGACAACCGAGAGCACGACACGTGGCGGATGACTAGGCGCCACGTCCGGTCCACGGCGGATGACTAGGCGCGATTCATGGGAGGGCATTGAATTGAAGGGGGGGACCACACTCAAAGCCGCCTTTATTGACTAGTCTCCGCCACGTGTCGCGCTCTCGGTTGTCCTCACGTTCACAACCAAAAAGTGGTTCACATTTGAACTGTCCTCTATAGAGGGAGGTTCATACAAGAACAATCCAATTTGCAAGAACAAAGGAACCATGTAAATCACATGTGATTTTGTACTAAACAAGAAAAAGCGTGTGTAGTACACTTGCCGACAAGGCGCGTGGGTCGGTGCGAGTGGGCGAGCGTAGTACAAAATCACCTGTGATTTACATGGTTCACGTGTGATTTCCTTGGTTCCTTTGTTCTTGCAAATTGGGTTGTTCTTGTATGAACCTCCCTCTATATATATATATATAGAGAGAGAGAGAGAGGAAAGTTCAAATGTGAACCACTTTTTAGTTGTGAACGTGAGGACAGCCGTGAGCGCGACACGTGGCGGCTTTGAGTGTGGTCCCCCCTTTTAATTCAATGCCCTCCCACAAATCGCGCCTAGTCACCCGCCGTGGATCTGACGTGGCGCCTAGTCATCCGCCACGTGGACAACCGACTAGTCAATATAGGGGTGGGTTCAAATGTGAACCACTTTTTGGTTGTGAACATGAGGACAACCGAGAGCGCGACACGTGGCGGATGACTAGGCGCTACGTCAGATCCACGGCGGGTGACTAGGCGCGATTCATGGGAAGGCATTGAATTAAAGAGGGGGACCACACTCAAAGCCGCCACGTGTCGCGCTCACGGCTGTCCTCACGTTTACAACCAAAAAGTGGTTCACATTTGAACTTTCCTCTATATATATATATATATATATATATATATAGGTTTAACTGAAAAGCTCAAAAAACGGAAAACTTAGGAACGCCCTTGCAACCCTTCATTTGGACCGCATGCACTTGTGTGTGTGTGTGTGTATGAATAGTGAAGGAGAGTTTCGATATCTCACATGTTAAGAATGACGATGAACTATCTGTTTGAAAATCGAGTAAAGGGGGTCCTTGCTACTTGACGTTTTCGCCTCCCATTACACAGACTGCTGTCGCTGAGACTGCCTTTTTCTGCATCTTCATGAACCAGGGAAAATTCTTTGGTCCATGGACTCAACGGAATTAAATAACTGTCATCCTTCGGCCCTCTCCTTCTCTCCTCATGTCGTTTCACGTTTTCCGAAAACTCATGAAACGTCCTATTTATCTTCGCTAACCCCCTCTCAACCGGTTCCACAACGTGGGAAACCGTGAACTTCATGTCGTCAACGATCTGCAAGGACCAAAACCATTAGACCCAAAAAGTGATCGATTAAAAAAAAGTAGTAACCGAGGGAGGAAAAAGAAAAGAACTCACAATTCCACCGCTTCCAATGACGACATCACGGACGCTTTGATGTAACTTGGGAAGCTTGGGTCTGTCGTCATGGCAACCAAGGCGCAATCTGGGGGTTCTCTCGCTGTCTCGAACCTCCTCTGGGTCCGCCGGTGCTCCTAACGACGCATAGTCACTCATCACGGAAACGTCACGCACACACCGCTCTCCGCGTTTGTAAGGGACGGCTGGGTAAACATATAGGTGGACCACAGCAGCAAGACCCATCTGTTTCATAATTTCACTACATAGTTAAACCAAACCAATCCAATTCCAAAAAAGCTCAGTGGATGATTAGAAGGCAACTTAGACATAAAAAGATTAATATTTGAATTTGAGAATGACAATTTGGTCCACAGACTTGTAGATAATAACATCCATGTCCTCAGAGACTGGAACAGACAAAAAATTACCATCTTTTGTCTAAATATGCAAAATAGAACAAGAATGTATTTATACTAAATCTTCAGGATTTGTAGATAACCCCTGAACTTTCAAGAATGTTGCAAAAATTAAATCAAATTTGCTATAAATAGAGAAAGGAGGGAATGCTAGAAATTAGATACCAAGGAAAGAGGCACATGACAAGTACACTCGATGCTATCCTATACTGAATATGTTTGATAATTACTTTAAATGTCATACGCTTAGAACATGGCCACCGAACAAGTAATTTTAACAGAGTAATACAAAAATAGGATGAAGTTGTCATTCTTTTGTTCTCATCTGCAATAATGAAAAGATTTTCAATATGGATGGCATCATTAGATATCCATATAGGTAGAAATTAATGCTATTAGTAGTAGCAATAATGAAACGGGACCCTTTATGTAACTGCAATGTGATCAGGATCTAGCTTAGGAATGGGTCATGAAGGATCAGAAATTCAGAATTGGGGTTGACGAGTTATCTAGTCCTCTACAAGATTCTTTACGGTATTGTTAGTTGTACTTCCGGCCTTGACAGTTGTATGTGTATATAGTCACATTTATGTCCAAGGTTTCCGTTTGTATTTTATCATTGACCCACAACTCCACAATGTACATATTAGTCATACGGTAATCCCCTTCAGTAACGAACTTCAGTCTAAAACCCTAAGAAACTGTTGATTGCACCATCTACAAGAATAGACTTTACATCTCATTTTCATTTATTTAATATCCTTTTGGTGTCATTCACATTACAGATGTCATTTCTATTTTATTCTATTTCTTTTCTAAGTATGAAAGGCTTCAGAATCATCAAATAATAATCGAGAAATTACAATAGGAACATTTATCAGTCCAACTACAAACTAGTTCCAACAGAAGCCGTAGTTGGATAAGCAATTATGACTCTGGTTTGACATAATTAAGGAAAAAAGGTTTAGTTGACAGAAGCTGCTAACAATCCAAAATAGTCTTATCACATCCATAAGCAGCAACAAGAAATAGCCTTGTCAATGCTATGTTTTGATGCAGACATAAAAGACAATGAGGAACAATCAACTAGATGGAAACAAAACGCACCTCAATGCAGATTATATAATCTTGTATACGTGTTTTTAGCTCCTGGGCCAAAGATCCTTGAAAGGCTCCCATAGAAAAAAGAAAAGCAATAGCAACACCTTGCCACCATGTCAGGAATACTATTGACTTAAACGTCAAAAACTTGGCCAAAGGATTAATTGGTGCTAGCTTATCCTTGGCAACTGAGTAGAACTGCACAAGGCAATACAAGGCCCAGCTCTGGCTGAAGTTAAGAACAACCGCCAAGTACGGATAGCTGCATAAAAGTAACACACATTTCATTACAACAAAATAGCAGAGAACTATCCAAAACCAGTTGGGGTAAGCTCAAAAGCGGAAACACTAAAAATATATTTGCATCCTTAGGCTTTAGCATCGCAGGAAGAGTGCAATGGTTTGCAATCATATTTGATAACCAGTTGGCCAACTCAATACACAACACACATTTGTTCTAAAAGGGAGCTGCCTTAAAGAAAATTTTATTTAATAAAAAGAAGCATAATGGTGGGCATTGGTAATCACCAATAACAAGATGAACTGAAAATAAAAGTTTAAGCTAACAAAATGTAGTGTAATTTAGAAGTATCTTACGCATATCCCCACTCAAACTTCCCTTCCCCATAAACGTCAAGATACTGAAAAAACATTGCTAATGGCGCACAGAGCAGCTTCAGTATCATCTGGAATCAGGAAACTTTAATCAGATGAAGAAATGGATCAACCCCAGCACAACAAGGAAATACAACTATTAGAAACATTGACTAATAGAAGTCCATACATATTGCACAATGCCAATTTTCACGGCCTGATAGAAGTCAGGACCAAGATACCACTCCCTAAGTAAGCAACTCAACGGGAAAGGGTGTTCCACGACTCCATAAGCATATGATTCTTCTATAAGGGGTATGCTGTAGGTGATAAGACCTTGACTTTCCATGAACCCAATAGTACTGTTCTCTCCACCTTCAATCAGCATAGTCTTAGTCAAAAGCAGGTAATAAAAGATACATGTTACATGAACAATCAAAATTACAAGAATAAAAATCACGAATACAAGTCAAAGGATTACTTAAATGCCTGTGGAGTAAAGGAGGTAACACAAAGACCATAAAATCAATTGCGAGCCTAACAGATAACATGAGTGGACAAATGCTGACTGTTCTTTTTGACATCATAACACAATTGAAAGCTATTAACATATATCAAAGCTAACCTCGGTACATATTCATCTATGTCAAGTACAGGGAGTATATATAGAAATGTGATATAAACATCATAAATAATTGAAAATGATTTATGTTATTTTCAAGTGGGATAGTTCTTTAACTGTTACTTTTGAATAGTTATGTTTCCTTATAACCATTCATACGGGTTTCATAATTGTTAAATTATTCCGATAAACAGTTGATACATGATTTTCATATTCATATTTATAGCTTGTTTAATATACATGTAGCATACTAGTTACATAGACAAGCCATACTGGACATTTTTTGGACATATGAAAATAGAGTATTATGTTTTTAGATCATTTTGTTCACCATTTACAGCATTCACAGCCAATACTTTGTACATGCAATACATTCATTCAATAAGCAAAGGAAGGGATGGTTCATGCTTCACCCCATAAAAGATACAAATGATTGTTGATTATGCACCTTATAATGACAGACAGATGTGTGAGCATATCACTAGCTAAAAAGTGTACATTTTCTAATTTTCCCTTCTATAACCATTAAATTATGAAGATTTTACTCCTTAACTGACCAAATTCCAAGCTATGAAGGTAATCATGTGCTTTTACCATGAAGCTTGTAGACAGCTAGAGTTAACGTTGTTACCATGATAGAGAGTTGAACATATGTACCACAATACCATGTTTTCAATATTAAATCAGCCATCCATCAACAAACAACTTAAACTAGAAAAAAGAACGGAAATCATTAGAGAACTTCAAAAAAATGTAGAGCATTCTTCAGTTGTCAACCCAAAAAAGAAACATCTTTACATACAAGAGAAAAGAACACATATAGAACTAAAATCTATGATTGCCTTTATAAAAGTTGAAGAGCGTTCAGGGAACCTTAAGGAATACAAACAACCATCATGAGGACCTTCAGGAACATACCTAAGCAGGCTATCAGGTATCGCGCAAAGCAATACAGGGCAAAAGCTTCATACCAGTCCCTGATTATTTCATAGTTGAATGCAGCATCTGCATCCAATAGTGACAAAAACTGTATAATTTGGAAAACTGTAAGTTAGACTTGTTCATTGAACAACTGATTGAATGGAAAATCAGTTGCAAACAATTGCAAAACAACTAAAATCAACAGTTAATAGTGTGTAAGCAGAATCCTTTAATGAGTGATCATCATTCTTCAATCTCAATGAAAAGAAAAGGCACAGATGAGCTCATGGATCATAGAGAATATTTCAACAAGCATTTAGAAGGGCATAAAAGAAAACTAATTATTTCTAATTCTAAAGTATGCCTGATATATAAACAAACTAATGTCACAGGAAGTGTAGAAACTTCTTCATAATGTGGTACAATAAGTACCTCTTGAACAAAATATATAACTCCTCCAATCATCCAAATACTTATAATTCTGAAGTTATGATCATCAATATTGCTTCATACCGTAGATTGCCCTTAAATGATTAATAGACAGAGTTCTTAATGCATTGAAAGCAGATCACTTATTCTTATCCACATAGTAATATCATCATACGTAAGTCATTTCCTTCATAATTCCTCAGCCTCCTACCAACCAGAAGACAAAAAAATGGAACATAATAGAAGAAATCACAGTAAAAAAATTATATCTTAGTACCTAGTAAATCTACTGTTGCCTATTAGATTACAGAACATAGCCAGATGCCATGCATTTCGCCAAAGTTTAAAATACTTATCAAGAAACATCTAAAGCATTAAAGGATTCCACAAAGATAATGTTACTGAATGATACGCCAATATTTTCCATCTCTACATTTCCTTTTCTTTTCTTTCTCATATACTTTTTCTTCATCTCTTGCTAGAGGGAGGGTATAGGAAGATGGTCCCTTCCACACTAAATCAAAAATATTAGAACCTCAAAAATGTCAATCCCTTGTTAACATCTGCAGTAACATCTAGATCACAACCGGGCTCCAACTGGCTAACAGTTTTTGTGTTGCCTTCTGGCATCACTTAAGTGTTAATTGGTGCGTCCACCAGTGCCCTCTTTGTACATTCTCCCCTTCCCAAAAAAGAAATACAACCTTACCAGTTACCACTCTGGTTAGCCTTTAGATAAAAAAAATGCAACATTTCCTTCTTCTTATAAGTTCTTAATGGCATGCTAATCAGCATTTTTGCCCCTTCTAATCATTAATCAGAATTAGTAGTAACTTTGATTATGGTCCACAGGTTTTCTTTATTTTGTTCTAAGTAGGAGGGATAGTAGACACTCGGTCATAGACAAGCTTTTGATTAAACTATGTGCCAAGTCGAAAGTTGTATTTTATTTTGGGAGGGATGAATGAAGCATACAAGGGCACATATGACCAGTCTAAACTAAATATAGAAAGGTTAAAAAGTTTGTACTACATAAGTAAGACATTACATTATCAAAAAGATCCAATCAAACATAAATCATTAGCGCACTCATAGGTAGTTCTTTAAATTAGTCAAAGCCCAAGGCAGATTTCAGAGAGCAGAAGAAAGATGTTTTACATTGACTTGCCAATGATCAGTCCAATCCCGTCCATTCCTTTATTATATTATCTTTGACTTATATACCACAGAAATAAAGATATTTGAGCTTTATTCTTTCAAGAGAACACATATAAATTGATACGCATACATACATGCATTCACACACACACACACACACATAGACTTTATATATGTGAGCATTCTTGTTTCATAAAATGACTTTCGTACAATGTCGCCATATTACTCAAAGTACTGTCTAGTCTTGGTAAATAAGTACACCTACACAAAAACCACAAGCACCAACAAAGAAAACAGAGTATAAAGTGGATTTTCGTACCGATTCCACTGCATAAACAGGAACCATCAGAACGATTCCGATTAAGAACTTCTGCTCCTGAAATCAAATTATTTCTCACTGCCATCAGCTGCAGATGCTAACAAATAACAAGATCATACTAACAAAACTTGTGTGCTAAATGTTATAACAAAATGAAGAAGATTGATAGAGAACATCATGTTAGACGAAGCACGAACTGTAGAAAGCGAAATAATTGATATAAAAAAGAAAATCCAGAGTTCGAAAGGATAAATGAAATGTCAAACCTCAGGCTGATTGTAAGCAGCTAAATGCTCAAAGACGAGATATGTGGAAAGAAAAAGAGCAACAAGTACACAAATGCTTGCGCTGAAGATCGTCCAGCTGTAAAGAAATGTTCGTTCAGCACCAAGGTTGCTTGGCCACATCGACCATGGTCTGCTTGAGGACTCTGCCAAACTGAGAACGAGAAATAATAAGGGTTTAGTTCCCCAAAATACATCCAAGTTGTCACCTTTTGCTATTGTATACACTGTACTTTAAAAATTACCATTTGATACATCATACTACCTAAAACTTGACATCTAGTACATTGTGACCTGCTATCACAGGTCAACAGCCGGTCACCCCTTCTCCGGCGACTTTTCCGGCCATCCGGTCATCTTCTCCGGCGACATTCCGGCGACCCATTTTCTCCGACGACCTCAACCTCTTTCCCCGGCGACCTCAACCTCCTTCTCCGGCCTAGCAAAGTTCTCGGAGTTCTCCACCTTCAACCACCATCACCACCACCACTATAACACAACCACCACCGCTGCCGCCATCACCACCCCTGTAACACCACCACCACCACCGCCGCCACCACGACCACCACCACCGTTCCCGGAGTGGTGTTGGTGATGGCACCGATTATCCGAAATGTCAAACGCCGACAACCGAACCAACGACCCGATTTACGGCGGAATCGAACCCGACAGCTCGTTGCCGTGGAGGTCGATCACGTTGAGGTAAATGCACATCGGGAGCTCCGGCGGGATCTCGCCGGAGAGGCGGTTGGAGGAGAGGTTTAGGACGGTGGTGGTGGTCGTGGTGGCGGCGGTGGTGGTGGTGTTACAGCGGTGGTGATGGCGGCAGCGGTGGTGGTTGTGTTATAGTGGTGGTGGTGATGGTTGTTGAAGGTGGAGAACTCCGAGAACTTTGCTAGGCCGGAGAAGGAGGTTGAGGTCGCCGGGGAAGGAGGCTGAGGTCGCCGGAGAAAATGGGTCGCCGGAATGTCGCCGGAGAAGATGACCGGATGGCCGGAAAAGTCGCCGGAGAAGGGGTGACCGGCTGTTGACCTGTGATAGCAGGTCACAATGTACTAAATGTCAAGTTTTAGGTAGTATGATGTATCAAATGGTAATTTTTAAAGTACAGTGTATACAATAGCAAAAGGTGACAACTTGGATGTATTTTGGGGAACTAAACCCAAATAATAAAAGAAGTACTACTCTCCATCCTACCGAAAACATTTGATGACGTCTCTTCTACTATGACAACAAATGGTAGCATCATATCAAAAAATGTGAAAATAAATACCACAATTATGTCAGTGAAGCTTAAGGCATATAGGAGATCAGCTGTATATTAAATACAACTATGCTGACCTTGCTACTTGTGTTGCATTAATCAAGTACACATCGATGTTGAAATTTATAAGATCCAACTCAAGTTTAGGGCCTTCGAATAATATCTGTAAACCAATAAGGTTGTCTTGGTATGTGAGGATAGGCTGCTTGAAAGAAGATGGCGAAATCAACAATACCTAGACAAGGAAGCCTGCAAAGATTCAACACCATTAAAACAAGGACGTTAAGATATGGGAACAGCAACACTTGGTATTGCTAAAAGGACAAGATTTCTTTATTAAAGTTAATCTTAGATAGACTTAATGTTCTTATCGAGGATGAGCATGATTCTAGGTAAGAGAAAATAGAAGCATGGTTTCATGTCAAAACTATAAACAAGAAACTTCGTTAGCTCTGCTCCCATGCCTCAATGACGACATTTCTTGCATATAGCAAACTTTTATGACAAACCTAATATAAATCTGCATGTTTAAGCTTAAAGCCACACTTCTGATGAGAACCGGATAAGTAAATGAATGAGATGCACAAAATAGAAAAGAATAGATGAATCTCAGAGAGAAGTGACTAAGAAAAACGAGAATCACTTCTATGTTCATTAGGCTAAAGCTAAACTGGTTGGTTCAGCCCTTAAAAACTGCAGAAGCCCTAGAAGGCGGAATTATAGCATATCTTTCAAGTTTTTAGCAGGGAACAGGAACACTAGCAAAAGTAACGAATACAATTGTTATGGAGAAGGCTAAGAAGCGGATACATCTCGCAACAATGGCTTTGGATAACGTATTGCCAACAGAAATCAAACGCAATTTAGGCATCATGGATACTAGAAACATGTCATAAGCTAGGAAGTTTAAAATTCGAAAGACATGTGGACAACTAAATATTCTATTTCTTAGCGTGGTTGGAGTCACGTACTTTTGTCTCAGCCAAGCTCTGTTGATCAAAAGATCCGATTTATAATCACTAGGGTCATCTAATCAACCATAAGTATGTATGTGGTTTTAACATTCAACTCCATCATGTTGAAGTGTAAATCATAATCACCTTCCCCTTGAGCCAAAAAAAGCAACCTTTTTAAAACAGCTATACATTTCACATATTAAAGATGGATGGGATAACACACAACAAATTTCATTTAGACAACAGGAGTCCATGTAACAAGCACTAACCATTAATTTGTTAATATTCAAGGCATTTTAAACAAATGAAACAGAAAAGGAAAAAAAGAAGCAAACCAAGTAACCAACCCACCTGCACATCCTAATTGATAAACCCTAGTCCCCAAAACCCACCACACTTGCAAAAATTAATCAAATTGATTCAACTAATGTTTAAGCTCAAATTATCCAACAACAAAATCAACCACCAATACCACAAACAACAAAATATTAACAAAAATAAACGTCAACTGTAAAAACTAACCTAAATTACGCATAAATATCAAACAACTGAATGTCTACAAACTACTTTACAAAATAAAACCCTAGAGAATAACGATTTCACTTACAGAAAAATCGCACACAAAATCGATATATAGAAACGGTTCTAAAATGTATTCAAGTGAGGTTTTCACGAATTTTCCGATGGATTTTTGACGGAATCTCGCCGGAAGAAATTCCGGAGCTTTTTTGAGGAAATTTTCCGATTACGATTTTTGGGTTGGCGGTTGGGGAAAGAAGACGGGGCTTTGCGTGATTCGTCGAGGGATAAAGTGACAGCGGTCTCTCGGTTTTTTTACGTGACTGCTTCATATATATACAAAAAGTAAGTTGATGACGTGGAGGTCTATGTGTTGTTTGGAGTGTTTTTATTGGTCTGTTATGTTTTAAAGTACTTTTGTGCTGTGACCGATATTTGATGTTACACCTGAGATTTGCTTTTATTGGATAAACCTTGGTTTAACATGAAAAATTTAAAGCAAGATCAACGATGATTTGCACGTAGAAAAAAAATATATTGATTTTAATTAAAATAAAAGTAAATTATGGATTTGGTCCCTCTCGTTTGTCAAAAATTTACGGAGTTGGTCTCTTAATTTTACTTATTACATAATAACCCTTTAGGTATGCAGTTTCTTGTGGATTTGGTTCCTCACAATAACGTCCGTCCGTTATCTCCATTAAATAGACGGGAATTATTGTCTTTTAAAGAACTTGTATTTATTATCCAACTTTTTAAACAAGGAGGGCCAAAATTTTAAACTGAAACTCATCTTGTAACTTAAAACCCAATGCATATGACCCGCAATTTCCTCTCTGGAGATTTCTCCTCCGGGGTGTTCCCCCTCCCCCTCTAAAAGAAGAAGAGACGTCATTCTCTAGGTTTGATTACATCGTTGACGTCGTTTTCTGGGTTCGATTTCTTGTAAACGGCATCGATGGCACTGGTTCGGTAATCGTCGATGGTGTTGGTTTGATTTCTTATAGATGTCGTTTTTCTGGGTTCACACACTTCATTGTTGATGGTCGTAATTCTAAAAGAACTAAAGAATCAATTATCAATTTTGGCTTGTGGCTTTGAAGAATTCAAACATACCAAACAACTCAAACCTGTGATGCATCAAATTACAGTAACACGACAAGAAGAAATTAAACTCGATTTTTTTTGGTCTCATTTTGCTTTTTTTTCCTTTCTTTTTTTGCCAAATATTTTTTATCTTCTTTTGTTCAGCCTTTTTTCTCTTTGTTTTTTCTTGTAAGTAACTATGTGCCACCAAAATTTGAGAAAAAAATGTAGAAGAGGAAAATGGTTTAAGAACCCGATTGTCACTAGTAAGAACCGTCTCAACTTGTGGCAAGACCCACTATCAAACGTGATTCTTGGATCTCAAGAGAAATTAACAAGAAAAGGTAGAGATTGATACACAAACCAATAACATCAGCTCCAATACCAATTGATGTTATTTCTTGACCGTCAACTACTTACCCGAGATAGAATTGGCACTACAAAACAAATTTTGTTTAGTGGCAAAAAATAAGTGCCACCAAAAACAAGAAAAGTGCCACTAAAGATCGGTTTAGGAATATGCGACACAGAAAAGAAGTGCAACTAGAAGCGCTACCACTAAAGTCTTTTAGTGGCACTTTTTGGATGTAAACAAACTTTTTAGTGGCACATAATTTTTTTCATAAAATCTATTGTCAAATTAAATGTCACTAACAACGTACTTGATGATCTTCTTATTTTGATATATTTTTATTTACAATAACAAATATAAACAACAAACGGTATAATTCATAATATAGTCACTTTGATTAAAAAATTTCGTCTTCAAAAAATATTCGAAGCCAAATGTATGGAATACATGTCTAGTAAGTGCTATAAGTCTAAATATCGACGAAATAAACAAACACTAACAAATGTTTGAATAGAAACTCAAAACTTCATTGCTTATTAACTTCATATCATCTTCATACGAGCTAGACGATATTCATGTTAACTTTTTGTTAGCAATGATATTGTCCGTTACCTATTAAAAAAACCAAAAATATTTCAATATGTAGATAGTGGGGTCACTATTGACATGCAAATAAAAAAGGGTTAATTACATGGGTATGTATCGAACTTGTCACGTTTTATCATTGTATGTACTCAACTTATAAACTTACCATTGTATGTATCGAACTTTCTAAAATTGTCATTGTATGTATCCAACTTTATCAAAACCTCAAGTTCGATAAACTTTCGTGACAAGTAGAATACATTCAATGATAGGTTTTGATAAAGTTGGATACATACAATGACAAGTCTAGCAAGTTCGATACATACAATGATAGGTTTATAAGTTAAGTACATATAATGATAAAACGTGACAAGCTCGATACATACCCATGTAATTAACCCAATAAAAAATATTGACAACTAATCAATTTTCTCAATAGCTACATACTTAAAAAAGTATAACATAAAAGTGATTACCATTGTTATTATTACTTCCCAAAGGCGATCTTTGGTTAATTGATAGAGAGTTGTTAGGGACTGAAGAAGAGACACCGGGGATCTAGGACATATTAATAAAAACAAATTTTAATACATAGTGTCATAAATACGTAATATTAAAAGAATAAGTGAGGAGTGATTCATACCTCTATGTTCATATTGCTAAGAACCGAAGGCAAGTTTGCATTTGGGATATGTTCTTGGATGATATTCAGCATAACATTGACAACACTCTTCAGTTGATGAATAGTCTGGGAATCCGTTGAAGAATTAGCATTCGCTTTAACGACCGACGTCCTTCCAACTAATATCTCTTCTTCCTCGTTAGGATTTGTGCTTGTTGATGCAGCCATTGTGTCTTCCCCATGATATACCCATTTCAAGTAGTCTGGACGGAACCCCGAACATATGAGGTGATCCAGAACCTTTTGTCTACTCTGATATTCCATGTTTAGACAATCTGTACATGGACACTTTATCTTTCCTCCAATAGCTCTCTCAAATGCAAAATCCAAGAACGTTTGCACCCCATTAATAAAAGTTTGACTTGATCTTGGTGCAAGATACATCCAAGATCTATCCATAACTATTCACGTTGAAAAAGAACAAATTTTGTAAATCCTAAACAAGAAACTTCATCAAATTAATTGAATACCATATAAAAAAGTTAAAATACCAAAAAAAAATATCAAATTTATGAACAAAATGAGTTTGGTTTTTTAATAGGCAAAATAGAAGAATATGTAATGAACCTTAACTTTAAGGGATAGGTATGTAAAAAGAAATAATGGAAAATGGTTCAGGTAAGTTCTTAACTATATAACTATAAAGCGTTCTTAATGGTTCCTAAGCTGCAAACAAACATGGAAATTAAACACATGGATAGTTTGATAAGAGAGAGAAAAAAACAAATAAACAGAGGCAAATAAACATATGAATCATTCCAAATCAGAGGAAAATAAATACTAGAAGGGAATTCAAGCATAGGAAAATATAAACATTTGGATCATTCCAAATCAGAGGGAAACAAATACTAGGAGGGGAATTAAAGCATAGGCAAATAAACATTTGGATCATTCCAAATCAGAGGGAAATAAACATTTGGATCATTCCACAAGCAAGGCAGCCTAATTTCTTACGTAAACTACTATTAAAAAACAACTTATTTTAATTCAAAAAAGCGGCAAGATATTGCACATTGTACCTTTTGTGATCGTTCTGAAGATCCCAGTAATGATTTGTTGGTGCTTGTGAGGGTGGATTGGTAATCTTTGTAGGTTAGTTGCACCTTTTACAAACTGAAATCAAGGATGAAATCAGTTGAAGTTTAGACTTGTGAGGATGGAATTAAACTGAAATAAAAAATAATGAATTGACATAGCAGCTAGATAAAAATAATGGGACGGGCTTACTTTTCTGGTCATGTGTAATATACCTCAAGAAAATCGTTCAATTGAATGAAAAGAAGCAAATTCAAAGTGAATATAAAGGTGAAAGAAACCCAAAAGATTTAATAAGTTGTAAAAAAACTTAGTAAATGTTTTGCTGCAAAACAAGCACAAATACAAAATAATTGTTACAAAGCAATCTGCAGGTTATTAAAAAGTTTACCTTTCCCTTACTACCCCTGCAGACAGAACTCCACCATAAGCCCGGTTAACAATTCTTCTGTTCCTAGATAATCTAGACCTCTTGTATTCAGCAAGCCTCAAGTGAGCAATCTGCATTGATGACACATGCTTAATCATTAATTCTACTTAATCACTCAAACATCAACAACTTAAATACAGCAGCTGCATAAACAACTTAAAGCATAAAGATTTCAACGCCGTGTTTGGCAAAAATAATCTAGTCCATCCAAACATGTACCATAAGCTAGCTTATTGAAACGCTACTTTGAGTAGCTTTTGAGGAGCTTTTTGTAGCTTTTTCCAATTATACCCTTATTTATACTAATTATTAAATTCAAGATACCCCTTTTGGTCACGTTACATACTCATAAGCTAGTTTTTGCCAAATATAATTTGTCCATAAGCTAGCTTATCAGCTAGTTTGCCAAACATAGCCCAAATTAAAAAAAAAAAAATTGACTCAACAACTTATAGTTACACCCTCCATTCTAACACCAACTTATGATAATATCCACTTTTGTATTATCTTAACAACTCCAAGGTAACCAAATTGCACTTTTTATAAATCTCATGCAAGAAAAAGGTCAATTAATAAAGACAACTAATGTTTAGGAGCAAACAGGATAAGTTTGTAAGATCACCTTCTCTTTAAACAAAGAAAAATCATTGGGAATCCATCTGAATTTTCTCATTATCCTCATTATCATTAAACAAATTGTACCACCAAAACAATTGACACATAAAAACATTAATTAACACTCCAAATTACTACTGTCTTTCAATAAATGTAGCGAAATTTGATTTGCATTTCATCATACCAAATATTCCTAACTATGATTGAACGTATAATGATGTAATTCAACAAGTTTAATCTAATGAAAACATAGTCCTTATAACAAATGCTAGATTGAAAACACATACCCCTTGGATTCTCTTACCAGAAACATCAGGGCATTTGGGTCCACTTGCCCTCTTTTTGGTGGTCTGATAGACTAGTTTCCCACCTATTCAACACAAAAACCAAACAGTAACTAGCATCATCTCGGGATCACTAGGCAGATAGGGTTTGACTCTAGCAAACCGTGTTTCCGTTTTTTAGTTTCCTGTCTAAGTAGTGTTAAGTTTTCCCTAGTTTTGGTCTCAACCTTCTGTCTCGACTCTCGATTGGTTTGCTGCTAGTTTTGATTTGTGTAGAGTCGTCGGGTTTCCGTTGGTGGGTTTTTGTAATTGGTGTATTGTGTGATTGGTTTTTACAAAACTTACAGTTCAAAAAAAAGGCTTACAATGCCTCAAATCTCCATGATGATCACGTAAAATATAAGGCTATCCATAGCGGTAAAGTAGGCTGGCGCAGAGTCCGCTACGCCTGCCAGCGGGCTAGCGGGATCCGGGGTCATCGGCCTCCTCACGCTGAGCTAACCGCTCTCTCCTCTCTCTCACATTCTCTTCTTTTCTTTTCTTTTTAATTGTATTGGTATTTGGTTTGGGACGGTCCGAGTACTAACTGATAGGGCTCTAGAGGGCTTAGAGCGGACTTATGAAAAAGCTGATGTGGCGCCGAGGGCTCGGAGGGCTCGGGTACTAATGGCCTAAGGCAAAAAAAAACAACAACCAGAATCATCAAATCATATATGCCTAATTCTATCTTCATTCATATAAATAAATCTTGTTTCTTTAATCACACAGAAGCAATAATCTTTTAAGTGCTGAAACTTTAGTATGAATGATTTATCACCATAACAGATAAAAACAAATTATACTAATGGTTCAATTTATAAAGAAGCTACTCTTTTCAATTCAAAACCTAACCTAAAATCAGACCTCTCGGTGTTCAAGTATTCTTACACATCCTTAATCAAAATAATACAATCCTGGGCAGCCTGGTTAGTAGAGGGGTCACCCTATTTGATTAAAAGTCTGGGTTCGAACTTGGACAGGCGTTTCTAATCCAACTAAGGTGTTTACTAACAATTAATTAAGTTGTCGTTAAAAAAAAATTTAAAAACATAGCAAAAATTGAAGTAGCCATTTTGGGTCTTACCTTTTACACAGCCGACTGCAGAAGAAGAAACTGATGGTGCGATGAAATCTTCAGTACAAGGAAGTCGTCGAGAGGGAAAATTCTAGGCGTTGTATAATTAATTTATTAAAGAGTAAATTATGGATTTGGTCCCTGTGGTATTCATTTTTTTACTACTAAGGTCCCTAAACTCAATAAATTATGGATTGGGTCCTTGTGGTATTCAATTTTGCATTATTAGGGTCCCTCCCATAAATGACCATCTACTTTATTTGTTAAAGTAAAGGGTATTTTAGTCTTTTTAGTATTTTCTTTACTTTAACAATTTTTTATTAATATTTTATTTTACATTTTTGAATATTCATCTTCCCCACATTGAAGCTTAAGAACAATGGAACACATCACAACACCTTCAAGACTTCAACACATAAATCTTCATCTTCAACACATAAATCTTCATTTTCACAACATGAACAATAATGAACATCATTCAATCTACATCTTTTTCCAAAAAAAATATGGTCTACAAACCCCAATTTAATACATGAATCAATTTCAAAATCATAATAAATCAAACAATGAATAAAGTAAAAACATAATAAATCAAACCATGAATAAAAAACCTAAATTAAACCAAAAGTATGAGATTCCACAAACCTAAAATGAGATCCTAAACAAACCATATCAATCCTAAACCCAAAAATTATGGCTATCTAAAAGTGGCACAAATGCAATACAAAACCCAAAAATTGTGGCTATCTAATAGTGGAGAAAAAGAAAAATGGAGAAGAAGCAAAGTGGAGAAGAAATTGTGGTTATCTTAGAGTGAAGAAAAAATTGTGGCTACAAATCTTCATCACCTCTTTGAACTTCAACACCACCATCGTTCAACACCCTTCTTTGACTCCCCTGCTTTATTCATTGTTTAGCCCAATGTTTTTACTTTATTCATTGTTTGATTTGTTATGATTTTGAAATTGATTCATGTATTAAATTGGGGTTAATTTGTAGACCAATTTATGTGTTGAAGTCTTAAAGGTGTTGTGATGTGTTCCATTGTTCTTGAGCTTCAATGTGGGGAAGATGAAGATTCAAAAATGTAAAATAAAATATTAATAAAAAGTTGTTAAAGTAAAGAAAATATTAAAAAGACTAAAATACCCTTTACTTTAATAAAGAAAGTAGATGGTCATTTATGGGAGGGACCTTAATAGTGCAAAATTGAATACCACAAGGACCCTATCCATAATTTATTGAGTTTAGGGACCTTAGTAGTAAAAAATTGAATACCATAGGGACCAAATCCATAATTTACTCTTTATTAAATTATCAAATTACTTTTTATTAAATTATTTAATATTTATTTTATTAAATTACATTAAAGTATTTAATAATGTTTTAGTTAAAGAATAAATAAAAATAAAGAGTGTAATGACTATTTTAATAGTATTTTGTTTTTAAAAAATTAAAACTTATTAGAAAGGGTATTTTGGTCATTTTAAAAACTTTATTCCAATTTGAACGCTACATTCTGTTAACCAAACAAACAAACAAATTTCAATTCTTTTAACAGGTTTCATTCTAATTCTGTCAATCAAACAGGTGGTTAAACCTAACAACATTTCATTTTAATTCTTTCGAAGTCAAATTTCCTTGACATATTCCATTTTATCTAAAAATATTTTGGGAACCACACGCCATCTAAAAGAAGGGCTGAATTTTGGGAGAAATTTCAACGGCATGGGAAGTCGAGTTGTGATCTATCACTTCCAAGTTCCAAGCTACTATATTAGACATCAATATTATACCTTTTAATTTTCAATAATAGTTATTATTGTTGCTTATTAAACATAGTGTATATAGGGATTGTATCCGTTACAAAATGGATAGTTTGTACAAACTATATAAACCAATCTCAACCATACATTTACATGATCAATGGTGTGGATTAATTAAGTTCCTAAATTATCTCTCAACCACATTTGGAAACTGCCTAAAAATTAGGAGATAAACAAAATCAATGGAAATCAATGGAAAATCAATGGTTAAGATTAGGTTTATAGAGTTTGTACAAACTACTTGGTTTGTATTTGATACTTCCCCAGTGTATATATAGGAGAATTATAAATGGACTCCCTACGAGGGAATGGGTAATTTTATGCGAGCGTACGGGATCCAATATAGGAGGGTCTACTTTTATGTGAGGAGGTAAAAGGTCAAAAGGGGTCCATATAACAACATCCGTGTATATATATAGTATTAGGTTCAAATGAGAAGTAGAGAAGTGATGTTCACCACTCATCTGGTCAATAAAGGCGGCTTTGACCGGTTACGGTGGACGCGATCACGAAGGATTGACGCGATTCATGGAGGGTGGAGACGATTAAAGGAGGTTGACCCGGTCAAAGCCGCCTTTATTGACCGGATGAGTGGTGGAGATCACATCTCTGCTTCTCATTTTTTTAGCAGTTCTCTTTTGAACCTAATACTATATATATATATATATATATAGAGAGAGAGAGAGAGAGAGAGAGAGAGAGAGAGAAAGAGAAAGAGAGAGGGAGGGAGGTTCATACGAAAAATATAATTTTTTAAGAAAACGCGAAGAACAATCTCAACCACTTATCTCGGTCAACAAAGGCGGTTTCGACCAGTCCCCCCTTTTAATAATCTCTAGTACCCTCCCATGCATCGCGTCAATCCTCCGTGATCACGTCCATCGTAATCGCGAGATGAGTGG